>ML784390.1:638589-680769 GCA_009831015.1 Picea engelmannii
CGGGGGGGGGGAAGGGTGAGGGTGACAGGCCTGTGATCTGAACCAGTCCAAGGTAGAATGCGGGATAGAGGTAGAAGGAATTGTCGAGGAAGGAGATTCTTAAGAGAAAACGATCTAGATGAGCAGTGATGTGCCCCGATCCAATTCATCTGTTTGACCAAGTGAAGCGTCTGTTAGATGGATTTACATATAGAAGGTGAAAAGATGATATAAGATCCTCAATATTCTCATGAGAGGGGTCCCGTACTAGAGTTCCCCCTTTTTTTTCCTTGTGATGGAGAGTAGTGTTTAGGTCTCCAGCTAGTATGAGATCTTTGAGGTCAAGAATGTCCTTGATACTTTGGAGGGAGGACCAGCAGTCAATTTTTTCATGGTATAGAGCAAGCATATAAACATTAATGAAATTCAGAGTCTTACCTATTGGAAGATGAAGGAGTGAAGTTTTAATCCAGTGTGTTGTGGGCTGCCTGGATTGAAGAGAGAAGAACTTAGGATTCCAAAGGGTGTAGATTCCCCTCAAGGCTCCTCTTGCACTGACTGCTGTGCCTTTGCATGTTTTCCATATGTAAAAACTATCCTGAAGGATTTCAGTATCCTTCTGTTTTGTCTCCTGGAGCAGGAGGACTTGCGGGTTTTCTTCTTTAGTTAGATCATGTATTAGCAAGAGCTTGTGGCGACTCCCTATTCCTCTGCAATTCCAAGAGATCACTTTTATCATCTAGAAGGCTTAGGATTTCCCCCTTTACGGGGGTTGGATCCACTTTGGTTTCTGGTCCATCTTGTTTCTTTCCTAGCATGTTGATCCAAGGTTGTTTTCTTCTCAAGTTTAATTTCCTTCCTGGCTGAAGCTTCTCTTTTATGCAGGTTTGACTTTCTACCCTCTTTTTTGATGGGGGAAGCAAGAGAATCAGACTCTGAGCATTCTTCCGAGCTTTGATCTAGATCATCGTCCTCAGCATGAGAGGGATGATGAGAGGGTGAAGGCGGAGCGGAGGGGGGGGTTGGCAACTCAGGGGAATGCGTTAAAGGGGTGGTAAGGTGGAGCGGTGAACTAGGGAAGTAGGGGGGGCGAACTAGGGAAGCAGGGGGGCGACTCCTCTCTAGGAGGATCTTGGGTCGAGATCGGGCCGGAAGGAATAGAGTCAGGCGAGGCAATAGGAGGGAGAGGCGTGGGGATGGCTTTAGGTTTTGTGCCATGCCTCTGCTACTTTTTCTTTTTGGGTTGTTGCCACTGCTCAGATTCTTTAGTCGGGATTTCAGGGGGTGCTTTAGGACAGTGTTTCACAAAATGACCATACTCATGACAGATTTTTCATTTGAAGGGCAATTGTTCATAATCAACTTGTTGCAGGTAATTCCATTTATCTAGGGTGAGGTTAATAGCTTCAGGTAGGCCTTTTTCTAGATCTACTTCTACACAAATGTGTGCACTAGCTTAAAGGCCATATTTAGGTTTTGCTTGATCTATGAACTTCCCAAGTGTGTTTCCTATAGATCAGATAGTTTCATTATTCTAGCAATGCATAGAGAGGAAAGGGAGGCGAACCCAAACAGGAACTGCAATAGGAATATCATTTTCAGGGTTAAAATCGGGAGTCCAACTATTGAGGTACATACCTCTAGAGCCCATGAAATACGGTTCGCTTTTGAATATGAGATCTCTATCAGATTTGTCTTCAAAAAGAAAGGTGAAGAAGCCTCTTCCGCGGAGGAAATGCGAGAGGTTACCTTTCAGATGGGGTTTCTAGTTCTTATCGATCCAGATTGCCATAGCTCGCGGTGATGGCTAGATTCCCGTAAATTATCCAATGAGTGTCTTTTCTGCCAATTTGAGGGCGAGGGTTCTAGAGCTTCCTTGGACCTTTACCGAAGGGATTTGATCTAGGTTTTTCACAAACTTTGGAGGGGTTTGTTTACTCATCTTGGGGAGGGAGGCAATGAGAGGGGCGAAGGCTACGACATCTTTGGAAGAGACGGAGGGAGAGGTATCGGGGGGGGCCGAGGCCTCTCCAGGAGAGGGGGGCTTGCATGCAGAGGGAGGGAGGTGGAGGCATGCGAGAAAAGCTCAAAAAAACATTATTTTTCATATATAACCATGCGCACATAATGACATTTTTTAATCATTAAAACACTAACATTACTATTTAGAGAGGAAGATAACTATCACTACACTATAATATTACTTAACTATTTATACATTAATACATAGTTGCATGACAACCGCTCCCTGCATTTTCAACATCTAGTTTCCAAACTCCCGAAGTTCAGGTAGCTTGGAAACTAGTTGGGAACGTCTCCAATTGGATGAGAATTCTTTTGGGAACTTGGGAGTTTTTTGGGAGCTTCAACATCAAAGAAATGAGAGCTTGGGAAGGAGTGTCCTAAAAGAAGAGCTTTAAATTAGAATTATATTAAATTAAAATGTAAATATATTTATTCATTTATTACAAATACATAATTTCTTACAAATATTTTCATTATATTTATTCAAAATATCACTATAAAACTAAGACAAAACTACAAGTATATATTATTTCAAAAATTAGTAAAGTAAACAAACTTAATAATACTCACCTTATAGTTGTGGATATGAAAAACTTTTAATGCATTTATGTTTTCCTTCGAGCACAAACTAAACATGAAAGTAGAATAAATCAATGCCCTATCCACTCCACTCTGTAGTTGATATCAACCAAATATATCATTGACTTTTATTATATTTTCATATTAGAAGAGTAATACTTTTAAATATATAATAGTATTATTTTACACAATAAAATCATTATATTGACTTTTTAATTTAAAATAAGTTTAAATATTTAATTTTTTGGAGTTTGAATCTTAATTGGTTGATTACAATTTTTATTATTTAAATTGTATTTTTAAATATATAAATAAAATAATTTCTTTAAAAAATCTTATTATAATTTAATTGTGTAATCTCAATTATTATTGATATATAAAAAATTATATATTATTATTATTATAAAAAAATTGTAACAATTATTATATACTTTTAAGCAAAACTGATTAATTTTTTATTTTATAATGTTTCCTTATCCGATATCTCATGTAAACGTTTAACTTGCTCATGGCAAGAAGGGCAGGGGCAGACATGTAGCTTGCTGACATGTATGGTACATCGGATCGTCTGAGTAAGGTGTGAAAAGGTCTGGCGAACGCCAGAAATGGAAGTGGATCGCGAAAACGGCGGCACCACAAACGCATATCTGTATCAGTTCACGTTTTCTCTCTCTACTTCTTCCTTATCTCTTCGTATTCAACGGAAGTTTTCTTTAAATTCACACGTGATGATTAAGGGGCTTTAAATGTTTTTGTTTAAATTCCCACGTGATGATTAAGATTAAGAGACTTACATGATGATTAAGATTAAGGAGACTTGGAGATTTACATGTTTTTATGTGTGTTTAATTATTTTAAGAAATGGGTTTTTTTCCAGTCTAATTTGTTGATATAAATTTGCATCAGATTATTAATTTTTGTTGTTTAAAATTTATTTTTGAATGTAAAAATAGATTTAACAAGTTGAAAGGAGCATCAGAATTATACAAAAATAATCACTTAAATCTATAAATCTAACAATTTCTCACTGAAAACAAAAAAAACTAAAAATATTAGCTAAAAATAATCATTTCATAATTTAAATAAAACGTTTAAACTACTGCTTTTTGATGAACTACTTTGCAATTTACTTAATGCATCTTCTAAGCCAAATTAAACCAAAAAACGAAGTTTACTGATAGCGTGTATTCAAAGGAAATTTTCGTTAAATTAAACAAAAAAGTATTTTCCACATCACAGAAGCCTTACAGAACTTCTTTGTGATCTCCTTGTATGCATTATATATATGTTTCTGTCGATGAGTGTATTCAAGGAATTTTTTCTTTAAATTAAACGAAAGAAATTCGCACGTCGTAAGTAACGAGCCTTACATACTCTTGATGGATGGAGTTTCTTTGCTATCTCTTGGTACGCATCTCCTATTCTATTTATGTTTCTGTCTATAATTGATAGAGTGCTCGCATTGCAGGTTCCGGTTGTCTATTCAGTAGTTTGTTTACATGGCGTCTCTGAGATTCAACGTGACTAGAAAGCCAGCTGTTCTCGTCCCGCCTTCCCTGCCTACTCCAAAGGAGTTTCTATACCTTTCCAATATCGATGATCAAGCGGCTCATAGATGTCATATTCCCCTACTTCAGTTCTATCACTCCAACCCGTTGAAGAAGGGTGACAAGGATCCCGCCAGAGTTATCAGAGAAGGACTGGCGAAGGTTTTGGTGCACTACTATCCTTTTGCCGGCAGATTGACTGACGCGCCCGCCGGGAAGCTCATGGTCCACTGCACCGGCGAGGGAGTATTGTTTGTGGAAGCCGACGCCGATGTTACTCTGGTGGAATTAGGAGACCTCCGGGCACCATTTCCCTGCTGGGATCACCTCCTGCACGCAGAGATCGTCTCTCAAAATGTTACCAAATCTCCTCTCATACTCATTCAGGTTAGAATTTTCTTCTGGGCATTTTCGTCTTCGATTGAAATCAATTCGGATTTATATGTATCTGTTAAATATTCATTACATAATTCGAACTTTCAGGTAACACGTTTGAGATGCGGAGGGTTCGTATTCGCCTTGCTGTGGAATCACACCATGAGCGACGGCTATGGCATATTTCAGTTTATGAGCGCTCTGTGCGAAATGGCAAAGGGGGCGACAAGGCCTTCTGTTGTTCCGGTGTGGAAAAGAGAAATCCTCCGACCACGCAAGAATCCCGGAGTTAAATCTCCCCTTTACGCATATGATCAAATAGAAGACAAGGATGTTCAGATGGTTCCGGTGAAGGATTTGAGGCACAATTCGTTTTTTTTCGGGCCGAAGGAGATCAAGGCGCTCAAGGGACAAGCAGTAGGAGAGCAAGGCAAGTGCGCAACCTTTGATGTTCTATCGGCGTGTCTGTGGCGTTCCAGAACGAGGGCTCTACGTATGGCCGCCGAGCAGGAAGTTCGCTTCATATTTCCGGTGGACGCTCGCACGATATTAGAGCCACCGCTTCCCGAGGGATTCTACGGCAATGCGGCTACCTTGGCATGCGCAAAGACAACAGCAGGAAACCTTGCAAACAAACCGCTGTCTTTCGCTGTGAAATTGATCAACCAAGCGAAAATGGCTGTGAACGACGAGTACGTGAGATCAGTTATAGATTTCATGGAATTGAAAGGGCGTCCTCACTTCACAATGGTGGGCGCGATTGTTGCTTCCGACGTTTCCAAAATCGGTTACCGGGATGTAGACTTCGGTTGGGGAAAAGCGGTCTACGGAGGGCCTGCAGGAGACGGACTGGAAGCAGCTGCCGGCATGTTCTGCCTCTTTTTCGCTCATCGAAATACAAACGGCTTGGAAGGAATAGCCGTTGCCCTCTGCTTGCCCTCTGTTGCCATGCAAAGATTTGAAGACGAAACCAGTAGAGCCGTTGCACTGCAATCAAAGATTTGAAGACAGAAATGACGAGACAATGTTCGATCCATACGGGGCACCGTATCTATGTTCGTTGATGCGTAATATATGTTTTAAGAATAGAGAATTAGGTGATAAATAGCAACACGTCCGTGATACTATATTCTCTTGGTTGTCATAGTATTTTGCCACCCTGTATGTGGCGCTAGAATTATAACCTAAAAACATGTACAGTGTGAAGACTATATTACGCTTCACTATCGTGCAACGTGTATTTTTACTGTATTTATTCTCAAAGTTGACGGAAGGCGTCTGCTAAGTTGCTCGTACCCGCAAGAGTAATTACAGACGGCTCTTGTGGCAGTTTGAAGATTTGTAACAATTGTTTGTTGCATGTAATCTTTAATGGTTTATTTTTCATCAAAATGGTGGCTATCTTACTTAAAACCAGTCACATTGTTTTTTATGTTAAAATTATTTTGATAACGAAGACTTTTATGGAAGCCTCGGTATACTATCACAAAGAAGATCGTAATTAGTTTAACTTTCAATTGTACACAAGAAGCATTGAAAATAGAGTATGTTGATCCAGATTTCATGAGCCAAATGAATTATTATTATTATTATTATTATTATTATTATTATTATTATTATTATTATTATTAACATAAATACACAAGTAACAATAACATAGGTATAGTGAAAGTGATTTTTATTCGTTAAAGAAATATGATGAAGCTGTACTGAAAACAATCTTGCTAGAATGGTGACAACTTATCTCTGAGAAGAGATGTAACGATTGTGATCATTCACAAGAATATGATTACAATGAGGTTATGAAATAATTTTTACAATAAAAATGAATGCCAAAACCCTATACATCCAAAAACCTAACCCTAGGAGATGAAGATCCAAAAGTCATAAATTTTTCATATGATCTATGTTTTAGGCGCACCATAACCTAAGGAGTACACATTTTGCCATCAAAATATGACTATGTCTTTAGTTTAACTATGGTGATCCCTAAAAACATTGTTTAGGGTCTCAAAACGACCCCGAACATTCACGACATGAAAACTAGGAAAAAAATACCAAACTGTAAGTGGGTGACCATCGATATCCACTGGGATCAATCCACCCGCGCCCCCACCCCCCCCACCTTAGGAAGAAGCGGTATCCATTGTGTTGAGCTCCCCCATCACATGAGGAAATTTGTGTTGAATTTGGCCCTGGGTGAGCAACTTGCCTTGATGTACGAGTTGTCCTACTTTGACAACCCGATAAAGCCGGATCCTTTAATGACAAGTGCGTTTGACCTATGTATCCATGATATGATCAACGGATTTGTGTTCCATGTAGTTAGGGTTGAAATCTATTGGTGTCAACAATTCTTCTATCTCTAAGGTGTCCAATAATTGTGGAAAATATGGTCGAAGGAGATCCACATTGAACACTCGGTGCAAGCCAAGGAAGGGGGGAATGTTGAGATCAAAAGAATTGTTGCCCACAACCTTGGTGATGGTGTAAGGTCCATAATGGAGTGGACGAAGCTTTCGATGAGGCCCTGTAAGGAATTTTTTCCGCAAGTGCAACCAAACTTTGTCGCCCACCTGAAACTTATGTGACACCCGATGTTGATCATGGCGTTTCTTGTAATTGGCATTGGATTTATGTAAAATATCCTTAACCTGTTGGAGGATGTGATGAATTTGCTCAATGAACAGGGTGGGTTTGTCAACTTCAGTTGAAGCATGAGACGAGTCTTCTTTGGTGGCCAGAAGGGGTAGTGCAACATCCATGGGACCCAATGGTTGAAATCTGAACCCCACTTGACAGGGGCTATAGTTGGTTGAGTTATGTATGGCTCTATTGTAGATATGATGAACATAGGGAAGACTCTCATCCCATGTGAGGGGGTTCTTGGAATTGTGCATGCACAAAATATGCAAGATCATCCGGTTGACCACCTCAGTTTGGCCATCTGTCTGGGGTGGAAGGCAGTGGATTTGGTGAGCTTGGTGTCCATAAGTGACCAAAGGCTCAACCATAATGTGTTGAGGAACCAATTGTCCCGATATCAGATAATGGTTTGTGGGATCCCAAAATGTACCCACACTAGTTCATAGAAGAGCTTGGTAGTGGGTTATGTTGTGATGCTCTTCTTACATGTGACCATAATCGCCATCTTCGAGAAGTGACCAACAACCACAAAAAAACATTTATTTCCCTGCTTTGTGGAAGGAAGGCTTGACATGTAGTTCATTGATATGGATTGCCAAGCCTGAGAGGAGTAGGAAGAGGGGTGTACATGCTTTGTTTCTTAGTAGTCGGTTTCGCAATAACACGAGCAATGCAAGATATGATATACTTGTTGATATCTTGTCGAAGTTTCACCCAGTTGAAATCTTGTTGCAACACTATGACTATCTTCTCTACACTGAAGTGTCCTGCCACCTAACTATAGTGGGATTTCGATATCACCTTCACTCACTCACTTGATGGAATGCAGAGGTGGCCCCGATGGCACAACAACCCATCCTGAAGATGGAAATTAGTGACATTTGTGTTTGTTCCCAACATCTGGTAGATGGTGGTGAAGTGAGGATATTTCTCATATAAGTGGGGCCATCCAGAGGTCTCATGGCCACAAGAGTCTAAAACTGTGGTGAGTGTCGCGACTAAAGGTTGGCTTAGGCAATCAACAACCCAGTTGGTACTTCCTGTCGTATACTTGATGTTGAGGTAGAACTGATGCAAGTATGTGGACCACTTATGATGGAGGTCATTCTACAATTTTCCTTTTGTCTGCATGAATTGCAGTGGCTTATGGTCAGTGTGGATCACTATCTCATTTCCGAGAATGTAATGCCTCCACTTATGGGAGGCTTGCATAATGGAGTACATTTTTTTTCATAGGTACGGTACTTATGAATGACATATCATAGTGTCTTTCTAGAATAGGCCATGTGTTGTCCATGCCAAGTGAGAACTGCACCCACAACATAGTTGGAAGCATTTGTCTCGATCTCAAAGGGTTGTTGTAGGTCAGGTAATGAAAAAATTAGGGTTGAGCACAAGTCTTGCCTCAAATAATTGAATTCTTTTTGTTGGGACAATCCCCACACAAAATTTTCCTTGTAACCACCGCTAGTTACTTGGGTGAGGTCCCATGCAATATGGGAGAATCCCAATATGAACCTGCGATAGAAATTGGCAAAGCCTAAGAAGCTTCGAATCTCAGTGAGCATGGTTGGGGCTGGTTAGTCACAGATGACCCAGATCTTGGTTGGATCCACATGCACACCATGCTCATAACAAATGTATTCTAGGCATTGGATCTTGTCCATGCCGAAGGAGCATTTTTCCAAGTTGGCATATAGCTTGTGTTGTCGTAGAGTGTGCAGAACCTACTAAATCTGTTGCAAGTGCTCTTCCCAAATCTTTTTGTAGATGACGATATCATCTAGATACACTACTACAAAATAATTTGTGAAAGGCCGAAAGATATCATCCATTATCCTCATGAAAGTTATTGGAGCATTTTTCAAATCAAAGGACATGACTAGC
This sequence comes from Picea engelmannii, assembly GCA_009831015.1. Taxonomy (NCBI): domain Eukaryota; kingdom Viridiplantae; phylum Streptophyta; class Pinopsida; order Pinales; family Pinaceae; genus Picea; species Picea engelmannii. Next base: position 647,628 of record ML784390.1, read on the forward strand.
CATTCAAAAAGACCTTCCTTCAGCTTGAAGGAAGTATTCCATACATTTGTCTCCTCTATTGGGACCTGATATTAGACATACTTCAGATAAATCTTACTGAAGTATTTGGTCCCCTTGAGTTGATCAAAGAGATCGTTGATTCAGGGAATCAGGTATTGATTCCTCACTTTGATTTTAGTTAGGGCCCGATAATTAATGCAGAGTCGCCAGGTCCTGTCTTTCTTCTACACCAGCATGATTGGGATTCCACAAAGTGATGATATAGGTTGGATGTGACCCTTTTGAATAAATTCTTGGATTTGACATTTGATATCCTCATTTTCTAACAGAGAGCGGAGATAGACTAGCCCATTGGGTAGTTGTGCTTGAGGCGTCAGATCGATGGAATGCTTGACCTGACAATGCAGATGTACCCTAGTAGGTGAGAATAGTATGTCTTTGTACTCTTCCACAACCTTATCCATTTTCTTCTTCTGCGTGGATAGGTCATCTACAAAGGCCCTAGATGTGGATGCAATATTTCACTCACTCTGAGAGAGAATCACGAAAAGGACAAACTTCCTAGTTTGAGAGATGACCTTTCTAAATTTCTTGGAAGAGATCAAGGAAATGGAACTAGGTGGGACTACCTCGAGTATCCTGCACAACTTCTTGTTCAAAGTAATATTACACTGCGAAGCCTAGAATCATATACAACATGACATTTCCATAAATAAGGTTGGACCAAAACAACATCACAAGCTTCAAGGTGAGCAACATAAAAAAATACCTCATCTTGGAAGGGCTTGATGTTCTATGATAGGAGATATTGTTGGTTGACACAAATATTGCTTCTTTGGCGAGGCCATCTGACGGTGTAGGATTGCAGGTGCGATGTTCTCAACAGAGCTATCCACTTGATGATCTCCACTGATATGAGGTTCTTATTTCTACCACTATAAAAAATGAAGTGGATTGGGGTTCCTTTCACCCACATCTATGAATGATAGAGGCCCTCACCTTCCTCTGCCTCATAAGGTTCATCGGGATGGATCTCGGTGGTAGCCATTGTGCCACTAAGTTACGCGTCAATGATCTGTCTTCCTTTTCCTAGTTCTGACTCAGATTCAAAACACATATCTGATTCAAAGGATTTATTCTTAGACACCAATGATTTCTTTTAGTGGAAATCAACAGTTTTATCCCAGGGGCTCTTATGGAAGTCACACCACTTCTCAGTATCTTTCTTCATCTTTCCATAGTCCTTCTTTTCTTGGGGCTTAAACTAGTTGTCCTAAGGATTTCCATATTTGATGTTCCCTTTGTTCTGTGGGTTGGGTCTTCCCTTTCTCTGCTTTTGATGGGAGGGGTTCCCAGACCGAAACTTCCACTTCTTTTGTTTAAGCTTCCGCTCGATTTTTACGACATATCGATAGGTTGCACCAAAGGAAGAGATGTCCACAAACTCCATTTCTGTCTGGATGTATCTATGGATACCACCACGATACTTGAGAACCAAATGTCATTCATAATATTTGATACCCATATTGGTGCGCAATGTATGGAATATATTTGTGAACTCTTGCATTACTTGGTCCCTTTCCTGCCACAGTGTCATCCATTTTGTATACAGGTCATCATAACTTCCAACAGGGTAGTATTGTTCCTTAATAGCATCCCTGAAGGAATCCAATGTGAGTGTGAGTTTAAATAATGAGGGTTCATCTATTTCCTTTTGCTCACAAAAATTCTCCCACCAATCTTTCACATGGGGAATGAATTTGAGGAGCACAAAAGTAACAATTTTCTCTATTCGAAAAGTTATGGACAAAAAATACTCTTCTAGCAGATTCAACTATTTTTCTACAACACATGCATTTATCTAACCTTCAATTATAGGAATATAAAATCTAATTTGTACCTTGAAGGGGGTGACACCTCCGCTTGAGGAAGATGAGTCACTTGTTGGTAGTCATTGAAGGATGTGCGTAAAATTATCCATCATCTTGTTCCTCTATTGCACAAGGGATTCATCGAGAAACAATTTGAAAGGATATCATGTCCCATAATCTTTCTTTTCTCCCTCCATGGAAGGTCGCTTGGGTGTGTGAGATATTTTTTTCTCAAGAGAAACAAGTTTGAGACCCAACTCTTTGTACCCTGACCTCGTCAGGGACATGCACTAAGAACACCAAGAAGCAGATCGCTCTGATACCACTAATATGGATTTTATGAGCATAACAAAATGAATACATATTATTATTATTATTATTAACACAAAGACACAAGACAAAATAACAGAGGTACAATAAAATGGGATTCTATTCAATAAAGAAATATGTTGAAATTGTAAAACGAAGACTGAAAACAAGCTTGCTAGAATGGTGGTGGCTTATCTATAAGAAGAGATGTGATGGTTGTGATCATTCAGGAGAAGATGATTACAATGATGCTCCAAAATCCTTTTTACAATAAAAATGAATGCCAAAACCCAAGAAATACAAAAACCTAACCCTAGGAGATGACGCGCCAAAAGTCATGTCGGACCCGTTGGGTTAAGTTAGTACATTAACTTTATGAGGTCGTAACTTTTGCATATGATCTTTGTTTTAGGTGCATGATAGTGCGTTAGAAAGGTATATTAAAGGAATATACATTATGTTGTAAAAATCTGAGTTCACTATAGTTTGACTGTGGTGAATCCTAAAAATATTTTTTAGGGCCTCAAAATGGCCTTGAAAGCTCAAGACCCAAAACTTAGGAAAAAACTGCCAAACTGAAAAACTACCAAGATGAGACAACTGGAATAGGTGGGTGGCCACTGATATCCACCTAGATCATATGCAGTCTACATAAATTTATGCTTGAAGCTTGAAATAAATTTGAATTAAATATGCAACCACAATATGAGAATTTACACTATCACGGGCTTTAAGAGCTGAATGATGTATTGATTAAGTTTCTATCAAAAATTTTATTCTTTACCCCCCCCCCCAACTTGTGTGGTAAATATTAATGTGTTGCAACTTGGACTTGATCAGACTCGTGCAACCTCCATTAATTTTTCGAAGAAATATCTTTGTTTGTTACCATTGGCTTGTTGTCGGAGTTATAGGATTGAAGATAGTATGGATAGGTTCTTCGATGGAGTCATCATAGGAAGATGTGACATGGACAAATGTCTCAAACAAATTGAAGGAATTAGATTCTTCTGACGATGATTGATTTTTATAACAATTTTTTGTCCTCTAGAAATGTGCCTAAGGTGTAGTTAAATAACCACTTTACAAGGTATTATGTATTAATTCATTCGTATATCCAATAATAATTATCATTTCACCTATTATGTACTTTACCAATGTGCATGTGTTGTCGTATGTTGGAAGGTGACATGGATGGTCAAATTTACAAGGTTAGAATATCGTGGGAGTAGGAATTGATCGAGATATAAGGATAGACCATGTGGAGAAGATGAAAAAAAAGTATTGATGAATTGACTTCCCAACGATATAGCTTTGTTAATGTTGTTGTTGATATTTCTTAGTTGATTGTGTAGAGTATAATCTTGTTTCATTCTCCGACGGCGAAATGATAATGTTTGGAAAATGTGTGTACCAATGGAATGGAACTAGGAATAGTGTATAATGTGTAATAAAGGGTATCTTTGATTGGATTAGAGTGCAAAATTGAGTTAGGGGTCCACCTTACATGTTGTGCAGTGATTGGTTCTTGAAATATGTAAGGACTAATATACTTCTTACACATATGCACAAAATATATTCCCTCGTGTATCATACTTGACTTGTGTGTGTGATTGTCTTTGGAATATTTCTTGATAGGATGCATCAACAAATATAGAGGAAGTGCCTTTTATTTTCTCTCGGTAACAAAAATGGGTTTTTATTTGAAAATCGTGCATTAATAAAAAGGGGATTACATAGAGTGTATAGGCCTTTAATGAAATCTACTTAAGTCCCCTTAATATCATAAAGAAAAGGGTAGATAGGTATTCGAAGAGTTGCAAAGGTTGATCCCCTTCTAACACATATTCCTCAGGTTCAGGTTCTAGGACAATGAAAATGGCTCAATCTATCTAATGCCTAATTTAAATACGTCATCGTCGGGAGATGTGGGGTCGAGAAAGGTTGGCAGTGGTATCCTCTCCCAACACATAGCTCTGACGACATTGTCACCCATCTTTGTCATCGGGAGTATCGATCGAAAGGTATCTTTCAATGTAACTCTGACGACAAAGACCCAATGACATTTAAACCAAGGTCATATAGGTCAGGAAATATGCACATCACTAGAGAGGAAATTCCCAAAAAGGGGCTTAATGTTTCTACTAAATATGGAGGGGAAGCGATCATCAATGTAATATAAAGGACCTTGTGTTGGTCACTCTTTCCTTATATGTACTTCATAGATTTGTACAAAAGGTAGTTTCAGTCTTCCATCCTTCCCTCTCACACGGTCTTTCCTTTTCATTCTCTGTATTATACTTACTGCATTCGACTTTTACCCTCTCTGGAATTGTGTTCTATGCTTCCTAATCCCCCCTTTTATTTCCATTAATATTGAGAGAAGGGAAATGATTGAAAAGGAGCCCGACTTATTAATGTTATATGGAAAATCAAGATCAACATTTTATTTATTCTTTTCTTCCTCCCTCTCCTGGTCATTCCTCGTCACAACGGATATTGGAAACAATGGATGGTGTTGTCAGGGTTTCGACTTCCTCTTACCAGTCCAGAGTAGGGCCCTCAAACTCTAGTGCTCCTAGCGACAAAAATCCTCTAGACAAGGCCTCCATCCATACTATTAGGGGTGAATGGGATCCCTCTAAGCGGCATTGGGGCTTCCTAATTGACGAAGATATTCCTCCAAAAATACATGAGCCCAATTCCATTCATCCCCAGGAAAATTTGGCAGCAAATTCTCCAAGAAAAGCGAAAAATGTGCAACACCGACTCTCGTATGATCATCTCCAAATGATTCTCGACTTGCGAGGGGCAGTGAAAGACCACAAATTTAGACAAGCTATTATTCTCAGAAGGATGGATGTTTTTTTTTACACTCTTTCAGGAGAGCTTGATCGTTCGAGATTCCCAACCTGTCGACAACCATACGCAGTGGTTCAGGAATGGTGTGAGCCACCCTCGAACATGGATGAATCAAGCAATTCTAGATAATAGATTTTTATCTCATGATAGATTTATTTTTTCTCAGTAGATGCAGGCTTATACCTTGCTATTATCTAGGATTTTTGTATGAACTTTTAAGAATTTCAGAAACATTGTCTCTTAAACTTCAGACAATTATAAGCATCTTAAAGAGTTCGTGATGCTAATTCTAATTTCGAATTTACTAGTAGGAAAACTACCAAACCCTTCACAATTATGTATGAATTGAATTTTTGAAATAATACCATACTTTAGCTTACAAAAAAAACTTTTATATGACATATCGTTTTATAAAATTTATATTTATGTAGAAATATTTTCAACAATTAAAACAATAACATCATTTTAAAATATAAAGACAAGAATCATTATAACCCTATGTATCATAAGGATAACAATATGTTTTATAAAAATTAAAAAATAATAATAGTTTACACATATATAACATAAAGGAAGATAATAACCATGTTTATACACTAACATTATTATTATTATTATATAAAGGAAAGATAACCATCTTTCCACATTAACATTATTTTACCTATATAACCATGGTCACATAATGAAATTTTTTTAATCATTAAAACACTAACATTATTATAGAAAGATAACTATCTCCACACTATAACATTATTTAACTATTTATACATTACTATATAATAATATTATTTTACAAAATAAAATACTTATATGTTTTTTTAAATTTAAAATAAATTTAAATATTTTATTTTTGGATATATAATAATATTATTTTACATACTAAAATAAATATATGATGTACCTTAGAGTTGGATGATAATATTATCATGACATTCTTTAATTCCTCATTTAATTCCCCCAAAAATTTAACTCTGGTTCTATAGAGCTGTATCATTTGGATATCAAATTCTTCAGGTTTGACAATGAGTTTCTCACATACCTTGAATAGAATTACTTTGGAAGAATCTCCTGAATCCATCTTGCAATTGTGCATATTTCTATTAAAGATCTCAAAATTCAATAAGAAGGGAGGAGTACTATATCTTGATCTTTGATTAGTTAGAGATGCATTGACAGTTGATTGTCTCATTAGTGATATCATTTTTAATGGATTGTATAGATTTACCTTTACCCTTTATGACTCCAACATTATCTTCTTGAGTGTTTTTAGAAGAGTTGTCTCACAAACTTATAATGAAAAATTCCTGAATTTTAGGGAGCTTCTGAGTTAAAACAAGGAAATGTTTTCCTGAGTTCTCTTCATATCTTCCAGGAAATCATAATTAAATTTTGATGGAGGATTAGGATTACTCTATTTGTCAACAATAGGGGTCTTATGGGTGTTGTATGTTGTTTCAGCAGCATCAAAAGATGCATTTTTAGTTGCACTGTTAGTGGTCACAATATTTCCAGACATATGTATGTCTTCAAATTCTTCTTCTTCTTATCCTAATCCAAATGATATATACCAAAAATATTTACATTTTTGTTCTTCTTTTTCTTCAGATTCACGGGCCTGATATTGTTTCTCATCTTCTCCCTCCTCTTCGTATTTAGATTAAGCTTTTCTTGCACTTTCCCAAGCCTAGAAGGATTGAAAAAAATATTCCATGTTAACACCTTCTAGGGAAGGGGGGTTGGTTTTTTTAGTAGGAGGAGTACTCTTTTCTTTCTTAGGTTGAAACTTAAAGTATTTCTTGGTGTTGGAATATCCTTCCCCGAAGTTATTCCTCAAATCAATTATATCGTTGGATAGTTTATTGACAATTATTTGGAGGGATTCCATGTCCATGGAGTCAATATCCTTTTTATATTCTGAGGTTTTCGTTACAATATTTATTGTTTTGATATTGGCCTTATCATTTGAAGAATCATTCATACTCAACATGGCATTATCAACTTTAATGGCTTATTTAATAATTGCTTCAAGAGTAGTTTTGTCATCATTGATAAAAACAATTGACATTGAAATAGGGAGGACCGAGGTATAGAATTAAATGCAAATATCTTTGATAGGCTTGGAATCTTGTGGAATTCTCTTCATTAAGGTAAGAAAGAATTAATTTTAAATCCGTGAATTTTTTTTGTATCTTCCATTTTAATTATTGAAAGGTCCAGGACCAAAGTTGTTGGGGTTTTTTCTTCCCCAAACTTTTCAATAAAAGTAGTTTCAAATTCCCTCCAACTAGTAATAGAGACTTCTTCTAGAGAAAAGAACCATGTTCAAGCCTTATTTTCAAAAGTATAAGAAAACATTCTACAAAAAACATATTCATGTCGAACATTCATGAGTTGAACAACAAGCAGTAATTTTTTTTAAATGATCTTCTGCAGAGTCTTTTCTATCAAGTTCAAATGTGGGAAGTAATTTCCCTGGATGCTAGGAAATATCATAGAGTTTCCCAAGTACTTCCACGCCAATGAGGACCAACCAGGGCTAGTAGTTTTGTTCATTTTGATTAGTTCCATCCATTGGTTGGGAATTGACAGGGATTATTTGTCTATATTCTCCTCCTCCTTCTCCTTAGAATTCTTCTTATCCTTTAGGATCATCTTTGTTTTTTCTCCTTTGGGTTCGAGCTAAGTGTTCGGGAGAAAAAGGAGGTCGACTAGCACCACCCACAAGTATAAAATGCTCTAGTTCAAAATTAGAAGATTCTGAAATGCCTTGCAAAACATGGGATAAGTGTTATTCAAGTGTCTCAATGGTCGGGTTCCCCTTGTAAGTGGAAGGGTTTTCAAAAAATGGGTCTTTCGTTGAGGGGCTTCCTTGGCCTTCAGGTACTGAATAGTCAATCAGAGTATGGTCGGTTTGTCTTCTCCACTAGCATGTCAACATCCATTCAAGGGATTCTTTTATTAACATAATAAGTTTGAGTATTATATATCTGTGAGGGATCAGAGAAGAAAATATAGGCTGAGAGTTTGTAGGAACTCGATGAATGAAGTCTGGAATGAGTCTATTGACTATGTAGGATAGAGGATGAAAATCTTGTTCAAGGACTAGATTGGGAAGATCACCTTGTGGTGTAGGGGTTGTTAGCGAAAGAGAATGGGTAGTATCTTGAAATTTCTTAGTAGCCATTCAGTTCTATGGCCCTCATTCTAGTGCCATTTATATTGACGGGTCCATATTGACTTGTCAAATAGGTAAGGAAGAACGCCTGATGGCAGGTCTCAATTAGACCACTCTCATTTGGGATGAAATTTACGAACAATATGTGGGATTTTTTTCCACTCTAAATTATCATCTAAATGTGAATCTGATAACAAGATGTTCTCAGATGAATCAAAATATGAAACTAAACTAACTTTTTCTATCTACTACTCTGAAATTCAATTCTAAACTGCTATAATCTATCATGATCAGGATCAATCTAACTAATATTGAATATAGAGAAATATTATATCATTAAGATAAAAAGACATTCATATAATCCGATGAAAAATGATAATAACAATATTACAGATACATTCACAATTAGTTTCAATATGCATGTATAACAACATAGTTGTATTCATAATGAAACATATGGCAATGTGAGAATTAATGAAAATTGAAGAAATAATTCATACAAAAAACTTATATAATTATACTGTAGTAGAAAACAAATGCATAGAGAAGAGTCTCATATACTTTCACCACAGTCACAAAGTTCTCGAATGCCTCTTTCTCTTTATTAATTATGAAGTAAAAGTACTCTTTATCATTTACAAAGGGAAAAAGTACCTCTTTCATTGCACCACTCTCTTTTATAAAACAAGAGGAGGATGTTCAAATTTTGTAACTTTCATCATGTTATATGATAGTTACAATACCTAATTTCACATTCCAAACTAGGATTTAAAAAAATTACATGTAATCAAAATGAAGAAAGTTCATTAGAAAATACAATAATTGAGAGGTTTTCGGTTGTTGCATTTTGTCTCTATATTCCTTCCAAATATTGAAGTCCTTTAGGGTAACATCCACTCTACTCATCTGCATCTTTTCAAGGCCTATATCACCATGATAGATTAGGGTTGTCACTTCTACTTTCAGGATCTTCTCTTTTTTTTAAATGAAGTCTTTGGCTAGTGAGGTGAGCTTGATTGGCTTTATGAGATTTTCTTCCAAGATCGCTTTATTCACTTCCTCAATTTCCTCAATAGTTTTCTTTCTGATATTTCTCTTAGTTTCCATATCGTCTATATTGAAATTTGTTTGTGCTACATTCTCTAAATTTGCCATGATGTCCATCCCAAATTGTTCAAGTATATTGAATGATTCTCTCCATAGTCTTTTGCAGGCTTCACTAACTGCTTCTTAGGTGATTTTAATATCATTCATGATGGATCCTCCAGTATCAAAGAGGACTTCATATTTGATCTTTTACCAAATTGTTTAGACTCGTAGGGTACTAGGAGGATTATCTACACCTCTTGCCAGTGTATTATTTTTTCATAGGTATTTTGAGACTTTTTGTACTGGTCCTTTATGTTTCCCACTTGTACACATAGCTTGAGATGGCATCCTTTGTTCTTTGGATTTAATTTAATAAAAAAGACAACTTCTCATGAAAACTTATGAGTTCTTCATTGGTAGCATTGGCTTCTTATTTGATTGTTTCTAGGATGATAGCTCCCCTTTGGATTTCTTCTATAGTCATATTCAAAAGTTGATTATCGTACTGTAACTTTCTGACCATGTCTTATAATTTCTCATTGTAAATGCCTACCTCCAAACATTATGCATGTAATATTTTCATCTCTTCTGCACGTTTGGTCTTGAGCTACTCCATTTTCTCTTAATATTTAAGATTGAGAGATTCTATCTATTCTTGATGTATCGTCTTATTTATATTGGCACTTTGATCAAAATTAACATTTACTCCATTTCCTTTAAGTTTTAACTCCCTTTCCACTTCTTATTTTTACGATTGTTACGTTATGTTGGCTTCTTTCTTGAACTCATTAGCCAATTTGTCTATGATATTTCTCATAGCTTCTTCAAAATCAACTACCCTCGCTCTAGATACACCCAATGCTTCACCTATCTCATAAATTGACATGGAATTTGCACCTACAAATTCATTTAGGGTTTATGTTGTCACATAGCATTTTTCTTTTAGTCGTGTCTTGCCTTCCACCTAATGATTCTTTCAGATCATTCTTGTTTGAGTGTTTCTCCTCCCCCTTTTCTCTTGTTTATCATTCTCTCAATAGATTTGGTTTTATGTCTTTAATAATAACCTCCTAACGACCTAGTTCCTGATATGAGTAAGAGAAATTTCCTAGGATGGATATCAGAGGGGTTCATTCTTCAATGGGGACTGTAACTATACTGGAATTTGGGTTAACCAAAACTCTGTTCACTTCGTCATGTTCCTTCTTATTTTCCAGATCTATATTTTCCCTTGTTTTTTATTAATGATTGTGTTGCCTTATGTTTCTCCTCTTCTTCTTTCTTCCTTTTTCCTTTAAATTATGTAGCTAATATTTTTCTCTCTTCATCCTCTTCCTTTTGGAGCCTTTCCCTTGTTGGTTCATCTTGTAGCCTTTCCAATACTTCTTCAAAAAAGTAAGCTCCTTTGAATAGGTATTCAACGAAGATAACTTCATGGATGATTGGGTGTGTAAGTTTGAATGACTATTTATGATCATACACTATATTATGTGGATCATGTCTTTTTAGACTCCCTGTGCATAGACATCTCTTTCAAGGCTTTTGCTTCCTTTTTCAGCATGGGGTTTGTTGGATAGAGTATATATTCCTACATGTATTGGGAAATTTGGTTACTATTTGTTATTCTTCTTTAATAGATAGGTTGAAATCCCTTTTTCCACTATCTGGTATGTAATTTCTATGGCTAACAGCTTGTCAAGTACATACCTCGGTAATAAATGTGGCATCCCATTGATTTTAAATACCTAGATATAAGTATAGTGTTTCTTCATATACCAATCTCCTATCTCCTTCAGGGTTGTCATGGCCCCTTTCAATATATTATCTGGGTAAATTAATAAAATAATCTTGTAAAAAGAGGCTAGGAAATAGTCATAGATATTATAAAAATGTTATTTGTAATTTATGTACAACAATTCTAAACAATAGACATGGATTGGAGGATGAATTGGAGTCCAAATCCAATCAAAAGAAGGGAAATGTTGAGCACATAATATTGCATCAATAAAATATGATGACATATAGAAACCAAAGTTTTTCATACATGTAGCTTCTTTAGCTCTATTGAATATATTGAAAGATAAAATGTTGGCCAAGTTGAAGACTTGTCCTATTTTCTCCACCATATATTCCATTAGAAACCATTCCATCCTGAAATGCATGACGGTTTCTTCATCATATAATAGACATATCATTATGTTCAATATACTACATGGGATTTTCAAATATAGTACTAGAATGTATCTCTCTCCCTTTTTCGCTCACCTTAGCTCATCATTGTACTAGTCCTCCATCAATTCTTCAAAATCCTCACTCTTGATCCCAAGCTTCTCTAGAAAGGATTCATCTAGTGATATTGTACGTTCATAGGTCTAGTACATTATTTTGGTATCACTCATTTTCAGGGAAGCAATCAGAATAGTAGACTCATTGATGATATTGGTCGTTTCCTTCTAGAGGTGGCTAAAACACCACCATGTAGCATCATTGTAAGGGAAGAGAATCAAGCGAGCCATTGAGATATGAATCCCACTCTTAGACAATATTTTAATATGTGTCTATCTCTTCTTTATTTGAAGGATAATCTTCATTCTAGAAAATAGGATAGATTTCAGGGTACCTTGGACAATGTTGCATTCCGTCGAAGAAGCTAGTGTTTGCAATCGTGATAAAGTATGGGCTAGAAATAGGGGCACATCCAACAACCTTTATGTTATTAACTCCTTTGTTTTTCATGTGGTACATTTTTTCTCCTCGATATACTATCACAAATAATATCATAATTATTTTACTTTTTCAGTTGTACACAAGAAGCATTGAATCTAGAGTATGCAGACTACATACTATAAAAACTTAACATCAACCTCACACAAGTGAGATGGAGCTCACACAACTTGATTTCATCGAAGGAAACTAGGTACATTTATAATTATAACGATCACCTATAAACCAGGAGTTGAATCCTTTATTTGTGGATCTTATAATCTAAAATTAGATTCTGGTAGAACAAACTCTCGAATACAGTGGAAAGACATTTCGAGATTATTCTAACATCCCCCTTTAATGGAGAAACGAATTTTCTATGACACCTAACTTGCTTCTAAAAATTTCAAACTTAAGTTTACCAAGAGGCTTGGTAAAGATGTCAGCCACATTATCAGTGGTATTACAATAGATCAAGTCAATTTCCTTTGAATGTATCTTTTCTCTTACAAAATGATGTTGAATTTCAATATGCTTGGTTTTGGCATGATAAATTGGATTGTGTGCCAATTTAATAGAACTTTGATTGTCACATTTGAGAATAGTTGCCCCATTTGTTTATTTCCAATATCTTCAATAATTCTCCTTAACCAATCAACTTCACAAGTAGCATTGCATAGAGATTTGTACTCAGCTTCAGTTGACGATAAAGAAACAGTTGGTTGTTTCTTATTTCTCCATGACACGACTCCTGTACCTATGTTGAATGCATATCCTGAAGTTGATTTTCTGTCATCAGGATTTTTGGCCCAATCTGAATCAGAGTAACCTGTTAACTCAACATCATAGTCATTAGTATATATAACATCAAAATTAATAGTTCCTTTCAGATATCAAAGAACTTTCTTCGTGGCTTTCCAATGACTATCTGAAGGCTTAGCCATGAACTGACTAAGGCTACTGACTAAGTATGCAATGTATGGCCTTATAGTGGTGAGGTAGTTTAGACTTCCCACCAACTGATGATATAATGTACCATCTGCCTCTTTAGATCCATATTCATTGTACAACTTTGCATTCTGTTCTAATGGAGTTGACATAATTTTACATTCACTCATGTTGAACCTTTTATGAATTTCTTTTGTGTACTTACTTTGAGTGATCAATGTTTTGCCAGACTCTCTCCAAACCTCAAGTCCTAGACAGTAATGCAATTCAGCGAGGTCTTTCATTTCAAACTCTTGAGATAACTGAATTTTAGTCTCTTCAATTAACTTACATGCACTCCCTGTAATAATGAGATCATCCACATATAAAGATATTAAAGAAACATTTCATTGTTCATCTTTCTTAACATATAGATTAGGATCATTCTTGCTTTTCACAAACCCATTCTGATAAAAGAAAGTATCTATCTTTACATACCATGATCTCGGTGCCTGTTTCAAACCATATAAATCTTTCTTTAACCTGCTAACTAGATGCTCCTGTCCCTGCTTGATAAACCCTTCAGGTTGAACCAAATAAACCTCTTCTTTTAAATCACCATTCAGAAAAGAAGATTTGACATCTAACTGATGTAACTTCCAATTATGTTTTGTAGCTAAGGCAATCAGTACTCTAATTGTATTCAATTTAGCTACTGGTGTAAAAGTATCTTCATAATCAATTCCCTCCTTTTGTGAATATCCTTTTGCAACTAATCTTGCCTTATATTTGTCAATACTACCATCTGCTTTAAATTTAGATTTATACAACCATTTTCTTCCAATAGGGACTTTTTTTTCAGGCAACTCAACTAATTCTCATGTTTGATTTTTCATAAGAGAATCATATTCATCATTCATAGCATTTCTCCATACTTCATGTTCTTTAGCTTGATCATAGTTTATAGGTTCTACAACATTCACAACATGAGACATCAATGCATAGTCTCGATACCTTATAGGTGGTTGAGTTTGTCGTGATGACCTTCTTGGTCCTTCACTGCTTTCATCTCGTCTTCTGCTCTGTGGTGACTCTTCTCCACTTGATGTATCATGACTGCTTGAAGTGTCCATATTGCTTTCCTTTCATTCTTGAACCTGTACCTGTACCTGTTCATGTTCCATTTTAACCATTGCATCTATTTTGACATGTTTATCACTATCATTATGCCAAGCGTCTGCATCATTTAGTGTATCTACTTTATCTGCATTCTGATGAAACATCACATCTCTACTTGCAAACAATTTATGTGAACTGGGATCAAACAATTTGTATATTCTTTTATCAGTACAATACCCAATAAAACCACACTTGATTGACATTGCATCAAGTTTCATTCTCTCATCCTTTGGAATATGTGCAAAAGCAGTGGATCCAAATACTCTTAAATGACTGACATCAGGTTTATAACCAGAAAGAATCTCAAAAGGAGTTTGGAAATCTAATTTCTTAGTTTGACTACGATTCTTTAAATAAACAACAGTGTTAATGGCTTCTACCAAAAAACCATTAGAAATGTTTTTACCTTGAAGCATACTGCGAGCACACTCCACCAGTGTTCTGTTCCACCTCTCAGCAACACCATTTTGTTGTGGTGTATGAGGTACTGTAAACTGTTGTTGGATCCCATGAAATTTATAGTAACTTTTAAATGCACCTGATGTATATTCACCAGCCTGATTAGATCTGAGAATTTTAATACATTTTCCTGTTTGTTTTTCAGTCATAGTTTTGAATTCTTTGAAGTACTCAAATACATCACTTTTACTCCTTATGAAATAGACCCATGTATATCCATATCTATCATCAACAAAAATAAGAAAATAGGAAGCACCACCAAGTGACCTAGTTTGCATAGGTCCGCATACATCAGTATGAATTAATTCAAGAGTGTCTATTTGTCTTTTCTCTGTATGAACAGGAAACTCCTCTCTATGTTGTTTACCAAGTGCACATGCTTCACATGAAAATTGATCATTCTTTACAGCAGGAAGACCTTCTACCATAGTTTTCCGTTGTAACAACATCAAATCATTGCAATTTAGGTGTCCATACCTATGGTGCCATAACTCTTCTGTTGACATTGTTGTGGATGTCAATGCAACATGACGCTTCATTGTCACATCCAATTTATGCAATCCTCCAACCCTGGTACCTGTGGAAACAACCCTGTAGTGATTCTGGACATCTTTCACAACACATCGCAACTTACCAAATTCCACTTTTAGATTATTATGAGTGATAGTTGAAACAGATATCAAATTCTTTGTAATACCAGGAACATACATCACATTATGAATGTGTCTCAATTGTCCATTAGGTAAGTTCACACTTATTACTCCATAGCCTTAGACCTTATGTGATCTTTTATCTCCTAGGTAAATGTGTGTGCCATCAGTTTTCTCAAAATGTTCATCATACCATTCTTTATTACAAGTCATATGAGTTGATGCACTAGAATCTATGAACCAAGTAGTCTCATCATCGGTTTCAACAGACAATGCAGCTTCAGAAATAAACAATTTAAGATTTTTAAATCCATCATTAACTGAAGTGTCTCTATTCATGAAATTTCCATTATTCCTTCTATGTCTCTGATTTGATTCATGATTCTTTTTTCTATAGCAATCTTTAGCAAGATGTCTAGGTTTTCCACAATAATCACATTCAACATTTCTCTTAACATTAGAATCAGGATGTGTCATATCTTTCTGCTTTGCTTGAAACCAACCTCTGTTCCTGTCCCATGGTTTCCCACGGTATGATGTTTTGCCTCTTGCAATCAATGCCAAATCTGAGCCACTTGAATCCAGATCAAAATTCTTCATTATCTCTTCTTCTTGAAGAAGAATCCCAGCCAATTCATCAAATGTAGGAGGCGTTTGTCTAGCTGAGAGCACTGAAATAAAGATTTTATAGTCTTGGACTAAACCTTTCAAAGAAACAGTTAATAAATCGCTACTAGAAAAATTTTCACCAATATCACCCAGCTTATCACTTAAATCTTTAATTTTGGAAACAAAATTGCTTATTCTTTCATTGGCTTCCATTTTGATAGATAGTAGCTTAGTTTTTAAAAATACCCAGCTTATCACTTAAATCTTTAATTTTGGAAACAAAATTGCTTATTCTTTCATTGGCTTCCATTTTGATAGATAGTAGCTTAGTTTTTAAAAATAAAATGTGGTTTTCATTAGAAGTTTCGAACAAACCTTTCAGGATGTCCCAAGCCTCTTTGGAAGAGGATGTCCCAAGCCTCTTTGGAAGTTTTACAGTCCCTTATATGAGGAATGATGTTGTCCTTTACGGACATGCGTAGCAGCACTTTCACTTTCATCTCTCGCCTATCCCAATCTGAAATCGAGGTAGCAGAGTGGGTTTGGGTTCATCACCTTTGACAATCGTCCATAGGCTGT
This sequence comes from Picea engelmannii, assembly GCA_009831015.1. Lineage (NCBI taxonomy): Eukaryota > Viridiplantae > Streptophyta > Pinopsida > Pinales > Pinaceae > Picea > Picea engelmannii. The sequence goes on from ML784390.1 coordinate 664,040, forward strand.
ATACCTCGAGAATGGTGGTCAGCTTAAACTTCCAGTTTACATAGTTTTCACCATCAAGTTTGGTGGATTCATTTAAATATGAATCGACTAGAGGGTTTTCCATCTTCAGGCGTATCAAATATTACCAGAATTAAAAAAAAAAAATATTGCTGGATTTATTTTACCTCCCAGCAAGCTCCTCCTCAGCAGTCTTATCTGATCAACAAACAATTTATAACCGAATATGCAGATAGCTGCTAACAGAACCGAATGCAGCAATCAACAGCTCCTCCACAGGCAGCTCCAAAATCAGAATTACACCGCCAATTAGCACTCCACATGTACGCAGGGGACGCAGCTCCACGCAGTCGATTTCGAATGAAGGCAGCGATGGCAAGGGCACAATGGGCAAAATCGGAAATGGCAACGATGGTAGAAGTGGCAACTCTTCACTCTGCAAAAGAAATGGCGGTCATTCACACTCTTCATGCAGGTTTCAAGTAGTGTGGGCTCCTCCTCTTCATGTAGGTTCCTGCGCAAGCCAGCAGCCAGCGCGGACTCCTCCTCTTTACTCACGAACCATCTAGCAGTGGGATGGCGCAGCGACAGCACGCATTCACATCAAACACTCCATCAATTGACGTACACCTCAGCACAATGCATCAGTTCACAACAATCGCAGGACGCAGCAATCTAGAGCAATTGCAATTCTTAGTTCCATCCCTCACGTTCACGGTTTGGTTCACCAGTGAATAGCTCCCTCGAACAGCTCACGGTAGTGGCGACTCACTCACACCTGAGCTCTGATACCATATAAAAACTTAACATCAACCTCACACAAGTGAGACAGAGCTCACACAACTTGATTTCATCGAAGGAAACTAAGTACATTTATAATTATAGCGCTCACCTATGAACCAGGAGCTGAATCCTTTATTTGTGGATTTTATAATCTAAAATTAGATTCTGGTAGAACAAACTCTCGAATATTATGGAAAGACATTTCGAGATTATTCTAACACATACATGTCTGCTTGAAGCTTCAGATAAATTCGAATTAAATATGCAACCAAAATATGAGAATTTACACTATCATAGGATTCTCGAGTTGAATGATGTATTGATTAATTTTCTATCAAGATCTTTATGCTTTACTCCCCCCCTTCCCCGAACTTGTGTAGTATATGTTAATGTGTTACAACTTGGACCTGGTCAGACCCGGGCAACCTCCATTAATTTTTCAAAGATATATCTTTGTTTGTTACCATTGGCTTGTCTTCGGAGGTATAGGATTGAGAATCGTATGGACAGGTTCTTCGATGGAGTCATCATCGGTAGATGTGATGGGGACAATTGTTTCGAAAATTTTGAAGGAATTGAACTATTCCGACGATGGTTGATTTTTACAAAATTTGTTTATCTTCTAGAAATGTGCCAAGGGTGTAGTTAAATAATCACTTTGCAATGTATTATGTATTCATTTGTATAGCCAATAATAACTATTGTTTCACCTATTACTTTACGTTACCAATGTGCACGAGTTGTTGTATATTGGAAGGTGATGTGGATGGTCAAATTTACAAGGTCACGATATCGTTGGAGGAGGAATTGATCAGATAGAACGATAGACCATGTGGAGAAGATGAACAACACGTATCGACGAATTTAATTCCCGATTTCGGTAATATTTATGTCGATATTTTTTAGTTGATAGGGCAGAGGATAATCTTGTTGCATTCTCCGACAATGAAATGGTAATCTTTGTAAAATGTGTATACCAATGGAATAAGGCCATGAAGAGTTTATAATGTGTAATAAATGGTTTGTTTGATTGGATTAGACTGCATAATTGAATTAGGGGTTGTCTTCCTCTACTGCCACATACCCATTATCTTGACCTCCAATGTTTGGATTTATGAGCTTACCACGCATAATTAAAACATTAAGCATGGGAGACTTTCCATCCCAGCTAAAGGTTTGCAGAGCAATCATCTCCATCGCAACTGAATTCAAAGAACGATCGTATTTGTCCTTATGGCATTCTCTCTCCTTTTTGTGTCCAGAACGATGTATTTTTGGTGTTTTAGTCTTTCTTTCTTCCCTCCTGCCTAGTCTTTCTTTGTCGCTCTTTGAATTGGAGTTTCTACATTCTATTTTTCCTCTCTCTAAAATTGTGCTCTATCTTAATCTCCCCCACTTCTTGAATCTCCCCCTTTTCTTGCCAGTAATGCTGAGAGAACGGGGACGATCAAAAAGGGGTTTGGCTTATTATTGCATCTGAATCTCCCCCTTTTCTTGCCACTAATGCTGAGAGAACAGGGACAATCAAAAAGGGGTTTGGATTATTTGGACTAATTGTAGTGGTACCCTTCACTTGTAAGCATTTGTTTCTCTAGGGACCCACCCACCATCCATGACACCCTTATTTGGAATATATTACATTAGATTCCTCTCTTTTCCTTGATCATCATGGTTGTTGGCAGTAGGCCGAAGTGGGAAATAAAGTGTTCACAAAGAAGAATGATAGTTGGAAGAGAAATCGTGGGAAAGGAATCGTGCAAGAAGAAAGTGACAACTGACAAGAAGCACGGAATGTGCGCATGTAAGGAGGAGGCAATAGCTGGAAGGAAGCAAAGAACACATTCAAAGAAGGAAGACCTAAAAATAGTAGGGTTAGGGTTTTTGTAAGGTTTTGGGTAAATGGTTGAAGAGCCCGATAGATATAAATATAGATACAGAGGTATCATAAAAGAAGTTTGGTTAGGTTCGGTTCGCTGCCTAGGTAGAGTTCGATTGTCTTTATGTAATGTTTTGATGAGAAGAACAATTTTCTGTAAGCGATTGAGCTAGAGAGGGGGAGAGGAGGTAGATTTTGAGGATTAGATTGTCGGCTGAGGAGCCTGGTATGATCTAGTTCGCCTCATATAGATATTACCCATCTGAGGAGATTTGTAAGTGCACGGTGCGAGATTGCAGAACTATCATAATAAGAGAGCCAAGAGCTAGATCTTTGTGGACATAGCTCGATAGGGGGTGAACCACGGTAATACTTGTGTAATGTGATGAATGCATGCATATCTTTGTCATACTTCTATTAGATAAGCATTGTGTGTAATGAATGAATGAGTTATTATATTGCTTGGTTAATTGATGTTGGAATATAATGAAAAGATACCACAGAGATTAAAATATAAAAGAGAATAATTGTAGTTCGTACCACAAGTTAGAGTAAATGGCTCAGAATATAGATCCCCTATCTCATACTCAATCCTAGGCTGTAGACACCTGAGTCTTACAGCCACCCATTAAAGCTATATCGGGTGAGACTGTGCAGTGCATTCTGTGTACTACATTTCCTTCTGGTTTACCAGAAGGGCCGATATTTTTAGGCTTTGTTGCTACCTTTAAAGATATGAACCCTGGGTCAATAACGCAGGTAGTAGAGAAGAGTAGTTCAAAATAGAAAACCAACAAATGGTTCTATTGTTGTGTTAAGAGGAACAAGAGAGGATTGAGTAGATGAGATAGAATGCATGAGAAAAGAATGAGTAAAACCAGAAGACCATTGAGCCACTAGAAAGGAATGTTGAGACCGTGGAACCCCACGAAAGCAGAAATCGAAGGCTGGCTGAGAACTAAAGAGCTAGAGTTTGCCCATAAAGATAATAGAAATCATAGCATCACACCTCGCAAATATCTGGATAAACACGTGTTTACGGATTTACATGAAGTCTTTTTCTATGATTTTCCCCACCTACTGCAGGAGTGGATACTACGGTTGAGAGATAACCATGTGACGAGATAGATCCGACAGCTAGATTGGACCCCAATACAGGTTGAGCAATTACAACAAGTGAACAACAAATTCACCCACGCAGTTGACTTTTGGTTTGACAGTATTGTGGCAGGCTTCATCACAGAGTTTGTAGTTGACACAACGAAGTGATACAGCGCAGCAAAGCAGAAATTTCTACGCAGACCCCGTGGAAGGTACATTCAATCACTGTATACTTCTATTAAAATATTTCTATATAAAAAAGGGGTAATGACAATGGAATCAGACAACTATACTTCCCTGTGTGCATGGGGGAAGGGGAGAAGCACTGACAGAGAGAGGATAGATGTACGAAGGTGAGGATAAAGGTAAGAAGGAGGAGGAATTCTTGGACCCAATCTTGATGGATGACGACCAGTTCAAGTGGATCTTGGAGTCATTAGGAATGACGTGTAGAGGAGTACCTTACCAATATAAGGTGAATACCAAGAATAGAGTCGTAGCCGTGAGGGAGGGCTTTGCAAGTGATGAGGAAGAGATAGAGTATCTCTGGGCTGTGGAGCAGATTGAGGAAATCATGTGCACAACCTACGAGCAGAAAACAAGAGGCCCAAAAACGATAGGAGAATATAGCCATCCTTTCCATATTGATATCAGTGTGGAACCCTAGCCTATAATTTGTTAAGAAAATGCCGCAAAGACGAAGTGCCAGCAGGAGTCATCGCAGTTGTAGCTCAGTGCACAAAATGCACCTTTGTGAGCTGGGTGCCCTATCTATTAAGCTTGTTCCAAGTGGATTGCAAGGATGCATAGGACCTCGGTACATAATTTCATTACTCAGGGCTACTCACCCTCATAACCTTCATGGGATGGCAGGAACCAAAGTATGTAGTGTTTGCTACTAGACCACAACCAGCAGGAGCGAGATATCTATTACTGAGATCGGGACCACATGCTAGGCATAAGAGGGAAAATGGGATCATCTTTGAAGCATACCTGCGGGACATATAGGAATATATTAGCCAATCATGGAGAATAACATGAGAGATTGTCGCGTGAAATTGGGATATCACTAACTTATGGGCCACACGTCAAGCCATGTGGATATAACCAAGACAGGATCCAGATAAATAGTGGCTACCGATGCGCTAATGCATTAGAGAAGGTGATATCGACATGGTCATCAACGAATGGCCTGATGAATGAGGGATCCCATCCATTCCCTGAGAAGTACTGGAAGGAACCGCAGAAGGAGAAGGAATGCAGGCAGGAACACAGCCTCCGCAAATCCCTGTCTTCAAGAAACCAAGGATGGGCCAAAACAAGCCAACTCAAGAAAATGAAGAGGAAAAGCCGATAGGGACCCAAAATGGGTAGAAAGAGACAAAAAAATAGTCGAAGCATGCTAAGGTAGCACAGGAGACCACTCTAAATCCCATCACATAGGAACCATGGGGAACTAAGAGACTGGTTGTACATACAGCAGGCACATGTAAGAAATCAAAGGTGCAACAAGCATCAGCAGACTATATGATCATGGAGGACGATGGAGAAATGATCCCCAGAATGGTCCAGGATTTTCTAGCATAAGACTTCGATCACACAACACATCACAGGGATAATCTGCAAAAATAACTGGCAGAAATGGGACAGATCCTCAGGACACTCGGAGAGGCCCAGAGAGCAATTAGCAGCAGAGGCATAGAGTCTTCGACAACATAATTTGTCGAAAGAGTGGAGGTCGAAGAAAGAGACCCAACCATCCCAGTGCCACACTCACACACAACGGTCCACATAAAACCGAGCATGATACAAATGGAAGAAATAGTGGGACAAACACCACTGAAGGATTGGGACCACATCCAATTGGTCTTGACACAGATGCCATCAAGGGCACTGCACAAATTGTAGGTTAGCATCGACCATGAGATGTAGTCTTGGGCACATAAAAACTTAGTTGATCTATAGAAAGAAACAAAGAAGTGGGAAGCACTGGAAAAAGAGTATGAGTAGGCCAAATCCGAAATTCAGAAGGACACAAAACATAGGAACAAATTGGAACACAGTGTGGGAGAAATTTTTGGGAAACTTCTAAGCACTGCACAAGCAAATGAACTCCTAGCTGCATAAAAGATTGACTAGATTGCGCAGGAAATTGCTCGATACTAGAAGGAGATCGAGTATCTTTGAGAACAACTGACACCAACAAATCCATCAGTATTAAAGGAGAAAAGGAGGTAGGTAGCAACAATGCAACTACAGGATATGGAGAAATGGGTTAGCACGACAGTTGAATTTCTCGAGAAAGCAGCGCAACTCTGGACAAGACTGGAGGAGGATCCACAGGTTCAACGCTGGGACAATGAAGAGGAAATGATCAATGCAGCGATCCAATAACTCAAAAAGAGGAAAAATACCATACCAATCCTAGAACACGTCAAGGGGATGCAAGAGATAAAGAAGATGTAGGCAAAACTTATCACTCTGCAAAAACAAAAACAAGAGTGCCAAGCTCAAATATAACCATTACAGGAATGGATAGCAGAAGTAATCACACAAGCAGAAGCAGGTGGAACACATATGGCACAAACATAGGTAGAATGTGTAGTATTACTGAGCGACGAATTGGTAGTTCGGGTAGTGGATACCATTAAGGAGAGGACCACCCAGACACTGACAAAAACAACAGAGCTGACGGAAAAGTTCCAGACAATCACCGAGGAGATCGAGCGAGCTCAAAAAGATTAGGTGACTCGGGATGAGTCACATGTCAGTGATGGGGGCTTGTTGGCAGCAGGACGAACTGGGAAAGAAAGCGTGAACAAAGAAGAATGATAGCTGGAAGAGAAATCATGGGAAAGGAAGTGTGCAAGAGGAAAGCGACAACTAGTAAGAAGCATAGCATGCGCGCATGCAAGGAGGAGGCAATAGTTGGAAGGAAGCAAAGAACACATGGAGAGAAGGAAGACCTAACGAAAGTAGGGTTAGGGTTTTTGTAAGGTTATGGGTAAACGACTGAAGAGTCTGATAGATATAAATATAGATACGAAGGTATCATAAAAGAAGTTCGGTTAGGTTCATTTTGCTACCTAGGTAGATTTCAATTGTCTTTATGTAATGTTTTGACGAGAATAACTATTTTCTGTAAGCGATTTAGCTAGAGAGGAGGAGAAGAGGTAGACTTTGAGGATTAGATCACAGGCCGAGGAGCCTGGAGCAATCTGGAGCGATATAGATCTTACCCATATGAAGAGAGTTGTAAGCGCACGACACGAGATTGCAGAACTATCATAATAAGAGAGACAAGAGACAGATCTTTGTGGACGTAGCCCGAGAGGGGGTGAACCAAGGTAATACTTGTGTAATGTGATGAATGCATGCATATATTTGTCATACTTCTATTAGATAAGCATTGTGTGTAATGAATGAATGAGTTATTATATTGCTTGGTTAATTGTTGTTGGAATATTTAACGAAAAATATACCATGGAGATTAAAATATAAAAAAGAATAACAATAGTTTGTAATGCAAGTTAGAGTAAATGGCTCAGAATATAGATCCCCTATCTCACACTCAATCCTAGGCTATAAACACCTGATTCTTACAGCCACCCATTAAAGATATCTCGGGTGAGACTGCACAGTGCATTCTGTGTACTATGTTGCCTTATGGTTTACCAGAAGGGACGATAGTTTTAGTCTTTGTTGGTACCTTTAAAGATATCAAACCTGGGCCAACAACGCGGGTAGTAGGGAAGAGTAGTTCAGAATAGAAAACCACAAATGGTACACCTCACTCATAACCCCTTTTTGTGTGGACCCACCAACCCTAGTCTTGCCCACTTATAGCCCAGATGGCCCACACTTGCAACCAATACTTTGGAAGCCACATCCTTTCCTTGGACATCGCCCAGAACTAGATCAAGAATGAAATCAAGGAAGCCACTTCTAATATTCATACCCTTAATTCCAAATTTTAAACCCTCTCTAAATATGTCAAAAACTTGACAACTCTCTCTGAATATGTGAAACATTTGATAGCAGTGATGAGTGAATTTCCGGGCCCCACCTCCTCTAAGCAACCTTCCCACCAAGAGGGTGTTCACTCTTCCAATTCCATGACCTTTATTTCTAACCCCATTAATTTTGAATTGTGTCTTCCCAAAGTTGAGGTGAATAAATTTAGTGGCTCAGACCCCATAGCTAAGGTCACTCAAATGGATCACCTTGCATGGAATTATTAATTAGTTGACCAAAGTTTGCATTGGTGTCCTTTCTTTGGAGCTTGAACGTTGGAAATGGTGTAAATGGTGTAAAAATTCACATGGAGGATCATATCCTTCTTTGACCTAGTTTATGAATGCTCTTACACCGACACACACCATTTGGGTCATTTGACCAAGATGAAAGAGTCTGGTACAATGAAAGAATGTATCATTTCTTTTGAGCAATTGGATTTCTAAACTAAAGGAATGTCGGACACCTTTTCCCATGATTTTTTTATTAGTGGCCTATAGGATGACATCTCATCTCATGTCGTCATGTCTTGCCCCCCAACCTAACTTGTCGCTACTCATTGCTCCAAGGAAGCAGAAGAAGTTGTCTCTTCCCAAATCAGAAATCCTCCCTTATTCCCCTCTCCTAGTGCTCCAATCCTACCCCTCCTCTATTCCCCTCTCCTAGCCCACCAAGATTACCCTTACTTCCCCTCCTTCCCCTCCTTTATTCCCCTATCTCGACCCACCAATTCAACATGCCTATTATTTTCACATAATGGTTCATGGAATATATAAGTTATTCTAAGAGTTCATGAATAAGAATTAAATTTAAAATCTTTGGTATCCTTTTATATGTTTTAAATTCTTTATAAAGAGTATTATATTGTTTCTTGAATTATTTATATTAATATTGTTTTTCTCATGAAATAAATTGAAAATAAAAAGATATTTGTGATTTGTTTTTGAACTTATAATTGATAAGTGGTAATAATAGTTATAAATAATTTTCAAATTGATCTACTTAAGTAGTGGGTGATTTTAATATATATTTGTACTACAAAACTAATTAAAAAATGTTCATAAATATGTTAAAATTATATTGTAAGAAGAATAAGATATTTATTAATTCCTAGATTTTATTTGTAAATTGTTGTGGATATTTTACTAGAACAATTTATTATAAAAAAAATGGTGTTATGCTAAATTCTTTATTATGTAGTTTTATTTCTTTACATTACAAATTTATCACTAAATTATTGCTCAAATTTATGGAAACAATAGAAGTACGAAAAATGAAATAATAAGTGAAGGAACACAAGATGTATCATAGGAAAACCGATATTAAAGAAAACTCATAAAAAAATGTGATACGTGTTCTCTTCTCTGTTTCATATATTTTCTTCAACTATGAAATGAAAATACAATGAAAGGGGAACTCACGATGGAGTCACCTTTGAGAGTCGGGCCTAAATGGTTACTATAGAAACTTCTTTCTTCTTTGTTATGCTCTCATATCCCACTCCTAGATGCTCTTCTCAACTATGGAAGAAGAACAATTCTAAAAGAATTGAACCCTTTTATCTTTCTTGTCCCCCATTATTTAACATAGCATGATAGATGTAACACCCTCATTTTCAAACCCCAAATTAGTGATCCATATTTTAAATGTAATGTATGGTTTAAAGCCAAGTGGTGTAAAATGTAAATGATGTAAATTGAATATAATGAATAAAATGTATAACCAACTATTGATGGACGCAAATGGATATTTGCGGGATTAGTTTCATCAAGAGAGGGAAGGGGTCCAAGGGGAAGAATTTACCCATGCCTATTAAGCCCAAACCCATTTTCTTTCCAAATTATTCTTACCATGAACCTTCAATTATATGTTGAGTGTTCTAGATCCCAGCCTTGAATTCATGTAAGAGGGTGCGAGTGAGAAGTCACATCACATAGTAATTGAGAGAATGGGGGATGCACATAATCATCTTGGGGAAGAGTGTAAGTCAGGAAAGAAAAAAATGAGAGGAAATTCATATGGGTAGAAGGGGAAGAATTATAAATTCATGTTTTTGCATTCAGAGAAGTTTTCACATGGATTTGTTTGCACAACAAAGGATTTATGAGTGTTTAAGGTTAAAGGAATCCATAGTGTCCCATGGGTATGTATGGTAGTTGTTGGGAGTTGTAATTTCATGGGAAGAGAGGTTGCAATCCTATGAGAAATATTATGTTCAAAATCTGTCAAGAGAAGAAAGACTTTTCTGTTGGGTGAATTCCCATTGGAATTGTAGAATTATTGAGGTATCAACAGAGATATTTCTTGTCCAACCTATCTTGGAAGCCCTAGAGAGGAGTGGAAAGGCCTAAGGGATTGTTAACAGTGAAGGGGGATTCCATCCCTTGGGTTGTGCAGGTTGTGGGGAAGAGAGCTAGTGAATTAGAATTAGTTGTGTGAATTAAATGTTGAGTGGGGGGCATTAGCAAGCCTTAGGGACCATTAAATGTTTAGTGGGGGACATTAGCAAGCCTCTTGGGCCTTGTTTTCATTTTATGTGTTCCTTTTTCTTCCTTCAACATTTTTCTGTAGGGTTTCATCTTGTTTGGTGTCTTTCTTTTCCAAATATTCTTTTTTTCTTTTTTGATATCTGTATTTTGCTTCTTCATATTTCTTTGCTCTATTCTCAACTCTGTTTCCTTGTTCTTTTTCCTTGGCCTCTATCTTCTCTTTTTATTTCTCTAGTAATGGATTGAATTGCTCCATCACTACAATACTCTCTTCATCTTATTCCTTTTCAAGCCTTTCCCTTGTTGGTTCATCTTGTAGCCTTTCCAATACTTCTTCAAAAAAGTAAGCTCCTTTGAATAGGTATGCAATGAAGCTTACTTCATGGATGTTTGGGTGTTTGAGTTTGAATGATTATATATGATCATACACTATATTGTGTAGATCATGTATTTTTAGACTCCATGTGCATAGACATATCTCTTTCATGGATTCTTCTTCCTTTTCAGCATGGAGTTTATTGGATAGAGTATATCTTCCTGCATGTAGTGGGAAATTTGGCTAGTATTTGTTGTTCTTATTTAATAGATAGGTTGAAATACCTTTTCCCACTATCTGGTATGAAATTTCTATGGCTAGCATCTTTTCAAGTACATACCTAGGTAATAAATGTGGCATCCCATTGCTTCCAAATACCTAGATATAAGTATAGTATCTCTTCATATACCAATATCCTATCTCCTTCAGGGTTGTGATGGCCCCTTGCAATATCCTATGTGGGTAAATTAATAAAATCATCTTGTAAAAAGAGGCTAGGAAATAATCACAGATATTGTAAAAATGTTATTTGTAATTTATGTCCAACAGTTCTGAACAATAGACATGGACTGGAGGATGACTTGGAGTCCAAATCCAATCAAAAGCAGGGAAATATTGAGCAGAGAATATTGCATCAATCAAATATGATGACATATAGAAACCAAAGTTTTTCATACATGTAGCTTCTTTAGCTCTATTGAAAATAGTGAAAGCTAAAATGTGGGCCCAGTTGAAGACTTTTCATGTTTTCTCCATCGTACATTCCATAAAAAAACCATTACATCTTGAAGTGCATCATGGTTTCTTCATCGTATAATCGACATATCATTGTTTTCAATAGACTACATGGGATGTTCAAATATAGTACTCGAATGTATCTCTCTACCTTTTTCACTCCCCTTAGCTCATCATTGTACCAATCCTCCATCAATTCTTCAAAATCCGCACTCTCGATCCCAAACTTCTCCAGAAATGATTCATCTAGTGATATTGTAGGTTCATAGGTCTGATACATTATTCTGATATCACTCAGGTTTAGGGAAGAAATCAAAACAATAGACTCATTGATGATATTGTTCGTCTCCTTCTAGAGGTGGCTAAAACACCACCATATAGCATCATTGTAAGGGAAGAGCATCAAGTGAGCCATTGGCGTATGAATCCCAGTCTTGCCAATATTTTAATATGTGTTTATCTTTTCTTCATTTAAAGGATAATATTCATTCTAGAAAATATGATAGATTTCATGGTAACTTGTGTTAATATTATGGTAGCTGCAGGAGGTATTTACCTCCACGTGTAAACCTTACAAGAATAGAAGACTTCGGAAAGCAAGAGAAAACCCTAATGAGTTGGCTAATAACCCTAAAAGTCTTGTCGGCTCAAGAAGATAATTTATATTAGGTTATTAGCCTCTAAGAGAAGAAGTCAGACAGAAATAATAATAATATACTGAACATAAATGTACCCAGAAGGAGAAGTCGGCCCCAACAAATCTGGTAGAACCACTATAAATATAGGGCACCAGTTCTCATTTGACACATCTTGGAATTGTAGAGCAACAAATGGTGTGAACTGTAGTTCCCAGTTTGGTGCGCACGTGTGGAGGAGAGCTGCAGGTTCAGCTGATGTAGAAACCAGTTTTCAGTATTGGCTTGGACTATTTCTTGGCTAGGGTTTGGACTATCTGATCAGCTATTGCAGGTGTGCTATCCTTGGAGGAAGATGTGCTACACCTTGTTTGGCTATCTAGCCTAGGGTTTGCTTCCGGAGTAATTGTCAGTCAAGGTTAAGGTGCTCGGAGGGTGGCTTCGGCCTATGGTTAGGTGACAAGGGTATTGTCAATGGTAAAATGTGCACACAATCTTCTATATTCTAACTTCTCCAGAAAGGATTCATCTAGTGATATTGTAGGTTTATAGGTCCGATACATTATTCTGATATCACTCGGTGTTAGGGAAGAAATCAAAACAATAGACTCATTGATGATATTGGTCATCTCCTTCTAGAGCTGGCTAAAACACCACCATGTAAGGGAAGAGCATCAAGTGAGCCATCGGGGTATGAATCCCAGTCTTGCCAATATTTTAATATGTGTCTATCTTTTCTTCATTTAAAGGATAATGTTCATTCTAGAAAATATGATAGATTTCATGGTAACTTGGACAGTGTTTCCTTCCGTCAAAGAAGTTGGTGTCTACAATCGTGATAAAATCCAGGCTAGAAATAGGGGCAGGTCCAACCACCTATATGTTATCTTCTCTTTTGTTTTGTGTCTTGTACATTTTTTCTCCTCAGTACACTATCACAAAGAGGATCGTAATTAGTTAAAGTTTTTAGTTGTACACAAGAAGCATTGAATCTAGTGTATGCATTCTACATACATTTTTCCTTGAAGCTTCAGAGAAATTCGAATTAAATCTGCAACCACGGTATGATAATTTACACTATCATAGGATTCTAGAGTTGAATGATGTATTGATTAAGTTTCTATCAATATTTTTATGCTTTACCCTCTCTCTCTCTCTCCCCCCCTCCCTAGAACTTGTGTAGTATATGTTAATGTGTTACACCTTGGACCTCGTCAGACTCGTGCAACCTCCATTAATTTTTCAAAGAAATATCTTTGTTTGTTACCATTGTCTTGTCTTCAGAGCTATAGGATCAAGGATAGTATGGACAGGTTCTTCGATGGAGTAGTCATCGAGAGATGTGATAGGGACAATTGTTTCAAAATTTTTGAAGGAATTGAACTCTTTCGATGATGATTGATTTTTATAACATTTGTTTATCCTCTAGAAATGTGCCAAGGGTCTAGTTAAATAATCACTTTTCTAGGTATTATGTATTAATTCATTTGTATAGACAATAATAACTATCATTTCACCTATTACTTTACGTTACCAATGTGCGCGAGTTGTCGTATGTTGGAAGGTGACGTGGATGGTCAACTTTACAAGGTCACAATATCGTTGGAGGAGGAATTGATTGTGATAGAATGATAGAACATGTGGAGCAGATGAACAACAAGTATCGACGATTTGACTTCCCGATGATATAGCTTCGCTAATGTTGTTGTCGATATTTTTTAGTTGATAGTGCAAAGGATAATCTTGTTGCATTCTCCGAAAATGAAATGGTAATATTTGGAAAAGGTGTGTACCAATGGAATGGGGCCACACAGAGTGTATAATGTGTAATAAAGGGTTTGTTTGATTGGATTAGAGTGAGGAATTGAATTAGGGGTCTGCCTTACATGTTGTACAGTGATTGGTTCTTGAAATATGTAAGGACTAATATACTTCTAACACATATGAAAAAAATAGATGCCATGTTGTATCATACTTGAATTCTGTGTGTATCATCTTGAGAGGATCCATCGATAGATATGGAGGATGTGTCTATTATTTTCTCACCATGACAAAAAGGGGGTTTTCTTTGAAAATCGTGCACTACTCAAAAGGTGATTACATGGAGTCTATGGGCCTTTAATGAAATATCTTTAAGCTCCCTTAATACCATAAAGAACATGATAGATTGTTCTTCAAATAGTTGCAAAGGATCATCCCCTTCTCACATGTATTCTTGAGGTTCAGGTCATAGGAGAATGAAAATGGCTCAATCTCTTAGATGCCCAAAAATACATCATCGTGAGGAGATGTGGGATTGAGAAATTTTGGCAGGGGTATCCTCTCCCAACAAATTGCTCCAATGACATTGTCAATCTAGCTTTGTCATCGGGAGTATGGATCAAAATGTATCTTTCATTGTAACAATGACGATGAAGACCCGACGATGTTTTAACTAGGGTCATATAGGTTGTGAAATAATATCATCACTAGAGAGGGGATTCTTGAAAAGGGTATTAAGGTTTCTACTAGAGATGGAGGGGAAGAAATAATCAATGTAATATGAAGGACCTTGTGTAGGCCACTCTTTCCTTATATGTATAGTGAATATTGTGTACAAAAGGTAGTTTTATGAATGAATAATTCGTTAGATTAGTAGCGATGAATACCTTGCTAAAATTTTGGTAGATGGGTGTACACTAAAATCCTCTGAGCTCAAAATTTTTAGTGAGTTGTTGTAGATGTCACAACACATGTGTAGTTGAGATATTCCCTTATGATTTTATTGTGTAGTTGATAGAAAAATTCATGTATAAATATGTTCTTGATGACTAATAAAATAAGTACAATATTTTTTTGTATGTAGAATATATCTACTCTCCACTATTTTATCATTAAAATTATAACTATGAAATATTATAAATATATTTCAGTTTATAAATTTATAATGATTAACTACATTAAATTTTATGTACACCCTGGATGGGGTGTCAATTTCCCACCAAGCACATTAATGGAGGTTTTCCTCCTCTATTGCCACATACCCACTATCTCAACCTCCAATGTTTGGCTTTATGAGCTCAGGACATGGAATTAAAGTAGTAAGCATGGGAAACTTTCCATACACAACTAAAGGTTTGTAGAGGAATCATCTCCATCACAACCGAATTCAAGGAACAATCTTGTTTCTTCTTATGGCATTCTCTCTCCTTTTTATGTCCTAGAACGTTGAATTTTTGGTGTTTCAGTCTTCCGTCCTTCCCTCCTTCTTGGTCTTTCCTTGTCTCTCTTTCTATTAGACTTCCTGCATTTGACTTTCCACCTCTCTGGAATTGTTCTCTCTGCATATTAATCTCCCCCTTTCCTTTCCACTAATGTTGAGAGAACAGGGAAAGTTGAAAAGAGGTCTGGCTTATTATTGTTATATGGAAAATCGAGCTTGGCATTTTCTTTCTTCTTATCTGCCTCTCTCTCCTGGTCATTCCTCATCACAATGTGTCCATCCCTAATATTGTCTCATTACCCCTTAATTGGGTCATATTTTATTAGTAATGTTATTTTATTTATGTCGGCTTTAGGCCATTAATTGTAATTATACCTCCTAGTCTCCTATATATACCAATGAGACATTTTCATTTTAAATCATATTGTAATTGAACATTTAAGAGGGGTAAAAGGAGGTTGCCCCTTAAAGAGGCTTATTATCTGAAATTATCTCTTTTTCAAGCCGTTGAGTACTTTTTCTGAGGTTTTTCTATGCTATATTGATATTTTGTTCTTAACATATAGTATCATAGCTCAAGGTCTTAGGGTTTTGCTGCTACATCTGAGACACCTTGGAATTTTCACTATAACGTTTTTTCTACAATGTTTCAAAAGGAACGGCTTGGAGGATATTTAGTAGACGGATCAAGGTACGTTGGGCTCAAAATTAAACTCATGAGGCCTTACAATTGTGGAGATACAACTTGTACAAGATAGGGTTCTGGAATCATCCTGAACTGAGTCATTGCAGAATTTTCGCTATAAAAACTTCTCTGTAACGTTTCAGACCCTAAAATCTGGAGGCTACTTATAGAAATTAGTAAAGTATCTATGGTAAAAAGTTCATCTTCTGGGTCATCTTAAATTTGTAGATACACCCTATGTAAGATAGTGTATCTGACTAGTCCTATTGACTAGTATCAAGAAGGTGTTCTAGGTAAAACAATCATAACTTCTTCCTAGAGTATCCAAATTGAGTGGGACTGGTTTCATTGGATCGTGGATAGTCTCTATTATTTATGGTGTGAGTTTCCAAATTTTATATCAATTATTTTGTGCGGGGCACGCTATACAAGTGAGATATCCTGGAAAGGACAAAAATCGACAAGTTGTGGGGAAGTTACCATAAATTACACTTGGCACATCCAATTTTGATCAGACCTATGGCATTGCAGAGATGAAATATCATATAAATACATAAAATAAAGTTTCATACCTAGAAGGACCGAAACTTGGGAGATACAACAGAAGAAATATTGTCTAGCAGAACCACCTCAAAATCAAGGTTCAAAAGTGATACTTGGCCAACATGCCACCAAAAAAGGGAACTTTTACACCAAATAAGCCTCCAAAAAATCCTACTTGGACTCTTGATGAAGGTGAAGAAATGTGTAGGGTCATAAATGAACTACAAAAGAATATGGATTCAATGGAAGCTAAGTTGGATACTAAGATGGATTCAATGGAAGCTAAGTTGGATACTAAGATGGATGGTTTAAAAGGGGAGATCATGGAAGTATTGAAAAAATTTGTAACAGAGA
>ML784390.1:689172-701600 GCA_009831015.1 Picea engelmannii
TGAACTCTGTTAGATGGAGGGAGACGATTATATATTTCCAAAAGAAGAGCACGCATTCATACATGAAGCAATGATTAGGAGGGAGCTAATCCTATTATCCATTTAAGATGATGGAGTATATATCCATGGTAGCAACCATGAAAAGAAATGCGTGTTCAGTTTGACTTTAGAAGAAGCCTTCTTCGAAAAGAAGCCTTAAAGTATCTCTAGTTGTCCATCCACATCCACGATCCTATGATGAAAGAAAGAAGTGGAATCTTTGGGGCATGGAATCTATAGAAAACTCCATGGACCCAAGAGCTAGAGAGAAACATGAGCAAGAACATGGAGATTCCAAGAAACAAAGAAAATCCAGAACAACCAGTCATTGTATCGAGAATCACAAGACTACCAGCCTGATAGGAACTCACTAAAAGAAATCAAGTAGAGGAACTGAAAGTTGTGATGAAGAACATTGTATGAAAGACTTATGAATGAAATCATTAGGAGATCCAGAACTAGAGATTCTCCCAGATGGAGGGAGAAGACTGTGGTGATTGTCTGTTCCAGTAAACCAGACATACCTTTACATGATCCATTATATCGGCCACAATATCCATGGTTTGGAGTTTACATTAGATGAATGCAAAGATTGTTATCCAAAATAATTGAACAAAGAACGTATGTAGAACAACCTCAAGGATTTGAGGTATACCAGGAAGAGACCTTTGTATGCAGATGGAAGAAGACAACTTGGAGGAAAACCTCCATTGCACAGCAAAAGCATGTTGAAAAAACTTCTATAGCAGGGATACTATATCATAATGGTTACTCAGAACTCAAGGATGATGGATTGTCAATCCATGACAAAGCTCTCATGATGGCAAAATAAGTACCACTTGGATATGTTCCAATTTGACCCTTGCCACGATGTTATGACCTATAAGGAAACAAAATTTGAATCCAACAATGATATACTATAATGATCAGATCTATATGAATCCTTCAAAGAAAACCAGTGTTCCGGAAAGACTAAAATACATTGAGATCAAGCATTACATTCTCCGTGATGAAGTCCAGAAAAGAGAAAGTGGTTCACCAATATATATCTCCACAGATCAGTAGATAAGAAGATATTTTGCTAAATCCTCTGTCCAAAATGAAAGAGTTTGCATACTCAAGGTGGAGCTCGTGGAGACAACTTCCTTATTGAAAAAGGAAGAGATGACTCCCAAGTTGGGAGGGAGAACTGATTTATGGATAGTCATTTTTCAATTCGAAAAATGGTCCAGGATGAGCAGTTACTTTCTAGTTTGTAAAGTGGTTTGAAATTTCTGACGGCCAAGAATTTTCTAGTTCGGGAAATGGTCCAGATCGAACTGTCATTTTGGTAATGAAAATGATTTGATGGATTGTTGATGTACCATAGACAACAATTCCCCTTATGGTTAACATGGAGAATGGTCTAGGACAGTCTCTCTTCTTGATGGTCACTCTCAGTAGTGGTCAAGAATACTGGTCCGCCTTGCCAAACATTCATTCTTTCGAAGCTCACAATTGTGAGCAGTTTCGAAGAATGGTCCATTTTGGAGGTTGGTGTAGGACAGTCATTTCCTTAGGAAATGGTCCGGACAGTCATTCTCTAGGGAAGATTCATTCTATCCAGGTTGCACTTTGTTTAGTGCCAAAGGAATGGCCCATATAGGTGAGTGGTCTAGGTTCAACAATCAGGGACATGCATTCCCTAGGGAAGATTCATTCTCTCCAGGTTGCACTTTTTTTAGTGCTAGAGGAATGGCCCAGATAGGTGAATGGTCCAGGCTCATAAATCAGGATAGTTATTCTTCCTTGCTTGAGAAGAATAGTCCTGATATCTCATCATTAATGTTTTACCCTCTGCGGGAATATGCTCTTCCATATCTCACATATGTGAGTGGAAGAATGGCCCAGATGATTCAATTTATATCATAACAATGTTTTCTATGTAGGTTGATGATATGATTGTTATGGAGATTGTATATCTCCGGACAATAGATGTATACTACTGTGGTGGATGTGTTCCACTGATTGTGACTATATGTCACTGATCAAGTATCTGTGTGCTACTTGGTGTGGCAGTGTACCACTGTATTGTAGTTGTGTACTACTATGGATAGACATAGGTGTGTTTTATTGAATGAAATTGTTCTGATTTCCTTGAAAAATATCAGTAGTTTTGGAAATGATTATCAACTAGATTTATGATCAATGGAAAAAGATTCCCCAAAAGGAAAATGGTCTAGGACATTTATTCTTCTAGGACATATGTCTAGATTAGAAGAATGGCTCTTATGTCACTCTATGGAGTGAGTGACTTATCCAACATCATGTCTGATTACTCAGATGGAGTATGGTTTCGAGAGATGATGTAGTTGATGACATTGATAGTGATGATTGTGCTCATGATCTAATCATGATTTAGTCTATATGACTATGTTGATGCTACTGGGTAAATGGTATGTTTGTTCTCAAGACCATTACCTTCAATACATCCCTAGCTAGAAGGGTGTGTTGACATTATTGTAGCTCCGGGAGGTATTTACCTCCACGTGTAAACTTAACGAGAACAGAATATTCTGGGAAGAAAGAAGAAACCCTAATTAATTGGTTAATAACCCTAGAAGACAAGTCGACTCAAGAGAATGACTTTTGTTAGGTTATTATCCTCCAAGAGAAGAAGTCGGCTAAAGAAAATATCATATACTAAATAATTAGTACCCAGAATGAGAAGTCAACCCAGGCAGTCTCCCAGAATTAGTATAAATACAAGAGGCCAGTCTTCATTCTGGCCAGTATTCTTAGAACTGCAGAAGCAACACTTGTACGCACTATAGTTGGCCAATCTATGTTCAAGTTTGGAGGAGAGTTGTCGTTGTTGCTGCTGCAGCTAGCAGATTTCGGTTTTGGACTCTCTCTTGCTTATGGTTTGGACTCTCTGATCATCTCTTGTTACTCTGGTGAGGTGCATAACTTCTTTGGGCAGCACAGATATGCCAAGTGCATCATCACCACAGGTCTGGCAAGTGTATCAAATGTTGCAGATCGTATGTGAAACTTTTGTAGCGATAATATGTCATTTTATCCACCCATATAGTTTTTGTTACCCATATTTGGGTGCATTCGCAAGTGGAGTAACATTTCACGTCATTTACGAACATGAGGGGTCATTATGCAAGCCACTGTAAATGCGCCACCCCCGAGGAAGACAAAATCTTGTGGGATCTGCAAAATTCGATACACTTGCCAAATCTTTGTTGTTGGAAGAATCTATATACTTCAACGAAGAACTATATTGCATGTGACCTGAAAATCCATTACAAATCCCAGCAAGAAAACATAAAAGTTCAACAAACAAATATCCAGGTAGCCTTTTCAACCAACCAAAGCATCGAACACAGGGAGAACACCAACCAAAACATACTTGTTCTTTTTTTTTCCTCCTCTCTAACTTTCTCTTCTATAACAGAGTTTTTGTTTTACTCAAAGCTCATGTCACATAAAACCAGTCTCTCTTCTTTCATCTGGGCCTCAATCGCATCTCTAAGTTGTCTTACATGTCCATGACCAGGAATATTAGAACGAAGGCACCCTAAAGAGTAACTCTTTAATGAAATGGAAATAAATATTTAAAAGCAACACTGGATGATTTTATGTAGATTTTGTATTAATTCATTTTAATGACGGATGTTATCGATATTTTCTCTTATTAATGCCAACCTTTTTTAATATGTACGTTGAATAGTGACTATTAGCATGCATTAAAATTCTCATATCTGAGCAGATTCTCAAATATCACATCTAAGATATGCTCAATATTAAAGAGGGACACGACGTGAAGGCCTATGTGGGTAACACGTTTGTGGACTATGTTGAAAATTTTAAGAAAACTAAAAGACTGCAAACAGGGGAAAAAAGAAAAAAATATATTTTTTCAAACTCAAAATTGAGGCAAAAGAAATTATCAGATCCAATAATATTCCCCTGTCTATTAATTTTAATGGGAGATGTCCTCGACCTTTCCATTTATTAAAGCCTGTTTTTTCTCACCTGTCTAGTCGTTTTTGACTTTTGAAAGCATAATCAATGTCTATTGGGAAGGGTGGAAGGTAGCAGGGATGGAGGGGAGTGACAAATGATTTTAAATTTTCTGAACCCGAAAAATCGTGAACTCGCAAAACTGAGCCAGAAACGCAGTTTACAAGAGAAAAACGAAAGGAAGAGAAAAACTATATCGCTCACACAGCAAAACCTACTCTCATAACTATGAAACCATAGCAACACATAATTCATGGAAAACGCATCACCATCTATGAAATATAGTTTGAGGCCAACACAGTTCCAATCATGATTGCAAAAACCCAAACGTGCAAACTGCAAGAACACAAAAATGCAAGCAAGAACAACAACAACATGCAAATAAGAAATCAGTGGAGATGCAAAAAACAACCATGAACCAGTAAAACAACAATGCCGCTGAAACATATAAATTTTAAAAACAGAAAAAAAAGTATTGTAACAAGCGTGTTAATTAAGAATTCAATGCTATCAAGCCTGTTAGGCGAACATTTAAGTCTGTCAGAAATGCTCTCTAAACATGTAACAAAAAAATGCAATGTGGCAGATCTCTGACGTATCCCCAAAAACTTATTATATTTTTTTGTAACAATAGTTCAAACACCAAAGAATGTATTGGAAGGCCAAAATTTGGATATGCCACCATATCAAACATTGCCATAGATTTATGTAGAATAAAATGCTAAACCAAACATTCAGATTAATGCTAGTATTAATCTACCTTCGACGAATGCATAACAAAATATATGATTCATAAAGACCATATACGATCAAATACTTTGGATATGCCAACATATATAACATTGGGAATATCGAAGCCGACAATAAGATCTCCAATCCCTTGTCCAATCAGATCATGACAAATATGGTACTTTTTTTAATATAAAAATTGATGTTTTCAGTTCTCTGGTTCCAACAATAGAAAATATGGAAATATTTATGGTCCCTAAAAGCCTGTCAGCTGCGGGCTACAATTGCATTGCAAAAGGACTGCACATTGTAAAGCCGCAGCGACTGCATATCAAACTTCGCTGCTACTAAACAACAAATTGCATTAAACAAACTATCTCCACAGTTAGACACAACATTTGTTTCCATCTATAAACCATGGCAATCTATGCGATGCATAATCCATTCCCACTATGATTCAAGGTCTTTGCAAAATAGGAACAAGTAAATATGAGGTACTTCAACATTGCATATGGACATTTTTCTGTACAGGAGTGGTTCATAATGACCACTGACAACATTGGCATAATGGAACAAGATGCAATATGGATTGTCAGAGGAAGCTTTGTTGAATAGTAGATATCTTCTTTTTCTTGTCAATAACCATATTCCAAACGATATATTGAGCCAGTTAGACAACCACCATATACAAAATGTGTCTCCCCAAAGTCCCCTCTCATGTGCAGGCAAAGCTGGAGATGCAGACAACCACATCTTTGAAAAATACGTAGCAACATCATGTATTCCGTGCAACTGTCGAAGAAAATCAGATTCCAGTTCGTATTCATAGGAGTTCAATGCCTCAGTGTCACCATTTTTTAAACAGACCAAGAAATAATCTATAAATCCATTGCGCAGCTCGGTCTACGAATACTGGAAATGCAGTAGAACCTAGAATGTATCAAAAAGGAAATCCCCTGCCGTATACGAGAATGCATCAAATCTAAAGATGCCATTGCTATGCAAAGCCACATCAATCCTACCATGTATAATGGAATGTGTATCTATTTCATACAACTCAAAATCTCTTACTTCTTCCATCTTTTCAACTCAAATTTTGAAGTTGTTTGTTAGATACTTTCACTTTGTCTGAAAACAGAGAAAAGGGGGAAAAAAAAATAATATCACCCAAAAAAAAGAAGAAAGAAAAGTAGGAAAACTACAAGCCTAAAACTGGGTACCAAACAGAAGAAACAACACAAATAAATAACACCATAAATTTACTCGGAAGAAAGAAAACAGGTGGGTGCAGTTTTCTGACCCACAAAATAAAAACATTTCCTGCGTCTACACCCCGACTGATGGTTCCCTCTTCTAATAGCTTCAAACTACTTTCCGAGAACCCCTTCGCATTGCAATTTTCCAAATAGATATGAACATCGCAGCCGGCATATGAAGACACATGGTTTCTAGGAACATGAATTAAGAGCATAGACAAAGATGTTCTGCAACAAAATTTGGAGGCAGGGACCCACACCATTGAAAAACAACAACAAGGGAACTTACCGTTCAATGAGGGATGACAAGAGGTCAGCCCCGAAAACTAGAAACCGCAATAACAGGTCCAACATCTTGCAAAGTTGAAGATGTTCAACTTGAGAACCTCAAATTTGCAAAGTTGAATCAAACAACAACAACAATCATGGAACCAAGCAGGGAACAAGCATCGACCACTGAAGCAACGATGTTGAGCATAAAAAAAATGGAACAAAACTGTATCCCAACACATTTTCAAAATAAACATTTAACCTGTCAGGTAAACACTTAATACTGTCAGGACCGCCTAAGGGCCTAGCCCTGTACAAACATTTAAGAAAAAATATAGCATGGCAGGCTTGTTCTCTCCAAGCGCGCAAAAATAAAACAAAAGCGACACATACTAATATGGTAGACAATGTATTTTATCTAGAAGAAATTGTTAAAGGAAACATTCGAACTAATGCTAGCATTAATCCACCTTCAACCATTGCATAAGAAAATATATGATTCTAAAAGACCATATACGATGAAATACTTTGGATATGCCAACATATATAACATTGGGAATAGCGAAGCCGGAAAAAAGACCTCCAATCCATTGTCCAATCACATCTTGAGAAATCTGGTCAGAATCTATAGTGTGGTTATGCATTATTGTAGGGATGGCCATGGAAAATTGGTGGGAGCATGCATTGTGAGAATAAATATAGATTGGATTTTTATTTTTATTTTGGGAAGATTAATCTTAGAATATTAGACAAAGAAGGCTAGGAGATGTAGGGAAACCACAAAGTAGAGGAGCCATGTAACGTAAGAGTGAAGTATGCACTATCGGAATAAATACATGGCCATGGAAACTTGGTGTGAGTATGCACTGTGAGAATAAATACAATTTGGATTTTTATTTTTATTTTGCAGAAATTGTTAGAATATTAGACGAAGAAGGCTAGGAGATGTAGGGAAAACACAAAGTAGAGGAGCCATGTAAAGTAAAAGTGAAGTTGTGGAAGAAAGTAATGGTGCGTGCAAGAAAGTAATGATATGTGCAATAAAATAATGAAATAAACTTTAAGCAATGGAGAATTTCATGAAAAATGAAAAATTAGTTTGGATATTAACTCAAATAATCAAAATAAGTAATAAAATTTATTATTGATCAATCAATGTGAAGAGACATAACCTTTTATCATTTTCTCATCACATTTTCTCAGCAAAGACAATATAATTTACTATCATTGATAAATATTAAGGTTTTTTAGTTTATATATATATATATATATATATATATATATTATGATGATGATGATGATGATGATGATGATTAACGTCCACTAACACCAAATTGGTCTATCAAACCTGTTGACCGCTCGTTTAGGGCGACAACAAAACCTTAATAGGGTAAGTGATTACTTGCGATTCTTTAGAATTTTGTTTTTGTGCTCGAAAAGCATTAAGAGAATATTTCCAAGATCACCATAAATTTGTTGAGTTAAGAGGTTAGGAAGGTTGGTAGTGTGACAAATATTTGGAAAACGAGATTTAATATGGGTATAGGTTGGACAATCTAATAGAAAGTGATTTTCATCTTCAACCTTTTTAGTGTCACAAAGGTCACACAATCTTTCATCCCATGGCGTTTTAGGAATTGACCAATGCCCAGTTTCACTATAGATCTTGTGAGAATTTTTTTATTATCTTAGCAATGTTTATTTTTTTATTTACACTTGGAAAACTAGATTAAGGTTGATTACATCCTTATAATACCTTAGATTAGGGTTGATTACATCCTTATAATACATTAATTTTCTTTTTTCCTCTAACTCTTTATCACACCACAATTTTTCTTTAAATTTGTATTTGACGTTTTTTTTTAATAGTATCTTTATTCTACAAAATGGTGTCTTCCATGATTCCCCAATAGTTTAGTCATCCTCGCTTGAGTCAATGGTGGTTATGACTCGATTTTGAAGAAATTTTAGGAAACCTCTTGTATTCCATATTGTTTAACTTGTTCTTATACATTTGGTATCTAGTCATAGCCATGGGGTAAAATCATGAAGGTGGGTAACACTTTCGTGACAATCGGGTCTCAAAAATTCCTAGAGGCTATTTTTTGACGGAAAAAATGTAGCTAGGAATTTATTCGGCTGAAAATATTTTCGGCCGAAAATTTGCACGTCAAATTGAACAGTGCCCTTACGGTGCCCTCAAAATTCATGTACAATGTTTTTCAGATGAATTATTTTCCTATGGTAACCATATCTCGACCGAAAGACTTTTCGGCCGAAAATTTTATTCTTACTACAAATTCTCTTCATCTTACATGATCTTTCAAGGTAGCAGACTCCTACAAATACTCAAAATTTAGTTTCAAAATTGATACCAACATTTTTAAAATTGAATCTACTTTCATTGGATATATTTTATTTTCATTTTCATTGTTTTTATCTAATTTTATTTAATTTAATAAAAAAATCACTACATAATATTTTTAGGTGAGATTATGATTGGGTGAAATGAAAAATCCATATCTCTAAAAATACAAAGTGGAAAATTATGAAAAAATTATATTCATAATCCTTAAACTATTATCTTCAAAAGGGTATTTTTAGATTTTACTTTTAAGTAAAAATTAAGATAGATACAAGCTGTAGGAAAACATGTGTTTAAAAACTGCAACATTTTCATCTTGGTCAACTTAAAAAATTCTAGAAATTATAATATTCATCCGTTAAATTCAAAATTATAGTCATAATAAAATAGAGTCTCTGTAAATTGTTGCAGTATATTTCGTTTCTTAAAAACATAAGTTTAATAATCGATACATTATTGTGGGAAAAAATAACTCATTATCATTTATTTCATGTTTAAGGAACATATTGTTAAACAATTGTTAAATTGACATATCAAATCTTAATAAAAAAAAATTGAAAAATAGTCATTGGCAAGATAACAAAATTCTTCACAAGTTTCGATTTTACTGTAAAGTGAAATTCTAAATAAATAAAAAAATACTTTTGTATACCAAAAGTTGAAGAACTTATGAAAATACAATTTTTTTTGTCATAAAACAGGCAAAAGTGTTACCCATCTTCATGATTTTACCCCATGCTCTCAATGGGGGAGAGATTTGTTTCTAAGAGGAGGATGGGATAGGGCATATTTCCTTTAATTTTGATATTATAGGTTATAAAATTATTTTGTATTTGCTCTATCTTTCTCTAGGATTCACAAGAGATACTACAGCCCCACACTTCACATAAATAAAGAATAATAAGTGTAATAAGAGTCTAAAAGATGAGTTTCTTCTTATCCCAACTCCAACGATCAGTTGATTTAGAATTGTTTTCAAGCCCATAATAAGCTTTACATCCCCCAATAATCCTTTTCAGAATGTTATAATTCCAATTGAGCTTGTGGTGAATATCAATTCCAACATATTTGTATGAAGTCACTTCCTCCAATTGGTTGTTTTCATATACGAAGGTATCATAATGGATCTTATTGGATTTAATAATCATGACCTTAGTCTTATCAGTATTAATAGTCATGCCCATATTAGAGCAAAAATCCTTGAGGATTCTTAGTTCGTTTTCAAGATCATGGGGACTCCTTTCCATAAGAACGATATCATCGACATAAATAAGAATATCGATGACTATACCACTAAGAGTAGGGCCAACACAACTTTCTTTTTCCAAGCAATCTTATAACTTGTCAATGTGTATACCAAAAAGGGTAGGGGATAAGGGACAACCTTGTTTGACTACAATATTGCAGCTAATATCTTTTTACTATTCGTCAATGTTTTTAAACTTAGAAATAACATTCACATACATCCTTATTGCAGTAGCCCTCATCTCGAGAGGAAATTTTATCTCTTCCAACCTATTCCAAAGGTGTTTCCTAGGAACCATGTCAAAAAAAATTCTAAAGTCAACAAAACAACAAAAAATATTGGTTTCGGTATTGTGAAACTCCTCTACAATGATCCTAAATGTAACAAGATGGTCCATAGTTGAATGATATCTCCTAAACTTGGCCTGACCTTTAACTCTTTAACCGTGACTTTCTAGCCAAAGGATAATCTTCTTTTCCAAAATAATTCCATAAAGCTTGGCTAAAATCGGGCTAATCATAATGGTCCTATAATTAGAGGAAATGTTTCTATCCCCATTTTTAAAAATAGGAACAATGAGGCTTTGCGTCCAAGGTTTAGGGAAGCCTTTCTTGACTGCTAAGTTGAAGAGCTTGTGTATGTGAGGGATAAGGATTGGCCCTCTGATTTAAAAATATTCAGTTTGATAGACTTCAATGTCCTTAGCTTTCCCATTTGCAAGTTGCTTAACCTTGAACTCTATGTCATCTAATGAAAAAACTTCTTTCTTTGTGGGGACAATAGGAATGGTGTCCATGGAATTAGGGAACTCGTAAAGACTTTTAAGGTAGGAATTCCTGTCCCTTAAGGGAATCCTATTATTTTCTTTAGTATTGCGGTTTATAATTTGACTCTGGAACTTCTTAGGATCCAACTTAGATAGTTGTGAAAGTTGTTCTTATCTTTTATTGATATAGTACATTTTTTTCCTTTTAATTAGGCCTTTGTACATATTGATCTTATCGTGTTTTAAGGACCCATTAGAAGCATCCCTAATGGCTTTCCTAGCAATTTTACATTCTTTATCATACCAAGGTTTCATCGTTCTATTATTCTTTTTATAGGACACCTCGAAAGAGAACTTATTAACATAAGTGGAAAGGGTAGTTGTAAAATTGTGATAGAGTTCTTCACTGTTGTCTTTACAAGTTAGGAGATTTAATTTACTATTTAAATCCTTTAAGAAAATGTCAATTTTAATTTTGCCAAGCAAAAACTTAAGAATGTTATTCCTATGTTGTCAATTTTAATTTATGGAATATGGAAATATATACATAATAGAGATTGTGATAGGTACAAGATTGAGATAAATGTTATAAATGTTGCTATAATAGAAAGATGATACAAATGTTGCTACAAGATTGAGATGTTGGAATTGTAAACTAGTTTGTAATGCAAATAGCTAGGAAAACGAGTACATGGAAATATTCAGTTTTTTATTTTTATTTGATTATACTTTTTTAACAAATGTGGTTTCCAAAATTATTTAATCAGATCAAATTCTCTATTAAATAAATAATAATAATATTTTGTAATTAAAAAAAAACATTTTATTAATTTTTTTTTAAATTCATGAAGAAAAATTCACCTTATACTAATGGCAATAGGTTTCCATAAAAGTCTTCGTTATCAAAATAATTTTAACATAAAAAACAATTTGACTGGGTTTAAGTAGGATAGCCACCATTTTGATGAAAAAGAAACCATTAAAAATTACATGCAACAAACAATTCTTACAAATCTTCAAACTGCCACAAGAGCCGTCTGTAATTACTCTTACGAGTAGGAGCAACTTTGCAGACGCCTTCCGTCAACTTTGAGAGTAAATAAGTAAAAATAGACGTTGCACAATGGTGAAGCGCAATATAGTCTTCACACTGTACATGTTTTTAGGTTATAATTCTAGCGCCACATACAGGGTGGCAGACAACCAAGAGAATATAGTATCACGGACGTCTTGCTATTTTTCATCTAATTCGCTATTCTTAAAACATATATTACGCATCAACGAACATAGATACGGAGCACCGTATGAATCGAACATTATCTCGTCATTTCTGTCTTCAAATCTTTGATTGCAGTGCAACGGCTCTATTGATTTCGTCTTCAAATCTTTGCATGGCAACGGAGGGCAAGCAGAGGGCAACGGCTATTCCTACCAAGCCGTTTGTATTTCGATGCCCAAAAAAGAGGCAGAACATCCCGGCATCTGCTTCCGGTCCGTTTCCTGCAGGTCCTCCGTAAACCGCTTTTCCCCAACCGAAGTCTACATCCCGGTAACCGATTTTGGAAACGTCGGAAGCAACAACGGCGCCCACCATTGTGACGTAAGGACGCCCTTTCATTTCCAGGAAGTCTATAGCTGATCTCACGTACTCGTCGTTCACAGCCATTTTCGCTTGGTTGATCAATTTCACAGCGAAAGACAGCGGTTTGTTTACAAGGTCTCCTGCTGTTGTCTTCGCGCATG
>ML784390.1:708132-729847 GCA_009831015.1 Picea engelmannii
GCTCCATCTAAAGTATCCATGTGATTGGGTCCTTGCCATCAAACTTCCTCATATCAATCTTAGGAACGTGGTTGGTCTTCAAACCAAAGTTGGAGTTTCTCCATTATTGATTCACCTTCCTTGTGTCCTCATCATGAATTTTATGGAATGCATTTTCACTTTCAGGTGTCTTCTCTATTACGAAATTTTTCAATACTTCCATGATCTCCCCTTTTAAACCATCCATCTTAGTATTCAACTTAGCTTCCATTGAATCCATCTTAGTATCCAACTTAGCTTCCATTGAATCCATCTTCTTTTGTAGTTCATTTATGTCCCTATGCATTTCTTCACCTTCATCAAGAGTCCAAGTAGGATTTTATGGAGGCTTATTTAGTGTAGAAGTTCCCTTTTTTGGTGGCATGTTGGCCAAGTATCACTTTTGAACCTTGATTTTGAGGTGGTTCTGCTAGACAATATTTCTTCTGTTGTATCTCCCAAGTTTCTGTCCTTCTAGGTATGAAACTTTATTTTATGTATTTCTATGATATTTATTCTCTGCAATGCCACAAGTCTGATCAAAATTGGATGTGCCAAGTGGAATTTACGGTAACTTCCCCACAACTTGTCGATTTTTGTCCTTTCCAGGATATCTTACTTGCATACCGTGCCCCGCACAAAATAATTGATATAAAATTCAGAAACTCGCACCATAAATACTAGAGACTATCCACGATCCAATGAAACTAGTCCCACTCAATTTGGATACTCTAGGAAGAAGTTATGATTGTTTTACCTGGAACACCTTCTTGAGACCAGTCAATAGGACTAGTTAGATACCGTATCTTACACAGGGCGTATCTACAAATTTAAGATGACCCAGAAGATGAACGTTTTACCACAGATACTTTACTAATTTCTGTAAGTAGCCTCCGGATTTTAGGGTCTGAAACGTTACAGAGAAAATTCTGCAATGACTCAGTTCAGGATGATTCCAGAACCCTATCTTTTACAAGTTGTATCTCCAAAATTGTAAGGCCTTAGAAGATGAATTTTGAACCCAACGTACCTTGATCCGTATACTAAATATCCTCCAAGCCATTCCTTCTGAAACATTGTATAAAAAACGTTATAGTGAAAATTCCAAGGTGTCTCAGATGTAGCAGCAAAACCCCAAGACCTTGAGCTCTGATACCATATGTTAAGAACAAAATATCAATATAGCATAAAAAAACCTCAGAAAAAGTACTCAACACCTTGAAAAAGAGATAATTCCAGATAATTAGCCTCTTTTAGGGGGCAACCTCCTTTTACCCCTCTTAAATGTTCAATTACAAGATGATTCAAAATGAAAATGTCTCCTTGGTATATATAGGAGTCTAGGAGGTATAATTAAAACTAATGGCCTAAAACCGACATAAATAAAATAACATTACTAATATAATATAACCCAATTAAGGGGTAATGAGACAATATTAGGGCTTAACACATTGTGATGAGGAATGACCAGGAGAGGGAGGCAGAGAAGAAGAAAGCGAATACCAAGCTCGATTTTCCATATAACAATAATAAGCCAGACCCCTTTTCGACTTTCCCCGTTCTCTCAACATTAGTGGAAAGGAAAGGGGGAGATTAATATGCGGAGAGAACAATTCTAGAGAGGTGGAAAGTCGAATGCAGGAAGTCTAATACAAATAGAGACAAGAAAAGACCAAGAAGGAGGGAAGGACAGAAGACTAAAACACCAAAAATTCATCGTTCTAGGACATAAAAAGGAGAGAGAATGCCATAAGAAGAAACAAGATTGTTCCTTGAATTCGGTTGCGATGGAGAGGATTCCTCTGCAAACCATTAGTTGTGTATGGAAAGTTTCCCATGCTTACTACTTTAATTCCATGTCCTGAGCTCATAAAGCCAAACATTGGAGGTTGAGATAGTGGGTATGTGGCAATAGAGGAGGAAAACCTCCATTAATGTGCTTGGTGGGAAATTGACACCCCATCCAGGGTGTACATAAAATTTAATGTAGTTAATCATTATAAATTTATAAACTGAAAGATATTTATAATATTTAATAGTTATAATTTTAATGATAAAATAGTGGAGAGTAGATATATTCTACATACAAAACAATATTGTACTTATTTTATTAGTCATCAAGAACATATTTATACATGAATTTTTCTATCAACTACACAATAAAATCACAAGGGAATATCTCAACTACACATGTATTGTGACATCTACAACAACTCACTAAAAATTTTAAGCTCAGAGGATTTTAGTGTACACCCATCTACCAAAATTTTAGCAAGGTATTCATCGCTACTAATCTAACGAATTATTCATTCATAAAACTACCTTTTGTACACAATATTCACTATACATATAAGGAAAGAGTGGCCAACACAAGGTCCTTCATATTACATTGATTATTTCTTCCCCTCCATCTCCAGTAGAAACCTTAATACCCTTTTCAGGAATCCCCTCTCTAGTGATGTGATCATTTGCCAACCTATATGACCCTAGTTAAAACGTCGTCGGGTCTTCGTCGTGGTTGTTACAATGAAAGATACATTTTGATCCATACTCTAGATGACAAAGCTGGATTGACAATATCATTGGAGCAATTTGTTGGGAGAGTATACCCCTGCCAAAATTTCTCGATCCCACATCTCCTTACGATGATGTATTTTTGGGCATCTAAGAGATTGAGCCATTTTCATTCTCCTAGGACCCGAACCTCAGGAATACGTGTGACAAGGGGATGATCCTTTACAACTATTCGAAGACCAATCTATCATGTTCTTTATGGTATTAAGGGAACTTAAAGATATTTCATAAAAGGCCCATATACTCCATGTAATCACCTTTTGAGTAGTGCACGATTCTCAAAGAAAAACCCCTTTTTGTCATGGTGAGAAAATAATAGACACATCCTCCATATCTGTCGATGGATCCTCTCAAGATGACACATATAGAATTCAAGTATGATACAACATGGCATCTATTTTTTCCATATGTTTTAGAAGTATATTACACATAACTATACAACATGTAAGGCAGACCCCTAATTCAATTCCTCACTCTAATACAATCAAACAAACCCTTTATTACACATTATACACTCTTTGTGGCCCCATTCCATTGGTACACACCTTTTCCAAATATTACCATTTCATTTTCGGAGAATGCAACAAGATTATCCTTTGCACTATCAACTAAAAAATATCGACGACAACATTAGCGAAGCTATATTGTCAGGAAGTCAATTCGTCGATACTTGTTGTTCATCTGCTCCACATGTTCTATTATTCTATCACAATCAATTCCTCCTCCAACTATATCGTGACCTTGTAAAGTTGACCATCCACATCACCTTCCAACATACGACAACTCGCGCACATTGGTAACATAAAGTAATAGGTGAAACGATAGTTATTATTGGCTATACAAATGAATTAATACATAATACCTTGCAAAGTGATTATTTAACTAGACCCTTGGCACATTTCTAGAGGATAAACAAATGTTATAAAAATCAATCATCATCGAAAGAGTTCAATTCCTTCAAAAATTTTGAAATAATTGTTCCTATCACATCTCTCGATGACTACTCCATCGAAGAACCTGTCCATACTATCCTCGATCCTATACCTTTGAAGACAAGCCAATGGTAACAAACAAAGATATTTCTTTGAAAAATTAATGGAGGTTTCACGAGTCTGACCGGGTCCAAGGTGTAACACATTAACATATACTACACAAGTTTTGGGGAGGGGGGGAGAGAGAGAGAGTAAAGCATAAAAATCTTGATAGAAACTTAATCAATACATAATTCAACTCCAGAATCCTATGATAGTGTAAATTCTCATACCGTGGTTGCAGATTTAATTCGAATTTCTCTGAAGCTTCAAGAAAAAATGTATGTAAAATGCATACACTAGATTCAATTCTTCTTGTGTACAACTAAAAAATTTAACTAATTATGATCCTCTTTGTGATAGTGTACTGAGGAGAAAAAATGTACCAGACGCAAAACAAAAGAGCGGATAACATACAGGTGGTTGGACCTGCCCCTATTTCTAGCCTGGATTTTATCACGATTGTAGACACCAACTTCTTTGACGGAAGGCAACACTGTCCAAGTTACCATGAAATCTATCATATTTTCTAGAATGAATATTATCCTTTAAATGAAGAAAAGATAGACACATATTAAAATATTGGCAAGACTATGATTCATACCCCGATGGCTCACTTGATTCTCTTCCCTTACAATGATGCTACATGGTGGTGTTTTAGCCACCTCTAGAAGGAGACGACCAATATCATCAATGAGTCTATTGTTTTGATTTCTTCCCTAAAACTGAGTGATATCAGAATAATGTATCGGACCTATGAACCTACAATATCACTAGATGAATCCTTTCTGGAGAAGTTAGAATATAGAAGATTGTGTGCTCTTTTTACCATTGACAATATCCTTGTCACCTAACCATAGGCTGAAGCCACCCTCCGAGCACCTTAACCTTGACTGAGAATTACTTCGGAAGCAAACCCTAGGCTATATAGCCAAACAAGGTGTAGCGCATCTTCCTCCAAGGATAGCGCACCAACAATAGCTTATCAGATAGTCCAAACCCTAGACAAGAGATAATCCAAGCCAACACTGAAAACTGGTTGCTGCAGTAGTTGCACCTACAACTCTCCTCCACACATGCGCACAAAACTGGAAACTGCAGTGCGCACTAGTTGTTGCTCTACAATTCTGAGATGTGTCAAATGAGAACTGGTGCCCTGTATTTATAGTGGTTCTGCCAGATTTGCTGGGGCCGACTTCTCCTTCTGGGTACATGTCTGTTCAGTATATTATTATTATTTCTAGCCAACTTCTTCTCTTGTAGGCTAATAACCTAATATAAATTATCTTCTTGAGCCAACAAGACTTCTAGGGTTATTAGCCAACTCATTAGGGTTTTCTCTTGCTTTCTGGAGTCTTCTATTCTCGTCAGGTTTACATGTGGATGTAAATACCTCCTGCAGCTATCATAATATTAGCACTCCCTCCTAGCTAGGGAGTTATTATAGGTAATGGTCTTGAGCACAAAAACATACCATTCACCTGGTAGCATCAACATAGTCGTCTAGACTATCTCATGACTAGATCATGAGCATCATCATCGCCATCAGTTGCATCATCTCTCGAAACCATACTTCATCTGAGTAATCAGACATGATGTTGGATAAGTCACTCACACCATAGAGTGATACAAGAGTCATTCTTATAATCTAGAAGAGTAAATGCTCTGAACTATTTTCCGTCTGGAAAATCTCTATTCATCATTTGTCTGGATGATGATCATCTTCCAATAAACTACTGATAGTCTTCAAGGCAATTAGAACAAAGATAGAAAACAACTGTGTCTATCCATAGTAGTATATAAATGCAATCCAGTGGTACACTACCACACCAAGTAACACACAAGTACTTGATCAAAATAGTGGAACATATCCACCACAGTAGTCTTCATCTACTATCATATAGTCTTCATAACAAACATCTAATAGAAACCTGCATAGAAACAATGTTATGATATAAACTGAATCATTTGAGCCAATATTTCACTCACATCTATGAGCTCTGAAAGAATATATTCCCTCAGAGTAGAACAATGAGAAATCTGGACTATTCTTCTCAAGCAAGGAAGAATAATTGTCCTATCTTCTGAACCTGGACCATTCTCCACCATGGGCCATTCTTCCTACACTAATAAAAGTGCACCCTGGAGAGAATGTATAACCCTAAAGAATTTTGATCCTAGACCATTCCCCACCCTGGGCCATTCCTCCTACACTAATCAAAGTGCACCCTCGAGAGAATGTATAAACCCTAAGGAATGTCTGTCCCTGATTGCTGAGCCTGGACCATTCCTCCTACACCAATCAAAGTGCACCCTAGAGAGAATGTATAAACCCTAAGGAATGACTGTCCGAACCATTTCCTCTGTTAACCACAAGAGGAAAATATTGTCCTGTATCAACCTCCAAAAATGAACCATTCCTCATGTTAACCACAATGAGAAATCGTTGTCCAGTGAGGAGGGCCAGTCTTCTTGAGTAACCCTCAAGAAGAGAGACTTCCCTAGACCACTCCCCATGTTAACCACAATGGGAAGTCGTTGTCTATGATACATGAACAATCAGACTACTTCCCATGTTAACCATAATGGGAAGTCACTATCTGTCAGAGATCTCAATCCACTTTCTGAATAGGAAATCATCTGTCCCAGATGGACTATTTTTTAATGAATGTCTTCAATAATATTTTCAGTGCTCCCTCCCAACCTAGGAGTCATTTATTCATTTTTCAATAAGGAAGTTATTTCCACAAGATCCATCTTGAGTACGCAAACTCTTTCATCTTGGATAAAATGTCTTCTTATTTGCTCATCTATGGAGTTATGTATTGGAGAACCATTTTCTCCTTTCTGAACTTCATCATGGATAATGTAATGCTTTATTTCAAATGTACTTTAGTCTAGAATACTGTGAAGGCTTCATGTAGATCTGAACAATAGAGTATATCATTGTTGGAAAACTGGAACATATCCATG
Organism: Picea engelmannii; assembly: GCA_009831015.1. NCBI lineage: Eukaryota > Viridiplantae > Streptophyta > Pinopsida > Pinales > Pinaceae > Picea > Picea engelmannii. The sequence continues at coordinate 714,729 of ML784390.1, forward strand.
TGGTACTTCTTCTGTCATCATGAGATCTGATCTACTGAGTAATCATCTTGATGTTATAGGGAATCTTCACCATGCTTCTGCTCTACACTGGAGGTTCTTCCACCAAGTTATCTTCTTCTATATGCATACAAGGGTCTCTTTCTGGTATGCCTCAAAGTCTTGAGATTTCTCTCCATACCCTCTTTATTCAATTTCTCTAGAGAACATTCTTTGTATTCATCTGATGTAGAACTCCAACTCATGGATGTTGCAGATGATATAATGACTCATGTGGAGATAAGTCAGGTTTACTGGAACAGGTAATCATCAGAGTCTTCTCCCTTCATCTGGGAGAACCTCTAGTTCTAGGTCTCGCAATGATTTCATTCATAAGTCTTCCATACACTTGTTCTTTATCATGACTTTCAGTTCTTACGCTTGATTGCTTTTAGTGACTTCATATCAGGTTGGTAATCTTGTGATTCTTGATACAATGACTGGTTGTTTTGATTTCTCTTTCTTTCTTGGAATCTTCATGTTCTTCTTCATGTTTCTCTTTAGCTCTTGGGTCCATGGCGTTTATTATAGATTCCATGCCCTAGAGATTCCACTTCTTCCTTTCATCATAGGGTCACAGACCTAGATGGAAAACTAAGAATACTTTAAGGCTTCTCTTCGAGGAAGAATTCTTGAACTAAACACATATTGTCTTTCATGGTTACTACCATGGACATATACTTCATCATTTTCAATGGATCATAGGATTAGGTCCCTCCTAATCCTTGCTTCATGTAAGAGTGCATATAATCAGATCCCTCCATCTAACAGAGTCCACGCTTCCATCTACATCCTTATTGTCTTCTGCAATATATAATTGGCTCTCTTGTCTAACAGAATCCACGCTTTTGTCTTGTTGTCTTCTACAAAACGTCATAAGTCTTTTTCCAATTTCCTCTCGATTGCTGACTTCTTTCTGTCTTTGATTCTTCTAAGTCTCTTCATGATTGATTCGGATTAATAGCTTCCACATGATTTGTATTTCATCCTTTCATGTGTAGTATCTAATGATATCCATTTTCATCTTGTTTGTTCTTCCATAGGTATAGTTCTTCTTGGAACACATTATCTTCCAAGAGACAGATATACAAGATATGTACAAAGATGATGCAAACAAGATATGTACAAGAAATAAGAAGAGTGTTGTTACCTTTTAGAAGAAGAACTCTCTTCCATCCTGCTTAGTCTTCTTTGTAGGTTCCTTTTCTTAGGCAATTGATGCTTCATGTTTCTCCTTCCTTTTCTTTATCTCGGGACAATGATTCTTGTAGTGACCATACTTTCGATAGTTGAAGCATTATACTTCTGAAATGTCTTTCTCTTGATTTGGCTTCCTCTTTGAACCAAACATCCTTTTGTTCCTGAAGTTCTTGAATCTTGTTGTGAAGGCTTGATCGTTGTACTTCTTTTGGGGTTTCTCTTTTGCATTGATCCTTGATTCTTCTTGAGCACATCAAGTCCAAAGTTTGTAAAATGTCGGATACTCCTTCCTTGTGTTCATGCTTGTGGCAAATGAATCCCACATCTTGGGAAGACCATTGAGTACTATGTTCACCAATTCCTTTTCTGAAATGATCTCTCCAATAGCTTGTAGTTGATCTCTTAACTGAGAGATCCTCACAAAATATGATGTTATGCTGTCATCATTATTCATCTTCATGTCACGGAGCTCATTCTTCAAACTCATAACTTGTCCAATGTTTTTGACTGAGAAGAGATTTGTTAGGGCATCATACATCTTCTTCGATGAGTCAAGATGGGAGATGTAGGGTATCAAGTGGTCTTTTATAGAATCCACTATGATACTCATGGCATTGATGTCAACATCTTTGAACTTCTCCATAGCTGCAACATTCTAAGGTTCCTTCTCTTTTCCTTCTTCAAACTCTAGTTTCACGATATCCAGCACTTTATTCTTGGCAAGGATGAGGTCAATCCTCGTATTCCATGCTCTAAAGTTAGAGGATCCATCTAATTTGTTCTCAGACTTCATAGAATACGTCATGGCTGCTTTGGCTTGGTCAAACCCTAGATTTGACCACAAACTCAAACTTCACGTCTTGGCTTGCTAAGAGTATCAGGAGATGCACTAGGCTAAAGCGCACTGATCTATCCAAAGATTAGGTCAATCCATTCACCTAAGGTGCCTCGACAATAGGTTCAGGATTTCTGCAACTGCTCTTGCTAGTAACCCTAGCCATAGTGTCTTGGAAGCTGCTTCTGCTAGTAACCCTAGTGGAAGTTCCTTAGCGAGCTCAATATCCTAGCGGGTATGTTTCCTTCCAGCATTTAGACTGAATGAAGGAGGTGTGGGCCCATAACCTGTTAGAATATAGAAGATTGTGTGCTCGTTTTACCGTTGACAATACCCTTGTCACCCAACCATAGGCTGAAGCCACCCTATGAGCACCTTAACCTTGACTGAGAATTACTCCGGAAGCAAAACCTAGGCTAGATAGCCAAACAAGGTGTAGCGCATCTTCCTCCAAGGATAGCGCACCAAGAATAGATGATCAGATAGTCCAAACCCTAGCCAAGAGATAGTCCAAGCCAATACTGAAAACTGGTTTCTACAGCAGTTGCACCTACAGCTCTCCTCCACATGTGCGCACCAAACTGGGAACTACAGTGCACACTAGTTGTTGCTTTGCAATTCCAAGAGGTGTCAAATGAGAACTGGTGCCCTATATTTATAGTGGTTCTTCCAGATTTGCTGGGGCCGACTTCTCCTTCTGGGTACATGTCTATTCAGTATATTATTATTATTTCTAGCCAAATTCTTCTCTTAGAGGATAATAACCTAATATAAATTATCTTCTTGAGCCAAAAAGACTTCTAGGGTTATTAGCCAACTCATTATGGTTTTCTCTTGCTTTCCGGAGTCTTCTATTCTCATCAAGTTTACACATGGAGTAAATACCTCGCGCAACTACCATAATGTTAACACAAGTTACCATGAAATCTATCATATTTTCTAGAATGAATATTATCCTTTAAATGAATAAAAGATAGACACATATTAAAATACTGGCAAGACTGGGATTCATACCCCGATGGCTCACTTGATGTTCTTCCCTTACAATGATGCTAAATGGTGGTGTTTTAGCCACCTCTAGAAGGAGACGACCAATATCATCAATGAGACTATTGTTTTGATTTCTTCCCTAAAACTAAGTGATATCAAAATAATGTATCAGACCTATGAACCTACATTATCACTAGATGAATCATTTCTGGAGAAGTTTGGGATCGAGAGTGCGGATTTTGAAGAATTGATGGAGGATTGGTACAGTGATGAGCAAAGGGGAGTGAAAAAGGTAGAGAGATACATTCGAGTACTATATTTGAACATACCATGTAGTCTATTGAAAACAATGATATGTCGATTATACGATGAATAAACCATGATGCACTTCAGGATGGAACGGTTTTTTGATGGAATATATGATGGAGAAAACATGAAAAGTCTTCAACTGGGACCACATTTTAGCTTTCAGTATTTTCAATAGAGCTAAAGAAGCTACATGTATGAAAAACTTTGGTTTATATGTCATCATATTTGATTGATGCAATATTCTCTGCTCAACATTTCCTTGCTTTTGATTGGATTTGGACTCCAAGTCATCCTCCAGTCCATGTCTATTGTTCATAAATGTTGGGCATAAATTACAAATAACATTTTTACAATATCTGTGATTATTTCCTAGCCTCTTTTTACAAGATGATTTTATTAATTTACCCACATAGGATATTGCAAGGGGCCATCACAACCTTGAAGGAGATAGGATATTGGTATATGAAGAAATACTATACTTATATCTAGGTATTTGGAAGCAATGGGATGCCACATTTATTACCTAGGTATGTACTTGAAAAGATGCTAGCCATAGAAATTTCATACCAGATAGTGGGAAAAGGTATTTCAACCTATCTATTAAATAAGAACAACAAATACTAGCCAAATTTCCCACTACATGCAGGAAGATATACTCTATCCAATAAACTCCATGCTGAAAAGGAAGAAGAATCCATGAAAGAGATATGTCTATGCACATGGAGTCTAAAAATACATGATCTACACAATATAGTGTATGATCATATATAATCATTCAAACTCAAACACCCAAACATCCATGAAGTAAGCTTCATTGCATACCTATTCAAAGGAGCTTACTTTTTTGAAGAAGTATTGGAAAGGCTACAAGATGAACCAACAAGGGAAAGGCTTGAAAAGGAATAAGATGAAGAGAGTATTGTAGTGATGGAGCAATTCAATCCATTACTAGAGAAATAAAAAGAGAAGATAGAGGCCAAGGAAAAAGAACAAGGAAACAGAGTTGAGAATAGAGCAAAGAAATATGAAGAAGCAAAATACAGATATCAAAAAAGAAAAAAAGAATATTTGGAAAAGAAAGACACCAAACAAGATGAAACCCTACAGAAAAATGTTGAAGGAAGAAAAAGGAACACATAAAATGAAAACAAGGCCCAAGAGGCTTGCTAATGTCCCCCACTAAACATTTAATGGTCCCTAAGGCTTGCTAATGCCCCCCACTCAACATTTAATTCACACAACTAATTCTAATTCACTAGCTCTCTTCCCCACAACCTGCACAACCCAAGGGATGGAATCCCCCTTCACTGTTAACAATCCCTTAGGCCTTTCCACTCCTCTCTAGGGCTTCCAAGATAGGTTGGACAAGAAATATCTCTGTTGATACCTCAATAATTCTACAATTCCAATGGGAATTCACCCAACAGAAAAGTCTTTCTTCTCTTGACAGATTTTGAACATAATATTTCTCATAGGATTGCAACCTCTCTTCCCATGAAATTACAACTCCCAACAACTACCATACATACCCATGGGACACTATGGATTCCTTTAACCTTAAACACTCATAAATCCTTTGTTGTGCAAACAAATCCATGTGAAAACTTCTCTGAATGCAAAAACATGAATTTATAATTCTTCCCCTTCTACCCATATGAATTTCCTCTCATTTTTTTCTTTCCTGACTTACACTCTTCCCCAAGATGATTATGTGCATCCCCCATTCTCTCAATTACTATGTGATGTGACTTCTCACTCGCACCCTCTTACATGAATTCAAGGCTGGGATCTAGAACACTCAACATATAATTGAAGGTTCATGGTAAGAATAATTTGGAAAGAAAATGGGTTTGGGCTTAATAGGCATGGGTAAATTCTTCCCCTTGGACCCCTTCCCTCTCTTGATGAAACTAATCCCGCAAATATCCATTTGCGTCCATCAATAGTTGGTTATACATTTTATTCATTATATTCAATTTACATCATTTACATTTTACACCACTTGGCTTTAAACCATACATTACATTTAAAATATGGATCACTAATTTGGGGTTTGAAAATGAGGGTGTTACATCTATCATGCTATGTTAAATAATGGGGGACAAGAAAGATAAAAGGGTTCAATTCTTTTAGAATTGTTCTTCTTCCATAGTTGAGAAGAGCATCTAGGAGTGGGATATGAGAGCATAACAAAGAAGAAAGAAGTTTCTATAGTAACCATTTAGGCCCGACTCTCAAAGGTGACTCCATCGTGAGTTCCCCTTTCATTGTATTTTCATTTCATAGTTGAAGAAAATATATGAAACAGAGAAGAGAACACGTATCACATTTTTTTATGAGTTTTCTTTAATATCGGTTTTCCTATGATACATCTTGTGTTCCTTCACTTATTATTTCATTTTTCGTACTTCTATTGTTTCCATAAATTTGAGCAATAATTTAGTGATAAATTTGTAATGTAAAGAAATAAAACTACATAATAAAGAATTTAGCATAACACCATTTTTTTTATAATAAATTGTTCTAGTAAAATATCCACAACAATTTACAAATAAAATCTAGGAATTAATAAATATCTTATTCTTCTTACAATATAATTTTAACATATTTATGAACATTTTTTAATTAGTTTTGTAGTACAAATATATATTAAAATCACCCACTACTTAAGTAGATCAATTTGAAAATTATTTATAACTATTATTACCACTTATCAATTATAAGTTCAAAAACAAATCACAAATATCTTTTTATTTTCAATTTATTTCATGAGAAAAACAATATTAATATAAATAATTCAAGAAACAATATAATACTCTTTATAAAGAACTTAAAACATATAAAAGGATACCACAGATTTTAATTTTCATTCTTATTCATGAACTCTTAGAATAACTTATATATTCCATGAACCATTATGTGAAAATAATAGGCATGTTGAATTGGTGGGTCGAGATATAGGAATAAAGGAGGGGAAGGAGGGGAAGTAAGGGTAATCTTGGTGGGCTAGGAGAGGGGAATAGAGGAGGGGTAGGATTGGAGCACCAAGAGAGGGGAATAAGGGAGGGATTTCTGATTTGGGAAGAGACAACTTCTTCTGCTTCCTTGGAGAAATGAGTAGCAACAAGTTAGGCCGGGGGGCAAGACATGACAACATGAGCTGAGATGTCATCCTTAAGGCCACTAATAAAAAAATCATGGGAAAAGGTTTCTGACATTCCTTTAGTTTAGAAATGCAATTGCTCAAAATAAATGATACATTCTTCCATTGTACCATACTATTTCATCTTGGTCAAATGACCCAAATGGTGTGTGTCAGTGTAAGAGCATTCATAAACTAGGTCGAAGCAAGATATGATCCTCCATGTGAATTTTTACACCATTTACACCATTTCCAACGTTCAAGCTCCAAATAAAGGACACCAATGCAAACTTTGGTCAACTCATTAATAATTCCATGCAAGGTGATCCATTTGAGTGACCTTAGCTATGGGGTCTGAGCCACTAAATTTATTCACCTCGAATTTGGGAAGACACAATTCAAAATGAATGGGGTTAGAAATAAAGGTCATGGAATTGGAGGAGGGAACACCCTCTTGGTGGGAAGGTTTCTTAGAGGAGGTGGGGCCCGGAAATTCACTCATCACTGCTATCAAATGTTTCACATATTCAGAGACAGTTGTCAAGTTTTTGACATATTTAGAGAGGGTTTAAAATTTGGAATTAAGGGTATAAATATTAGAAGTGGCTTCCTTGATTTCATTCTTGATCTAGTTCTGGGCGATGTCCAAGGAAAGGATGTGGTTTCCAAAGTATTGGTTGCAAGTGTGGGCCATCTGGGCTATAAGTGGACAAGACTAGGGTTGATGGGTCCACACAGAAAGGGGTTATGAGTGAGGTGTACCATTGTTGGTTTTCTATTCTGAACTACTCTTCCCTACTACCTGCGTTGTTTACCCAGGGTTGATATCTGTAAAGGTACCAACAAAGCCTAAAACTATCAGCCCTTCTGGTAAACCATAAGGCAACATAGTACACAGAATGCACTACGTAGTCTCACCCGAGATAGCTTTAATGGGTGGCTGTAAGACTCAGGTGTTTATAGCCTAGGATTGAGTGTGAGATAGGGGATCTATATTCTGATCCATTTACTCTAACTTGCATTACAAACTATTGTTATTCTCTTTTATATTTTAATCTCTGTGGTATCTTTTCATTATATTCCAACAACAATTAACCAAGCAATATAATAACTCATTCATTCATTACACACAATGCTTATCTAATAGAAGTATGACAAATATATGCATGCATTCATCACATTACACAAGTATTAACTTGGTTCACCCCCTCTCAGGCTACGTCCACAAAGATCTGTCTCTTGGCTCTCTTATTATGATAGTTCTGCAATCTCGTGTCGTGCGCTTCATATGGGTAAGATCTATATGAGACAAACTAGATCGATCCAGGCTCCTCGGCCTGCAATCTAATCCTCAAAGTCTACCTCCTCTCCTCCTCTTTAGCTCAATCGCTTACAGAAAATAGTTATTCTCATCAAAACATTACATAAAGACAATTGAAATTTACCTAGGTAGCGAACCAAACCTAACCGAACTTCTTTTATGGTACCTCTGTATCTATATTTATATCTATCAGGCTCTTCAACCGTTTACCCAAAACCTTACAAAAACCCTAACCCTACTTTCGTTAGGTCTTCCTTCTCTGCATGTGTTCTTTTCTTCCTTCCAATTGTCACCTCCTCCTTGCATGCACGCATGTTGTGCTTCTTACCAGTTGTCGCTTTCCTCTTGCACGCTTCCTTTCCCACGATTTCTCTTCCAGTTGTCATTCTTCTTTGTTCACGCTTTCTTTCCCACTTTGGACTGCTACGAACAAACCCCCAACACTAACATGTGACTCATCCCAAGTCACCTAATCTTTTTGAGCTGGCTTGATCTCCTCAGGGATTGTCTGGAACTTTCCCCTCAGCTCTGCTGCTTTTGTCAGTGTCTGGGCGGTCCTCTCCTTAATGGTATCCACTACCCGAATTGTCAGTTCGTCGCTTAGCAATCCTACACATTCTACCTGTGTTTGTGCCATATGTGTTCCAGCTTCTTCTGCCTGTGCGAGTACTTCTACTATCCGTTCCTGTAATGGTTATATTTGAGCTTGGCACTCTTGTTTCTATTTTTGCACAGTGATAAGTTATGCCTGCATATTCTTTATCTCTTGCATCCCCTTGACGTGTTCTGGGATTGGTATGGTCTTTTTCCTCTGTTTGAGTTATTGGATCGCTGCATTGATCATTTCCTCTTCATTGTCCCAGCATTGAACCTGTGGATCCTCCTCCAGTCTTGTCTAGAGTTGCGCTGCTTTCTCAAGAAAGTCAACTGTCGTGCTGACTTGTTTCTCCATATCCTATAGTTGCATTGTTGCTACCTGCCTCCTTTTCTCCTTTACTACTAGTGGAGTTGTTGGTGTCAGCTATTCTCAAAGATCCTCGATCTCCTTCTGGTATCGAGCAATTTCCTGCACAATTTGGTCGATTTTTTATGCAGCTGGGAGTTCATTTCCTTGCGCAGTGCTTAGAAGTTTCCCAAAAATTTCTCCCACTCTGTGTTCCAATTTGTTCCTGCGTTTTGTTAATTTCGGATTTGGCCTACTCATATTCTTTTTCCAGCGCTTCCCACTGCTTTGTTTCTTTCTGTAGATCGACTAAGTTTTTAAGTGCCCAAGACTACATCTCGTGGTCGATGCTAACCTACAATTTGTGCAGTGCCCTTGATGGCATCTGTGTCAAGAAAAATTGGATGTGGTCCAAATCCTTCAGTGGTGTCTGTCCCACTATTTCATCCATTTGTAGCATGCTCGGTTTTATGTGGACCGTTGTGTGTGCGTGTGGCACTGGGATGGTTGGGTCTCTTTCTTCGACCTCCACTCTTTTGATGGATTATGTTGTCGACGGCTCTATGCCTCTGCTGCTACTTGCTCTCTGGGCCTCTCCGAGTGTCCTGAGGAGCTGTCCCATTTCTGCCATTTATTTTTGCAGATTATCCCTGTGATGTGCTGTGTGATCGAAGTCTTATGCTAGACAATCATGGACCATTATGGGGATCATTTCTCCATCGTCCTCCGTGATCGTATAGTCTGGTGATGCTTGTTGCACCTTTGATTTCTTACACATGCATGTTTTTTGTAAAACCAGTCTCTTAGTTCCCCATGGTTCTTGTGTAATGTGATTTGGAGTGGTCTCCTGCGCTACCTTAGCATGCTTAGACTGTTCATTGGTCTCTTTCTTCCCATTTTGGGTCCCTATCAGCTTTTCCCCTTCATTTTCTTGAATTGGCTTGTTTTGGCCCATCCTTGGTTTCTTGGGTACAGGGATTTGCGAAGGCTGTGTTCCCGCCTTCACTGCTTCTCCTTCTATGGGTCCTTCCGGTACTTCTCGGGGAATGGATGGGATCCCTCATTCATCAGGCCATTCGCTGATGACCATGTCGATATCACCTTCTCTGATGCAGTAGCACATCGGTAGCCACTATTTATCTATATCCTGCTTGGTTATATCCACATGGCTTGACGTGTGGCCCAGAAGTTAGTGATATCCCCATTTTGCGCGACAACCTCTCATGTTATTCTCCATGATTGGATAATATCTTCCTATATGTCCCGTAGGTATGCTTCAAAGATGATCCCATTTTCCATATTATTCCTATCATGTGGCCCCGATCTTACTAATAGATATCTCGCTCCCGCTGGCTGTGGTCTAGTAGAAAACACTACATACTCTATTTCCTGCCATCCCATGAAGGCTATGAGGGTGAGTAGCCCTGAGTAATGAAATTCTGTACCGAGGTCCTTCGCATCCTTGCAGTCCACTTGGAACAAGTTTAATAGATAGGGCACCCAGCTCAGAAAGGTGCATTTTGTGCACTCAGCTGCAACTGCGATGACTCCTGCTGGCACTTCATCTTTGCGGCATTTTCTTAACAAATTATAGGCTAGGGTTCCACACTGATATTAATATGGAAAGGATGGCTATATTCTCCTATCATTCTTGGGCCTCTTTTTTTCTGCTCATAGGTTGTGCACATGATTTCCTCAATCTGCTCCATAGCCCGGAGATACTCTATCTCTTCCTCATCACTTGCCAAGCCCTCCCTCATTTCTACGACTCTATTCTTGGTATTCACCTTATATTGGTAGGGTACTCTGCTACATGTCATTCCTGATGACTCCAAGGTTCACTTGAACTGGTCGTCATCCATCAAGATTGGGTCCAAGAATTCCTCCTCCTTCTTGCCTTTATCCTCACCTTCGTTCATATATCCTCTCTCTGTCAGTGCTTCTCCCCTTCCCCCATGCACACAGGGAAGTATAGTTGTATGATTCCATTGTCATTACCCCTTTTTTATATAGAAATATTTTAATAGAAGTATACAGTGATCAAATGTACCTTCCATAGGGTCTGCGTAGAAATTCCTGCTCTGTTGCATTGTATGACTTTGTTGTGTTGACTACAAACTCTGTGATGAAGCCTGCCACAATACTTTCAAACCAAAAGTCAACTGTGTGGGTGAATTTGTTGTTCACTTGCTGTAACTGCTCAACCTGTACTGGGGTCCAATCTAGTTGTTAGATCCAGTTCGTTGCATGGTTATCTCTCAACCGTAGTATCCACTACTGAAGTAGGTGGGGAAAATCATAGAAAAAGACTTCATGTAAATCTGTAAACATGTGTTTATCTAGATATTTTGCGAGGTGTGATGCTATGATTTCTATTATCTTTCTGGGCGAACTCTAACTCTTTAGTTCTCAGCCAGCCTTCGATTTCTACTTTCGTGGGGTTCCATGGTCTCAACATTCCCTTCTAGTGGCTCAATGGTCTTTTGTTTTCACTCATTCTTTTCTCATGCATTCTATCTCATCTACTCAGTCCTCTCTTGTTCCTCTTAACACAACAATAGAACCATTTGTTGGTTTTCTATTTTGAACTACTCTTCCCTACTTCCTGCGTTATTGACCCAGGGTTCATATCTTTAAAGGTAGCAAGAAAGCCTAAAAATATCAGCCCTTCTGGTAAACAAGAAGGCAACGTAGTACAAATAATGCACTACGCAGTCTCACCCGAGATAGCTTTAATGGGTGGCTATAAGACTCAGGTGTCTACAGCCTAGGATTGAGTATGAGATAGGGGATCTGTATTTTGAGCCATTTACTCTAACTTGCGTTACGAACTACAATTATTCTCTTTTATATTTTAATCTCTGTGGTATCTTTTCATTATATTCCAACATCAATTAACCAAGCAATATAATAACTCATTCATTCATTACACACAACGCTTATCTAATAGAAGTATGACAAATATATGCATGCATTCATCACATTACACAAGTATTACCGCGGTTCACCCCCTCTCGGGCTATGTCCACAAAGATCTAGCTCTTGGCTCTCTTATTATGATAGTTCTGCAATCTCGCACCATGCACTTACAGATATCCTCAGATGGGTAAGATCTATATGAGGTGAACTAGATCGCACTAGGCTCCTCAGCCTGCGATCTAATCCTCAAAATCTACCTCCTCTCCTCCTCTCTAGCTCAATCACTTACAGAAAATTGTTCTTCTCATCAAAACATTACATAAAGACAATCGAACTCTACCTAGGTAGCGAACCGAACCTAACCAGACTTCTTTTATGATACCTCTGTATCTATATTTATATCTATCGGGCTCTTCAACAATTTCCCCAAAACCTTACAAAAACCCTAACCCTACTGTCGTTAGGTCTTCCTTATTTGATTGTGTTCTTTGCTTCCTTCTAGCTGTCGCCTCCTCCTTGCATGTGCATGTTCTGTGCTTCTTGTCAGTTGTCGCTTTCTTCTTGCACGATTCATTTCCCACAATTTCTCTTCCAGCTATCATTCTTCTTTGTGAACACTTTATTTCCCACTTCGGCCTACTGTAAACAACCATGATGATCAGGGAAAAGAGAGGAATCTAATGTAATATATTCCAAATAAGGGTGTCATGGAGGGTGGGTGGGTCCCTAGAGAAACAAATGCCTACAAGTGAAGGGTACCACTACAATCAGTCCAAATAGAGGAATCCATTGGGATAGTTTCCAAATAAGAGTGTCGATGGGAAAACTATATATTTTTTTCAAACTCTTGTGGAGTTATAATCCTATCTAACTAATATTGCAGTGAAAAAATGCCCAATTTTTTAATAGCTAAAATTGTGTTTTAATTTCACAATCTAGGTGCAGGAAGCTAGGTTTCCCTTCCAAATCTCCAATATATATATTTTTTGTTCTGGTTTGGAGACAAGGGTTAGGGTTTTTAGGGTTCCTAAGGATAAGGGTTTTCCTTGTACTATATCTCTCTGATATATGACAAGTTCCATAGTAGTACTCAACGAAATATCTCAGGGATATACCTAAGGAGGCTCGACTGTACCCCTAGTTGTAGTACCTGATTACCTAGGTACACGAGAATAGTTTTCTTGAGTGTTGCTCTTAGTTCCACTATGGTAGTCGGATGGTCAATTGGATGATATACAACTAGTTTCAGGAGACCTATGGGACTGTCTATATACTCGAGGGTAGGTGGGAGGCAAGGGTCATGGAAAAGTGATGTCTAATGTGGTACTACTCAAAGGGGTACCAATAGGGGTTATAGAGGTTTCCAACTAGGTGAAACAAAGTTTCGAGTAACTGCGTGAAACCATTTGTATTTTCAACATGTATTCTTCCCGAACCATAGTTTTACCCGCAGAACAATAGATCACTATGCTTTAAAGATGCCGATAGTACATGTCTTTATCGCGAAAAAATAATTGTCTACAAAACTGTAGAGGAAAGTTCTTTGATACCACAAGTAAGGTACAAGATATTAATATGCAAAGAAAAAATAATTTTTTTATAAAAATTGTTAACAGATAGAGAAAAAGTGGGAACACAATCACACAATCCATTTTACAAATTATACATTTACACAATCCATTCTAGAAACGATACATTTATTCTCTTTCAATAAAGAAGTTCACTTACCTCTTCGAAACACATTTATTCTAGAGAAGATTTTGGAGATCTTTCGACTAGCAAAACCTTTTATTAAATCTTATTAGGTCGTGTTTTCATTACTACATAGGCCTTATTTACTAATATGAACCTTTATTACATAGAAAAAAATATTATGCTATCCACTTGAGGGTCCAGGGAGTTTAGGGCAAGCAGAGGGCAATGACTATTCCTTCCAAGCAAGAGAGGGAAATGACTATTCCTTACAAGCCGTCGTTTGTATTTCGATGCGTGAAAAAGAGGCAGAACATGCCGACAGCTACTTCCAGTCCGTCTCCTGCAGCCCGCAAGGATAAAAATTGAGGTCTTCATTTCCCTTCAAGAGCCTTGTAGCCCTTCATAGAAGGGTTTAAAATTATTTTCAATGCAAATGAAAATTAATATAAAAAACACTTGTCAAATTTGAAAGATAAATTATTTTATATTTTTTCATTTGAAGAGCAATGAAAAATTTCTTAATATATTCACTTTTCATTGTTTTTATGGGTTGGAAATTTCCTTAATAAGTTCTACTTTTTGTTTTTTTTTGTTTTTATAAAGTTTTTTTTTTATTAGTCATTTCCCCTATATTTTAGTAATAAAAAATAATGTTAAGAATTTTTTTCTCTATATCTTAGTAATAACAAAAAGAATGTTACCAATTTTTCATATGTCAAGTTAGTTCAAAAAAAGAATGGTTATATTTTTTCTAAAATACAATCCTATTTTTATGGAGCTCCTGCGTGCATACATATTCTTATTACTATACAATGTAAGTCAATTTCTTCTTCAAGACAACCCTTCCCAAATTCTCGATGTTTGTTCTGTTGTAGGGTTCTCTTGTAGGTTTATCTTTGTTCTGTTGTAGGGTTCTGTTGTAGGTTTATCTTTCTTCCACTTATCTTGGTTCCGTTGTAGGTGTAGAATTTTCGAACATGGTAATTTTCACTTCTCTATGTTCTCTGCGTATTTGTGTTAATTTATTTTATTGTTTTTTTATGCCTTTTCTGTTCCTATATACCGATTTTCCTGTATACCGTTCTTTTCATATTTGTTTTTTTTAATGCCTTTTCCCTTCCTCCTTATACCGATTTGCATGTACCATATACGGATTTCACTGTAGACCATGTTCATCCAATTGATTTGCTCCATATTTATACTGTTCTCTGCGTATTTGTGTTAATTTATTATTTTTTTTATGTCTTTTCCGTTCCTCCTTATACCGATTTGCCTGTACTGATTTCACTGTAGACCATGTTCATCTAGTTGATTTGAGTTCTCACATAAAGGATATTTATTACAGTGGTCACTTACTGAGAATCTAGTAGGTTCATTTATTCTCCACTCATAGTCATTTATTCTCCACTCATAGTGTTCGTGAGATTTATATTTGTATTAGAAGGCTTCCCCAATATATGTTAGTGTGGCTTGTGTTTCTCCCGGCCCGATATAAGTGAAAATATCATATACAAGACTGAGTTATTATTATCACTGAGCAAAACACCCACCAATAAAAACGTAGTTGATTTTGTTCATATTTTTTTTTTTTTTCTTTATGTTGACCAAGAAGCAAGAAAAACAAAGATAGGCTTTGAATATTCAACACCTTATCATATACAAGACTGAGTTATTATTATCACTGAGCAGAAGACCCAGATTTTGTTCATATTTTTTTTTTTTTTTTTTT
>ML784390.1:749634-764131 GCA_009831015.1 Picea engelmannii
GGGGGGGGTAAAGAATAAAAATATTGATAGAAACTTAATCAATACATCATTCAACTCTGAAAGCCTGTGATAGTGTAAATTCTCATATTGTGGTTGCATATTTAATTCAAATTTATCTCAAGCTTCAAGCATAAATTTATGTAGACTGCATATGATCTAGGTGGATATCAGTGGCCACCCACCTATTCCAGCTGTCTCATCTTGGTAGTTTTTCAGTTTGACAGTTTTTTCCTAACTTTTGGGTCCTGAACTTTCAAGGCCATTTTGAGGCCCTAAAAAATGTTTTTAGGGCTCGCCACAGTCAAACTATAGTGAACTCAGATTTTTACAACATAATGTATATTCCTTTAATATACCTGTCTAACGCACTATCGTGTGCCTAAAACAAAGATCATATGCACAAGTTATGACCTCGGAAAGTTAATGTACTAACTTAACCGAACGGGTCCGACATGACTTTTGGCGCGTCATCTCCTAGGGTTTGGTTTTTGTATTTCTTGGGTTTTGGTATTCATTTTTATTGTAAAAAGGATTTTGGAGCTTCATTGTAATCATGTTCTTCTGAATGAACACAACCATCACATCTCTTCTTACAGATAAGCCACCACCATTCGAGCAAGCTTGTTTTCAGTCTTCGTTTTACAGTTTCAACATATTTCTTTATTGAATAGAATCCCATTTTATTGTACCTCTGTTATTTTTTCTTGTGTCTTTGTGTTAATAATAATAATAATATGTATTCATTTTGTTATGCTCATAAAATCCATATTAGTGGTATTAGAGCAATCTGCTTCTTGGTGTTCTTAGTGCATGTCCCTGACGAGGTCAGGGTACAAAGAATTGGGTCTCAAACTTGTTTCTCTTGAGGAAAAAATATCTCACACGCCCAAGTGACCTTCCATGGAGGGAGAAAAGAAATATTATGGGACATGATATCCTTTTAAATTGTTTCTCGAGGAATCCCTCGTGCAACAGAGGAACGAGATGATGGATAATTTTACACACATCCTTCAACGACTACCAACAGGTGACTCATCTTCCTCGAGCAGAGGTGTCGCCCCCTTCAAGTTACAGATCAGATTTTATATTCCTATAATTGAAGGTCATATAAATGCATATGTAGTAGAAAAATAGTTGAATCTTCTAGAAGAGTATTTTTTGTCCATAACTTTTCGAATAGAGAAAATTGTTACTTTTCCGCTCCTCAAATTCATTCCCCATGTGAAAGATTGGTGAGAGAATTTTTGTGAGCAAAAGGAAATAGATGAACCCTCATTATTTAAACTCACACTCACATTGGATTCCTTCAGGGATGCTATTAAGGAACAATACTACCCTGTTGGAAGTTATGATGACCCGTATACAAAATGGACGATACTGTGGCAAGAAAGGGGCCAAGTAATGCAAGAGTTCACAAATATATTCCATACATTGCGCACCAATATGGGTATCAAAGATTATGAATGACATTTGGTTCTCAAGTATCGTGGTGGTATCCATAGATACATCTAGACAGAAATGGAGTTTCTAGACATCTCTTCCTTTGATGCAACCTTTGGATATGTCATAAAAATCGAGCAGAAGCTTAAACAAAAGAAGTGGAAGTTTCAGTCTGGGAACCCCTCCCATCAAAAGCAGAGAAAGGGAAGCCCCAACCCATGGGACAAAGGGAACATCAAATATGGAAATCCTTAGGACAACCAGCCAGTCTAAGCCACAAGAAAAGAAGGACAATGGAAATATGAAGAAAGATACTGAGAAGTGGTGTGACTTCCATAAGAGCCCCTAGGATAAAATTGTTGATTTCCACTAAAAGAAATCATTGGTGTCTAAGGATAAATCCTTTGAATCAGATACATGTTTTGAATCTGAGTCAGAATTAGGAAAAGGATGACATATCATTGACGTGTAACCTAGTGGCACAATGGCTACCACCAAGATCCATCCCGATGAACCTTATGAGGCAGAGGAAGGTGAGCACCTCTATCATTCACAGATGTGGGTGAAAGGAACCCCAATCCACTTCATTGTTGATAGTGGTACTGATAAGAACCTTATATCAGTGGAGATCATCAAGTGGATAGCTCTGTTGAGAACATCGCACCCGCAACCCTACACTATCGGATGGCCCCGCCAAGGAAGCAATCTTTGCGTCAACCAATAGTATCTCCTATCGTAGAACATCAAGCCCTTCAAAGATGAGGTATTTTTTGATGTTTCTCGCCTTGAAGCTTGTGATGTTGTTTTGGTCCAACCTTGTTTATGGAAATGTCATGTTGTATATGATTCTAGGCCTCGCAGTGTAATATTACTTTGAACAAGAAGTTGTACAGGATACCCGAGGTAGTCCCACCTAGTTCCATTTCCTTGATCTCTTCCAAGAAATGTAGAAAGGTCATCTCTCAAACTAGGAAGTTTGTCCTCTTCGTGATTCTCTCTCGGAGTGAGCGAAAGATTGCATCCACATCTAGGGCCTTTGCAAATGACCTATCCATGCAAAAGAAGCAAATGGATAAGGTTGTGGAAGAGTACAAAGACATACTATTCTCACCTACTGGGGTACCTCTACATTGTCAGGTCAAGCATTCCATCGATCTGACGCTTGGAGCACAACTACCCAATGGGCCAGTCTATCTTTGTTCTCTGTTAAAAAATGAGGATACTGATAGCAACGCGATCCCTTTCTCCACCCACAGGTCGGAAAGTCCACGCGCCCCACAGGATCTTCTTCTTCTCGGCCCGAAAAACTCTAAGGTTCTTCTATTTCCCTATCGATAAATCTGCACCCCACAGATTCTCTTCTGCGTGACCCCCCCTTTCTTTACTTATCGGAGGATTGGAACTCGCGGCTTCACAAGTTTACTGTCGATCACTGGGTCCTCGAATCCCCGAGACCCGATGGCTAGTCAATCGCTGACTTTCTCTCACCTTGTCGGGACTTCTGTTCTTTCGTGGTTTCGCAACTCGCGATATCGAACACTGTGATTTTCCGACTCCCGATACACGACGTGACGAAACTCCGACGCACACGTGTGAGTTAAATTTTCCACCTCCTATCACTTCTATCGAGAATTCTGGATTCCCGGGATCGTGAATCCTGATGTCGATGTATTTGGGACTTTCCTTTTCCCAATTCCCGATATCATATGCCACCTGTCCTCCACTACTCCTGTCATGGCCCCACACAACTCTCCCATTAGGATATCACGGATCACGACTTCAAACTGTAAGAGTATTCTATCCTTAAGAATCCCGATACGCCGAACTCCAACTCCCTTGGAGCTTCTGACACGCGTCCCCACTGATGGACGGTTCTGGGCTCGTCACGATATCGCGGATCGTGATATCGCAATTCTCGTTGCAACAACTTGGAGCTTCGAATCGTGAATCCCCGATACACAATATCATGTGTAGATCTGATGGTCCTTGTGACTCGGATCGATGGCTCTGGCCTTCCCAAGCTTCGGACCTCTTTCACTCTTGCACTGTAACCTCCTTGCACCTCCACGAGATCCAACGGCTCACAGTGATTCACGAAATCTCCTCGGAGAATTTCGTCCGTCCGTTCCTGCCTTATAAAATCCACGAAATGACGAACCGTTCTTCCACAGAGCTCATCGTTTGCTCGCAAGCCTACGACACTTCCCTCGGACTTTCAATGGAAGCTTCCCTGCACTTATCCTTCAATGAATTCGAAGTCCTATTCCTCCTGAGTTTTTCCCCCGATTTCGAGTCTTCTTGGAAACCTCTTGCACGCACGCCTTGCGCAACCCTTCAACCTCGACTGAGTGTTGAAGTTGCTCGACTCTATGCACACCTGCAACAACAGTCTTGCAAATACTTCTCTCAGGTTCACAACCTTGAGAACTTTTTTTCCTAGCCTGCACACTCCTTGCACGGCACTGTGCCTAATTTCACCTTCGAGGAAATGAGAACAAAAGCTATCTCTAATTGAACCCTTCTTTCAACGCACTCCTTGTGGACAATTCGACTACACTCCTTGCAGGAATCCTCTGGTTCAAATAGAGAAAAAAATGAGACTCATTCCTTCACCCTCTCAGATTCCAATTCCACCATGAAATCACATACACAGCATATAAAAGCAAATGCATGACAGGAAGCAAACATTCATGAGCATATCAACATAAAAAATACACAGAGAACAACACAAACCATGAATTTGAATCAAAGTTCTTCTATTAATTCAAATATCTATACATGGGTGTTCTTCATACAATTCTCTGCTTGCTCTTCTCTTCCTTCTCCTTAATTATTATTACAATGATACAATGAGGGTGTCTATATCTGTTTTCCCTCTAGCTCCTAAACTATCTAGTCTAGAAAATAAATTCCTATCTACCTGCATTAACTATATTAAATGTCTTTTATCTACTAAGGACGAGAGCTCAAGGTCCATTTACAATATACAAGTGTGCCTTCATTAATGTCTTCATTAAAGACTTGCGCAACAATCCCAAAGTGTTTTCAAAATTTGGTGTTGGCCTGTCCAGCTGTCTTTTTCTTCCGCATTGGCTCGCTTGACGAGTTGGCGATGCTCCTGCATCATACTCCTCGGCTTGAAAACTTTCATGGGCTCCTATCCATGAGCTCTTTCATGGTCTATCCATGCTTCTGGATCACTGCTTCGATTTCCCAGCTGGCGTCTTCAACTGGATGGTTCTTCCATTTGACCAGATACTCAAAATATTGTTTTTTCTTGGTCCTCTTACTCACTCTCTTGTCCAGTATGCACTCCATCTGTGGCTTCTCTGTAATTGGCATTTATTTCATCCACTGGATCATTGGCTGCTCATCTCCAGTCTCTGCTTCTCCAAATATATATGGGTATAAATCCGAGACATTGAATATCGGAGATATTTCGATCCCATCTGGTAGTTCAGTCTCGTAAGTGTTGTCCCCAAATTTTCTCAAGACCCTACATGGTCCGATTTTCTTCATTTTGAGCTTATTGTATGTTCCTCTCGGGAACCTTTCTTTTCTCAAGTGTGCCAGAACCAAGTCACCAACTTCAAACTGAAGTTGTCTTTTCCGTTGATCGGCTCTGCGTTTGTATTCCTGACTTGAATTATGCAACTGCTGCTTCACTTGACTGTGAAGTTCTTTCATCGCCTCAGTGAATTCTTCTGCACTAGCACTGCTAGTCTCAGTCTGTCCTAAATCTCTCAGTTCAGAAACTCCCCTCGGCTGCATACCATTTACAATCTGGAATGGACTCTTCCCTGTACTCCGATTCACTGAGTCATTGTATGAAAACTCTAGCTGTGGCAATATATTGTCCCAACTGCTGTGGTGCTCTGTCACCAAGCTTCTCAGCAAGTTTCCTAGACTCCTGTTTACCACTTCCGTCTATCCATCCGTCTGAGGATGATAAGCAGAACTAAACATCAAGTTAGTCCCCAGCTTCTTCCATAAGGTCCTCCAAAAATTCCCTATGAATTTAGTTTCCCTGTCCGAAACTATACTTTTCGGCAATCCATGAAGTCGAATGACCTCTTTGAAAAACATATTTGCGATATGAGTCGCATCGCTAGTTTTCTAGCATGGAATAAAATGTGCCATTTTCGAAAATCTTTCGACCACCACAAAGATATAGTCAAACCCTCTTTGTGTCCTTGGCAATCCCAGTATGAAATCCATGCTGATTTCATCCCCTGGCCCCTCAGGTATGGGAAATGGTTGATATAAACCTGCATTCTGCTTCCTCCCTTTGGAATGATGGCAAATTCTGCATCTGTCCACAAATTTCTTGACCTCTGACCGCATCCCTGGCCAGAAGTATGATTCGCTTAGCTTTGCAAATGTCTTATCATGGCCAAAATGTCCGGCCAATCCTCTGCTGTGTTTCTCCTTTAACAGATTCTCCTTCATGTAGCATTTTGGAATACATAATTTATTGCCTTTGAACAACAATCCTTCCTGGATAACATACTCTATCCAAGGGCTCATATCTCCGAGAACTGGATTCTCAGCTGCTTCATACGCTTCCCCAAAATATGGATCATTTGGATACATGTTTCTGAGGTCCTCAAAACCCAATGTTTTGACTCGGAAATCCTGCAACAACAAACACTTCCTGCTCAAAGCATCAACCACTTTGTTAGCAGTACCAAAAATGTGCTTAATTACAAATGTAAAATTCTGCATATACTCTACTCATTTTGCATGTTTTTGATTCAACTTTTCCTGTTGAGTCACAAACTGTAATGCATGATTGTCACTATATAAAAAAAAATCTTTTGGGATCAAGTAATGCCTCCACTTCTTCAGTGCCTGTATGATAGCATAAAACTCCTTATCATACGTGGAGTACTTCAATTTTCCTTCGTTTAGCTTCTCACTGAAATATGCAATCGGTCTGTCTTCCTGACTCAAGACCGCTCCTATGGCAAACCCACTTGCATCACATTTCACCTGAAATGTCTTCAGGAAATCTGGCAACACCAACACTGGTTGTTTCGTGATCTTCCGTTTCAATAGATTGAAACTTTTTTCAGCCTCAACCATCCAGTGAAAAGACTTATGCTACTTTTTCACTGTATCCATCATTGCTGCGCTAATTCCACTGAAATTCCTGATGAATTTTCGGTAGAAACTAGCCAAACCATGAAAAATCCTCAACTCATTAGCTGAAATAACAAACCCCAAGTAAATGAGCTCTGTCTTCATAAATGAGGACTTCTTCATATTAATCAATAGCTTCTCCTGCTGTAGTTTCTTCATCACAATGGCCAAATGCTTCAGGTGTTCAGCCTCTGATTTACTGTAAATCAGTATGTCATCCAAATAAACAATGACAAATTTCCTGATGAAATCTTTCATCACTTTGTTCATCAGCCTCATAAAGGTACTTGGCGCATTTGTCAAGCCAAACGACATGACTAGCCATTCATAAAAACCTTCATTTGTTTTGAATGTTGCCTTCCACTCATCGCCTTCCCTCATGCGAATCTGGTGGTATCCGCTTTTCAAATCAATCTTTGAAAAGTACCTTGCCCCACTCAGGCAATCCATCAGATCATCCATCCTCGACAATGGAATCCTGTACCTGATGGTTATCTTATTGATCGCCCTCGAGTCGGTACACATCCTCCAGCCTTCGTCTTTCTTCGGACTGAGTATTGTTGGAACAACACATGGACTCAAGATTTCTCTAACCAAACCTTTGTCCATCAAATCCTAGACTTGTCTCTTAACTTCCTCATTCTCTTGCGGCATCAACCTGTACGCAGCTTTGTTCGGCAAACTAGCTCCTGGTATGAGATCTATATGATGACTCACACTCCTCATCGGTGGCAATGAATGAGGTAATTTGTCCACTATGATGTCAGCGAACTCTTCCAACAGTTCCTGAACCTCCTATGGTAGATCATCCTCTCTTGTTCTAGTCAGAACAATCCTCGGTTTCCTGACCACAAATAATTGTGGATCCTCCTTCTTCTTTACCTCTGTAAGAATTTCCTTCCCACTCATGAGAAGTACAATGTTTCTTACTTCCAGCTTCACTTCCTTATCCTTGATTGGAAGAAACATATGTGTCCTCCCATTCTTCTCCAGGGTATATGTGTTCATTCTCCCATCATGAATCACATTTCTGTCATATTGCCATGGTCTACCCAGCAATAGATGACAAACATCCATGGGAATGACATCACATAAGATCTTATCATTATATCCCCCTATATTAAATTCAACCAAGCATTGTTTAGTAACAGTTACCTAGTGTCCCTTCTGTAGCCACGAAACTCTGTATGGACTTGGATGATCAGTCGTCTCCAGCTCCAGCTTCTCTACCATCTCTGTAGATACGAGATTATCCGTGCTACCACTGTCTACGATGACCTTTCACACCCTGTCCTTAGTTTTGCAAGCAGTCCGGAATAACCTGCTCCTCTGGACTGAACTCTCCACCTCCTTCTCAGGTGTCAAAAGAGATTTTCGCATCATAAGCGATCTTCCACCTTCAACATCTTCTACCTCAACATCCCGCCTCTGTGCCTCGGTGATGTGAGCTTCTCCAATGTCCTTCTTTTTCTCTGGACACTCGTAAGATTTGTGCCCATTCTTCCCACATGTGAAACATGTGATTACTCCACCTCTTCTTCTTCCTCTACCTCTGGTACGAGGAAAAGTGTTATTGTCAGCATATCCTTCGCTCTGCTCTGTATGTTGCCCTCTCTGTTCAACATATGGCCCTCTCTGTGAGGTTCCACCTCTTTCAGCTTTACCCTGAGGTTTCTTCCATTCCTCCTTGGGCTTCTGGTATTTGTCCTGGGCAAATGCTTTGCCTCTGGTATGACTTCTGCCTCGCCCTTGCTGACCTTGCTTACGACTCAGCTTCTCCTCATCTTTCAGAGCCATCTGATAAGCATCCTCCACCATCCTGATGGTTACCATGCTCAATTCATCCTGAATGTCGTATCTCAGACCATTCAGATATCTAGCAACCTTCTCATCATCGCTCTCCCAATGACCTACCATGATGTTCAGTCGATAGAATTCCTCAGTGCATTCTTTCACTGTCATCAGCTTCTGTCTCAGGTTCAACATTCTCCTGAACAGAGTAATTTGATAATCTCTAGGGATGAACTTCGCTTTCATCTTCGTGATCATTCTATCCCAGCTCTTAATCTTCTGCTTGCCTTTGCAGCATCTATCTGCTTGTAGCTCATCCCACCACAATGCTGCATGTCCCTTCAAGCGCGTGACAACATGCTTGACTTTCTTATCTTCTTCGACGTATTCGTAGTCGAAGTATGTATCAAGAGCTCTAATCCAATCTAGAAGCTCTTCTGCGTCTATATTTCCCTCGTAAACTGGAATGTCCATTTTTGCCTTTGCACCCATTCTATCAATAGCTTTAATTAGACGTTCATTTAATGCATCCTTGGCAACAACTTCCTCATCACGTTCAGCCTCAACTTCGCTCTCGGAATCACTAAGATCCCCTACACTAGCTGTGCGTCTTTGCGCTGTCTCCATATCCTTGAGTCTTACTTGGAGATCACGCATCTGTCTCTCCATTTCTGGATTTGCAACTTGCCTTCCTCTTCTCCTCACCTCCCTATCTTTTGGATCAGGTGACTATCTTTATCTCCTGGGAAGCATGGTGAATTCCCCTTCTTCTATGCTACATAAAGCAAAGAGATATTCCTACTCTGATACCACAATTGATAGCAACGCTGCCCCTTTCTCCACCCGCAGGTCGGAAAGTCCACGTGCCCCACAGGATCTTCTTCTTCTCGGCCGAAAGAACTCTAAGGTTATTCTATTTTCCTATCAGGAAATCTGCACCCCACATATTCTCTTCTGCATGATCCCCCCTTTCTTTACTTATCGGAGGATCGAAACTCGCAGCTTCGCAAGTTCACTGTCGATCACTGGGTCCTCGAATCCCCGAGATCCGATGGCCAGTCAATCACTGAATTTATCTCACCTTGTTGGGACTTCTGTTCTTTCATGGTTTCGCAACTCGTGATATCGAACACTGTGATTTGCCGACTCCCGATACCCGACGTGACGAAACTCCGACGCACATGCGCGAGTTAACTTTTCCACCTCCTATCACTTCTATCGAGAATTTGAGATTCGCGGGATTGCGAATCCTGATGTTGATGTATTCAAGACTTTCCTTTTCCCGATTCCTGATATGATACACCACCTGTCCTCCACTACTCCTGTCGTGGCCCCACACAACTCTCCCGTCGGGATATCGCGGATTGTGACTTCAAACTATAAGAGTATTCTGTCCTCAAGAATCCCAATACGCCGAACTCCGACTCCCTTGGATATTTTGACACACGTCCCCACTGATGGATGGTTCTGGACTCATCGGGATATCGCGGATCGCGATATCTCAATTCTCGTTGCAACAACTTGGAGCTTCGACTCGCGAATCCCCGATACACGATATCACGTGTAGATCTGACGGTCCTTGTGACTCAGATCGATGGCTCCGGCCTTCCTGAGCTTAGGACCTCTTTCACGCTTGCACTGTAACCTCCTTGCACCTCCACGAGATCCAACGGCTCACAGTGATTCACGAAATCTCCTCGGAGAATTTCGTCCGTCCGTTCCTGCCTTATACAATTCACGAAATGACGAACCGTTCTTCCACAGAGCTCATCGTTTGCTCGCAAGCCTATGACACTTCCCTCAGACTTTCAATAGAAGCTTCCCTGCGCTTATCCTTCAATGAATTCGAAGGCCTATTCCTCCTGATCTTTTCCCCCGATTTCGAGTCTTCTTGGAAACCTCTTGCACGCACTCCTTGCGCAACCCTTCGACCTCGACTAAGTGTTGAAGTTGCTCGACTCTGCACACACCTGCAGTAGCAGTCTTGCAAATACTTCTCTCAGGTTCGCAACCCTGAGACTTTTTTTTCCTCGCCTACGCACTCCTTACACGACACTGTGCCTAACTGCACCTTCGAGGAAATGAGAACAAAATCTTTCTCTAATTGAACCCTTCTGTCAATGCACTCCTTGCGAACAATTCGACTCCACTCCTTGCAGGAATCCTCTGGCTCAAATAGAGAAACAATTGAGACTCATTCCTTCACCCTCTCAGATTCCAATTCCACCATGAAATCACATACATAACATATAAAAGAAAATGTATGACAGGAAGCAAACATTCATGAGCATATCAACATCAAAAATACACAGAGAACAACACAAACCATGAATTTGAATCAAAGTTCTTTTATTAATTCAAATATCTGTACATGGGTGTTCTTCATACAATTCTCTGCCTGCTCTTCTCTTCCTGCTCCTAAATTATTATTACAATGATACAATGAGGGTGTCTATATCCGTTTTCCCTCCAGCTCCTAAACTGTGTAGTCTAGAAAATAAATTTCTATCTACCTGCATTAACTATATTAAATGTTTCTTATCTACTAAGGACGAGAGCTATCTGCTCAAGGTCCATTTACAATATACAAGTGTGCCTTCATTAATGGCTTCATTAAAGACTTGTGCAACAATCCCAAAGTGTTTTCAAAATTTGGTGTTGGCCTGTTCAACTGTCTTCCGCTTCTGCGCTGGCTCGCTTGACGAGTTGGCGATGCTCCTGCATCAATATCAAACGTCAAATCCAAGAATTTCTCCACAAGGGTCACATCCAACCTATATCATCACTTTGTGGAATCCCAATCATGCTTGTGTAGAAGAAAGAGAGGACCTGACAACTCTGCATTAATTATCGGGCCCTATCTAAAATCAAAGTGAGGAATCAATACCCGATTCCCTGAATCAATGATCTCTTTGATAAACTCAAGGGGACCAAATACTTCAGTAAGATTTATCTTAAGTATGGATAATATCGGGTCCTAATAGAGGAGACAAATGTATGGAATACTTCCTTCAAGATGAAGGAAGGTCTTTTTGAATGGCTAGTCATGTCCTTTGATTTGAAAAATGCCCCAATAACTTTCATGAGGATAATGGATGATATATTTCAGCCTTTCACAAATTATTTTGTAGTAGTCTATCTGGATGATATCATCATCTACAAAAATATTTGGGAAGAGCACTTGCAACAAATTCAGTAGGTTCCGTACACTCTACGACAACACAAGCTATATGCCAATTTGGAAAAATGCTCCTTCGGCATGGACAAGATCCAATACCTAGCATACATTTGTTATGAGCTTGGTGTGCATGTGGATCCAACCAAGATCTGGGACATCCGTGACTGGCCAGCCCCAACCATGCTCACGGAGATTCAAAGCTTCTTAGGCTTTGCCAATTTCTATCGCAGGTTCATATTGGGATTCTCCCATATTGCATGGGACCTCACCCAAGTAACTACGGGTGGTTGCAAGGAAAATTTTGTGTGGGGATTGTCCCAACAAAAAGAATTCAATTATTTGAGGCAAGACTTGTGCTCAACCCTAATTTTTTCATTACCTGACCTACAACAACCCTTTGAGATCGAGACAAATGCTTCCAACTATGTTGTGGGCACAGTTCTCACTCGGCATGGCCAACACATGGCCTATTCTAGAAAGACACTGTGACATGTCGTTCATAAGTACCCTACCTATGAAAAAAAATGTACTCCATTATGCAAGCCTCCCATAAGTGGAGGCATTACATTCTTGGGAAGGAGATAGTGATCCACACTGACCATAAGCCACTGCAGTTCATGAAGACACAAGGAAAATTGTAGAATGACCTCCATCATAAGTGGTCCACATACTTGTATCAGTTCTACCTCAACATCAAGTATACGATAGGAAGTACCAACCGGGTTGTTGATTGCTTGAGCCAACCTCTAGTCGCGACACTCACCATAGTTTTAGACTCTTGCGGCCATGAGACCTCTGGATGGCCCCACCTATATGAGAAATATCCTCACTTTGCCACCACCTACCAGATGTTGGGAACAAACACAACTATCACTAATTTCCATCTTTAGGATGGGTTGTTGTGCCATCGGGGCCACCTCTGCATTCCATCAAGCGAGTGAGAAAATATGATCTGGGAATCCCACTACAGTTGGGTGGCAAGACACTTCAGTGTAGAGAAGACAGTCACAATGTTGCAACAAGATTTCCACTGGGTGAAAGTTCGACAAGATATCAACAAGTATATTCATATCTTGCATTGCCTGTGCTATTGTCAAACCAACTACTAAGAAACAAAGAATGTACACCCCTCTTCCTACTCCTATCAAGCTTGGGAATCCATATCAATGAACTACATGTCGGGCCTTCCTTCCACAAAGTGGGGAAATGAATGTTTTTTTGTGGTTGTTGGTCACTTCTCAAAGATGGCGATTATGGTCACATGCAAGAAGAACATCACAACATAAGCCACTACCAAGCTCTTCTCTGAACGAGGGTGGGTACATTTTGGGATCCCACAAACCATTATTTCATATCAGGACAATCGGTTCCTCAACACATTATGGTTGAGCCTCTGGTCACTTATGGACACCAAGCTCACCAAATCCACTGCCTTCCACCCCCATATAGATGGCCAAATTGAGGTGGTCAACCGGATGATCGTGCATATTCTGTGCATGCACAATTCCAAGAACCCTCGCACATGGGATGAGAGTCTTCCCTATATTCATCATATCTACAACAAATCCATACATAACTCAACCAAGTATAGCCCCTGTCAAGTCCGGGGTCGTTTTGAGACCCTAAACAATGTTTTTAGGGATCACCATAGTCAAACTAAAGACAGTCATATTTTGATGGCAAAATGTATAGTCGTGAGATAGACCTTTCTAACGGGTTATGGTGCGCCTAAAACATAGATCATATGAAAAATTTATGACTTTTGGATCTTCTTCTCCTAGGGTTAGGTTTTTGGATGTATAGGGTTTTGGCATTCATTTTTATTGTAAAAATTATTTCATAACCTCATTGTAATCATATTCTTGCGAATGATTACAATCGTTACATCTCTTCTCAGAGATAAGTTGTCACCATTTTAACAAGATTGTTTTCAGTACAACTTCATCATATTTCTTTAACTAATAGAAATCACTTTTACTGTACCTATGTTATTGTTCCTTGTGTATTTATGTTAATAATAATAATAATAATTCATTTTGATCATGAAATCTGGATCAACATACTCTATTTTCAATGCTTCTTGTGTACAATTGAAAGTTAAACTAATTACGATCTTCTTTGTGATAGTATACCGAGGCTTCCATAAAAGTCTTCGTTATCAAAATAGTTTTAACATAAAAAACAATATGACTGGTTTTAAGTAGGATAGCCACCATTTTGATGAAAAATAAACCATTAAAGATTACATGCAACAAACAATTCTTAAAAATCTTCAAACTGCCACAAGAGCCGTCTGTAATTACCCTTGCGGATACGAGCAACTTAGCAGACGCCTTCCGTCCACTTTGAGAATAAATACAGTAAAAATACACGTTGCACAATAGTGAAGCGCAATATAGTCTTCACACTGTACATGTTTTTAGGTTAGAATTCTAGCGCCACATACAGGGTGGCAAAATACTATGACAACCAAGAGAATATAGTATCACGGACGTGTTGCTATTTATCACCTAATTCTCTCTTCTTAAAACATATATTACGCATCAACGAACATAGATACGGTGCCCCGTATGGATCGAACATTATCTCGTCATTTCTGTCTTCAAATCTTTGATTGCAGTGCAACGGCTCTACTGGTTTCGTCTTCAAATCTTTGCATGGCAACAGAGGGCAAGCAGAGGGCAACGGTATTCCTTCCAAGCCGTTTGTATTTCGATGAGCGAAAAAGAGGCAGAACATGCCGGCAGCTGCTTCCAGTCCGTCTCCTGCAGGCCCTCCGTAGAGCGCTTTTCCCCAACCGAAGTCTACATCCCGGTAACTGATTTTGGAAACGTCGGAAGCAACAATCGCGCCCACCATTCAATCGCGCCCAACTGATTTGAGGACGCCCTTTCAATTCCATGAAATCTATAACTGATCTCACTTACTCGTCGTTCACAGCCATTT
>ML784390.1:764181-787476 GCA_009831015.1 Picea engelmannii
GGAAATATGAAGCGAACTTCCTGCTCGGCGGCCATTCGTAGAGCCCTCGTTCTGGAACGCCACAGACACGCCGATAGAACATCAAAGGTTGCGCACTTGCCTTGCTCTCCTACTGCTTGTCCCTTGAGCGCCTTGATCTCCTTTGTCCCGAAAAAGAACGAATTGTGCGTTTGCGGTGCCGCCGTTTTCTCTTTCGACCTCCGTTTCCGGTGTTTGTCAGACCTTTTCACACCTTACTCATACGATCCGATTTACTATACATGTCAGCAAGCTACATGTCTTGCCCTTGCCCTTTAAGCCATGAGAAATTTAAACGTTTACATGAGTTATCGGATAAGGAAACATTATAAAAAAAAATTTTAATCAGTTTTGCTTAAAAGTATAGAATAATTGTTACAATTTTTTTATAATAATAATAATATATAATTTTTTATATATCAATAATAATTGAGATTACACAATTAAATTATAATAAGATTTTTTAAACAAATGATTTTATTTATATATTTAAAAATACAATTTAAATAATAAAAATTGTAATCAATCAATCAAAATTCAAAATCCAAAAAATTGAATATTTAAACTTATTTTAAATTAAAAAATCAATATAATGATTTTATTGTGTAAAATAATATTATTATATATTTAAAAGTACTACTCTTCTAATATGAAAATACAGTAAAAGTCAATGATATATTTGGTTGATATCAACTATAGAGTGGAGCAAATACTTGTCGTGGATAGGGCATTGATTTATTCTACTTTCATATTTGGTTTGTGCTCGAAGGAAAACATAAATGCATTAAAAGTTTTTCATATCCACAACTATAAGGTGAGTATTATTAAGTTTGTTTACTTTACTAATTTTTGAAATAATATATACTTGTAGTTTAGTCTTAGTTTTATAGTGATATTTTGAATAAATATAATGAAAATATTTGTAAGAAATGATGTATTTGTAATAAAGGAATAAATATATTTACATTTTAATTTAATATAATTCTAATTTAAAGCTCTTCTTTTAGGACACTCCTTCCCAAGCTCTCATTTCTTTGATGTTGAAGCTGCCAAAAAACTCCCAAGTTCCCAAAAGAATTCTCATCCAATTGGAGACATTCCCAACTAGTTTCCAAGCTCCCGAAACTTCGGGAGTTTGGAAACTAGATGTTGAAAATGCAGGGAGCGATTGTCATGCAACTATGTATTAATGTATAAATAGTTAAGTAATATTATAGTGTAGTGATAGTTATCTTCCTCTCTAAATAGTAATGTTAGTGTTTTAATGATTGAAAAATGTCATTATGTGAGCATGGTTATATATATAAAATAATGGTTTTTTGAGCTCTTCTCGCATGCCTCGACCTCCCTCCCTCTGCAGGCACGCCCCCCTCTCCTGGAGAGGCCTCTGGCCCCCTCGATCCCTCTCCCTCCGTCTCTTCCAAAGATGTCGTAGCCTTTGCCTCTCTCATTGCCTCGCTCCCCAAGACGAGTAAACAAACCCCTCCAAAGTTTGTGAAAAAACTGGATCAGATCCCTTCGGCAAAGGTCTAAGGAAGCTCTAGAACCCTCGCCCTCAAATTGGCAGAAAAGACACTCATTGGACAATTTACGGGAATATGGCCATCATCGCGGGCTATGGCGATCTGGATCAATAAGAACTAGAAACCCCATCTGAAAGGTAACCTCTCGCATTTCCTCTGCGGAAGAGGCTTCTTCGCCTTTCTTTTCGAAGAAAAATCTGATAGAGATCTCATATTCAAAAGCGGACTTTATTTCATGGGCTCCAGAGGTATGTACCTCAATAGCTGGACTCCCGATTTTAACCCTGAAAATGATATTCCTAATGCAGTTCCTGTTTGGTTTCGCCTCCCTTTCCTCCCTATGCATTGCTGGAATAATGAAACTATCCAATCTATAGGAAACACACTTGGGAAGTTCATAGATCGAGCATAACCTAAATATGGCCTTCAAGATAGTGCACACATTTGTGTAGAAGTAGATCTAGAAAAAGGCCTACCTGAAGCTATTAACCTCACCCTGGATAAATGGAATTACCCGCAACATGTTGATTACGAACAATTTCCCTTCAAATGAAAAATCTGTCATGAGTATGGTCATTTTGTGAAACACTATCCTAAAGCACCCCCTCAAAGCATGACTAAAGAATCGAAGTAGTGGCAACAACCCAAAAAGAAAAATTTGTAGAGGCACAACACAAACCCTAAAGCCATCCCCACACATCCCCCTCTTATTGCCTTGCCTGACTCTGTTCCTTCCAGTCCGATATTGACACAAGATTCTACTAGAGAGGAGCTACCCCCCGTGCTTCCCCAGTCCACCCCCCCTGCTTCCCTAGTTCACCCCTCCACCTTACCCCCCCTTTNCTCATTAGTCCTCTCATGTTGAGGACGATGATCTAGATCAAATCTCGGAAGAAAGCTCAGAGTCCTATTCTCTTGCTTCCCCCATCAAAAAAGTGGGTAGAAAGTCAAACCTGCATAAAAGAGAAGCTTCAGCCAGGAAGGAAATTGAACTTGGGAAGCAAACAACCTTGGATCAACATGCCATGAAAGAAACAAGATAGACCAGGAACCATAGTGGATCCAACCCCCATAAAGGGGGAAATCCTAATCCTTCTAGATGATAAAAGTGATCTCCTGGAATTGTAGAGGACTAGGAAGTCGCCACAATCTCTCGCTAATACATGATCTAATTAAAGAAGAAAACCCGCAAGTCCTCCTGCTCCAGGAGACAAAACGAAAGCATACTGAAATCCTTCAGGATAGTTGTTACATATGGAAAACATGCAAAGGTGTAGCAGTCAGCGTAAGAGGAGCCTCGGGGGGAATCTGCACCCTTTGGAATCCTAAGTTATTCTTTATTCAATCCAAGCAATCCATGACACACTGGATTAAAACTTCACTCCTTCATCTTCCAATAGGTAAGACTCTGACTTTCATCAATGTTTATATGCTCGCTCTATACCATGAAAAAATTGACTATTGGTCCTCCTTCAAAAGTATCAAGGATAGTCTTGACCTCAAAGATCTCATAATAGCTGGAGACTTAAACACTACTCTCCATCACAAGGAAAAAAAGGGGGAACTCTAGTACGGGACCCCTCATGTGAGCATCTCGAGGATCTTATATCCTCTTTTCACCTTCTATATGTAAATCCCTCTAACGGTCGATTCACTTGGTCAAACAGACGACTCAGACCGGGGCACATCACTGCTCATCTAGATCATTTTCTCTTAAGCATATCCTTCCTCGACGATTCCTTCTAACTTTATCCCACATTCTACCCTGGACTGGTTCAGATCACAGACCTACCACCCTCACCCTTTCCTCCCCCGATAATCTTGGACCCATCCCCTTTCGTTTCAACCCCTTGTGGTTTTCAGCACCATGTTTGTTTGACACTGTCTCAGAAGCCTGGGACTATTGGATTCAAGGCTCTCCAAACTACATTTGGGAGAAGAAATTAAAAAGGGTCAAGACGACCCTAAAGCACTAGGTGAAGAGTAATAGAGAAAAAAAATAAGAAGCAAAAACTAGGAAAATCAAGGAAATGGAAGAAAACAAAGTGATGCTAGAAGAGGGGCCTATCACTCATTCTCTTCTCCTCAAAGAGCATCAAGACTTCACAGAATATCAAAAAATCCTCCATGAGGAAGAGGAAACATGGAGACTTAAGTCTCAAAGTCTCTGGCTAAATTCAGGAGACAGAAATTCGAAATTCTTTCAGAGACAAACTAAATCTAGGCTTTGGAGGAACAAAGTGAAGGAAATCATAGAATAAGATGGCACAAAAATAGAAGACTTCCACAAAATTCAAGCTGAATCTAGACTGTGCCCTCAATTGGACCTTAACCTGCGGCCTCCAACAGAGGCAAACTCCACCGCACTGGACCATAACAGAATTTAAATGTATGCAATGTTTTTTCATGCTACTACTAGGTACTTTCTACATGGTTTTTACCATCAATACTCAAATAGGCTTTAGCGTTTTAGTTAGTGCCACGCCTACTCTCCACTTCCTTCTTGGAGAATACAGGCATGTGCATTTTGATTTCTGCAACTTTTGTAACAAAGACTCTATACATTGCCTGCATTTTTTAGCAACTTTCTAATATATTTTTACCCAGTTTTTGCTAATATATATATATATATATATATGTAAAATAATGTTATTGTGGAAAGAAGGTTATCTTTCCTTTATATAATAATAATGTTAGTGTATAATCATGGTTATTGTCCTCATTTATGTTATATATGTGTAAACTATTATTATTGTTTAATTTTTATAAAAATTATTGTTATCCTTATGGTTTATAATGATTATTATTTGTTGTTTTAATTGTTGAAAATATTTTTACCTAAATATTTTCTCTATAAACTTTATTATTTTAAAAGAAATAAGTTATATAAAAAAAATTTAAACTAAAGTATGGTATTACTTCAAAAATTCAATCTATACATAATTGTGAAGGGTTTGGTAGTTGTCTTGTGGAAACTATAACTAGCACTAGGAAGCCTTTAAGATGTTCATCATTTTGTGAAGTTTAAGAGACATAATTTTGAAAGTCTTAAAAGATCGTACAAAAATCCTAGATAATAGCAGGGTCTAAGCGTGCATCTACTGAGAAAAAAAAAGCTATCATGAGATAAAAAACTATTTTCTAGAATTGTTTGATTCATCCATGTTCGAGGGTGGCTCATGCTATTCCTGAACCACTGTATATTGTTGTCGACAGGTTGGGCATCTCGAACGAACATGATATCCTCACAAAGTGTCAAAAAGAGCATCCATCCTTATGAGAATAATCACTTGTCTAAATTGTTGTTTTTTCGCCACCCCTCGTAAGTTGAGAATCATTTGGAGATGATAATCTGAGAGTCATCATTGTGCATTGTTCGCTCTTATTGGAGAATTGGCTGCCAATTTTTTTTGGGGATGAATCGAATTGTGCTCATGGATTTTCAAAGGAATCTCTTCCTCAATTGCGCTTATTTTTCAAATATTTTTGTCCATTCTAGTACAATAATTGTATAGAAGGTGCATGAAGACCTATAATTGAATTTTTTGGCATTTTTCATCATGTGAGAAAGTATGGATAATCACCGGTCTTCATTTCTCAGTTTTGAAGTATTTTGGAGGTCTATTGGGTATCATATGCACTTCAAATGCATCCTTGATTAATTTTATAAAACAATTGTACCATTTGTACCAGATTGAATAACAAAACTTTGAAATTATTATGCTCATCCCAATGATCTCCTTAACTTCAAATTTTTATGCACAAAGCTTAGGTCCAACATGCATATCTGTAATTATTAATGAATAAACAAATTTCTAGATAAGAAAGTTTTTATATTCTTTTTTATTTATTAAATACAAGGGAATTTCATTATGCAACTCCTATTATGCTTTATTTATTAAATACAAGGGAATTTCATTATGCAACTCCTATTATGCTTTTCATTTCATCATATGATTTCATACTCTATCACTATATTTATATAGTATTTTGTATTAAATCATTTCATCCACTTTCATTGTTTCATTGTTGGTTTGTTCCCACATATAATAAGCTTCCCTTAACCATATCCTTACATCATATAGTTATATGCCATACTTTGTTTACCATTGCACTAGCATCGAATACTATTTTACCTATATGTTATGATATCGATATTACCCATTAAATCCATCATAATCTTGCACCTCTCTCCATGATGAAATTCCAACACTTTTCATCGTATTATTACCGATTAAACTCTCCATAGACGGGTTATGATTATCCCCTTATCATATAGAAAATTCATGACCATTTCATTATTACCCATGAAATTTTATACAATCGATTACAAATTTGACTGTCGAGACTCATTTAGAATCATCGAAGGGATTCCAAATGAGATACATGCATAATTGTATGGGCCTTTGAAAATCATTGATCATTCAATCTATTTCCCACCTAACCTTGCCTATCATAATTATGGAGTGTAAGGGTAGGATTTTCTCTATGTTCAATGACTATTGTTAAAAGTGGTGGTTGATCACCATGAGCTTATATCTATACATGCTCTTGAATCTCTTCTAGAATACAATGCATGTCGTGCACTGTTTAGGGCAGCGGGATGGCATAATTTCTTTGCTAAATTCCAGGTTTTCGATCATGAGGTTACACTTAATTTTTTCAAGTGTTTCGATGGATGGGTAGCCCAAATAGAAGGTTTGCTAATGGAAGTATCCGAGAAAATGTCGGTTCATGCCACTAGGCTGCGTAGAAAAGGGGAAAATTAATTTAAAAACAAACCCGTGGAGCATGATACCACAAATTTATTTTTGAACCTAACATTCTAGAACATTGATTCAGATAAAGGGATTCCTCGAGCGTTACTTAAGGATGAATGGCTTAAACCTTTAGTGATTCTGGAAAAGTATTTGACATGTGAAGGCCAATATTCCCTTACAATTTTGTATCACATTAGAATTTTGATACATTTTGAATCTGATGCACAATTGAATTTCCCTTATTACCTATGGAAAACTCTATGAAAGATGTCTAATTAAGTAAAATGAAACAATAACAATCCTCATAAAAGTCTTATGTACCATCACAACGTGGTGAAAATGTAGATTGTAGAAGAATTTTGTGGTAGAAATGATTCATGGGATAATTTCTTAAGTGAAAATGTGTTTAACGTACAACATGATGAAGTAGTGGTATTGGTGATGAAGACCTCATTTTTCATCCAAGAAAATAATGAAAAATAAAATTTGTGAAAAATATTCCAGCAATCAAACCTTCATTAATACCAGCTCCAGCTCAAAGGGTTACGAGGAATATGATAAGGCATATGAATGTGCAAAATTCTTAGCCGATAGCCCCTACTCATCAAAAACATGCAAACGAGCAATATCAAATCACTTTAGACAATGAAGAGGAATATTCCAGAACAATTGGAGATGTCCTTAGAAACACAAAGAAGCAGAGGACCAAAACCTCAAATCCTCCAAGTATGTTACCTACTAAATTACTTGATAGGGGACACGCTGGACAGGTCGAACAGAATGCAACAACAATTGAATATCAGCATGATGATATAACACAGGTGGCATCCTCAAACTCCGGTTTTCAACCATCAATAGTCAAATTAAAGAGGAAAAATTAGGAAATCAAGAAATTGAAACAATAAGTATAGGAGTTTACTATCTTGAAAACAAAAAGGAAAAATCTCTAAGAAGAGAATAATAAACTAAAGTCTGAAAAAAAATAAGTGGTATACACAACTCATTGACTCCAGTAACCATCAAGAGAAGATGAAGTGAAATTATAACCATAACAAAAGGGGGTCTCACTATTTTAATTAATGTTGCTTTGCTCTCCTAGAAATATGTGGGATGACTTCAATATTGTTCAGTTTTGTGGATCCTCTTGCATGAGGACATGCAAGAACATAGGTGAGGATTATAGTTTGGCCTGCCATTTTGTCATATTCAATTACCTCTTTTTCCATTATCACCCTACTTTTATACCTGGAACCTGCCTATATTATCATAGGTTCCATGTTTCTAAGCCCAAAACACTTCAACAAGCATCTAGAGGTAAATGTTTCTTCTTTCATTTCATTTCCTAAGTCTTTAGATAGATTGAAATGAATATTTAGTCTAACCTTTTTATTGATGAATTGTGTAGTTAAGTGCTTGTACCATTATTTCACTTCTGGTACCTGAGCTCGTCAATTGGCATATATACACCCTCCCAAATGAAAAACGACCAAATGGGTTTTGAATGTCGGGGTGTCAGTATGGTGTGTGTCACTTTGTACGTGCCCAAGCTTCTTCAGGGGAGTGTGAAGCTTCATTCAACAGCGTGGTCAATGTTTTATTTTCATAAGTTGTTAGTAAGATCCTACTCCATGAGGACATATATACTATCTGTATTCATTTCATGTCATACAAATAGTCATCAAAGGTCAATCCGGTCATTTTCCCATATTTTCTAAGTGTGTCCTGATGATTATATGAGATCAAAGAAGGCTCAATCTTATTTCTAGCATGATTGTTCTAGATTCTTTGGTCCATGGGAGTATCGCGGATTATTTTCATATCCTAAATTGGTCTTTTTTATATATTCATATATCTTGTAATGTAAGGGTTAATGATTGAATTGAGATTGGAAAAGACCAGTGCGATTTGTTGATAACTTTTATTACAGTGTGATATGAATGGATTGATGAGAATTTTATAGGTTCTACAAATCATTTCTTAATACAAAGTGGAGTTCTGGTTAATGGTGTTTTTTAAAACTCGTGAATGAAAGTATATAACCTCGTTGATCAGCACGAAAGTATATAACCTCGTTAATCAGTTGTAAAGGGCCTACCAATCTAGAATGCAAAGATAACTTTTATTTTGTTTTAGTTAGCTCAGTTGGAAATTTCGATTTGGTTATGTATTGTAATATTTAGATTACCTTACCATCAATAGACCTATAGTGTGTTTTACATTGAGATAGCTTAAATCAATTGATTTTTTTCTCTTTCAATAGATACATCTAGTTGTTAATTTATCACTTTTAGCTTGTCTTGATATATTGACTCCTTCATTTCTTTTGTACTATTGTAATTTAATGGACTTTGAATTATCACAGTTGTTAGAATGTTTTTGAGAATTGAATCAATCATTGTTTATTGTTTATAAGTACAGGAACACTTAAAGCGAAAGTTTATACTTTAATCCTTTTGTAATATCAGACCCAAAAGACCAATAACTGATTTTATTGTGGTCTAACAATTTTCTTTGATTAAATATATATTTTTAGATGAAGAACAAGATCTTTCTTGAGTCATATTTACATGAAGATAGTTCATATGGATGTAATGTGAAGTTCTACCACAAGAGTTGTTACATTTAAAATATAAACCATGAATGCAAGTGTGAAAATTCGTCATTAGTTCTTTGTGTTTAGTTTAACTTGCAGATTCTACTTCTTTCCTTTCTGGCTAATAATTTCAAGATTGTATCAAGAGCATATTTGTAAAAGTTTGACTAGTACTTTATTAATTGATTTGAACATTATATTGAATGGTGTTGTTTCTTTGTGTTTCATGTTTATTAGTTTAATTCACACTAATTTTAACTCATTTATTTGATTATTCAATCATTTCTTTGAGTGCAAAACCACTTCATTCTCAAGTGAAATATCGTAACACACCCCTGTCAATGAGACTCAAACTAATGAGATAATAATAGACTTTATATTTGATTTTTCTTTCTAAGTATTTGTTATTCCTTCATACACCAAAATATTAAGTGTTTATTGATGGTAGGAGATTCCATTAGAAACATATCTATGCATAGATCAAACATCTTGGAATAGTATGTGGTGCCATTGTTCATCTTGATACAGATATATGAATGTAAGTTAAGGTGTCCAAAATTTAGATTTTACTTACTTGAATTCCTTTTTGTGTGATGTGAATGCATTATTTCTTTTTGGATTGATACTTTTGGTAGATAGACTTCACCCTTTTCCCTGCACATACTGTGTTTACAACTCACAAATCTAAGCCCCAGATTTATAGATAAAAGTAACAAGGTTTATTAAATGACAAATAAATAACTTGATGGTACCATAGTAGTTTCATTGAAAATTTAATAAGTTGATGGCTTTGTTCCTAAGCACTTTGATTTTTTGGTCTAGTATGTGCACTAGTTCCACTTGGACGTCCCCTTCATGTTCCACCTGGATAAAAATCAAATAAATCAAATGATTAGAATCAAGCACATCCTTTTTTAATAAAGACACATGAAACGTGTTATGAATTCTCATGGATGCAGGTAATGCTAGCATGTGTGCAACTAGACCTATCTTTTTTAATACCTCTAAAGCCCCACAATATATCGTTGCCAACTTTGGACAACTTGTTATTTTTAGCGATCTTATCTTGGATTTAAATTTTAAAAAAAAAAATTCTCCCCCAATTTGAATTCTCTATGTGTTCTTATTTTATCATCAAATCGCTTCTTCCTATCTTGTGCAACTTTCAAATTTTGTCTTATCTTTACCAATTTTTCTTCTATTTCCCTTAACAGTTATGGCCCAATCATGGATTTATCTGTTGCATTTTCTTCCATACAATGCTTCCAATGGGATCATCTTCAATTATTCTTGATTCCCATTATTTTAAGCAAATTCAACTAAATGGGTATAGTCCTCCCACCTAGAAGGATTGTCCATTACATACATTCTCAACATATCTTCAATTATCTGATTAATTATCTTTGTTTTCTCATCATCATATAGTGATTTCTTTAAATTGCACATAACGTTGATATATTGTTACAACCTATAGAATTACATAGTTTAAATCTATCTTGTACATACTAATGATTGTAGCATGCATTTTATGCACCCTTCTAGTGAGTGCATCGTACACCTTATTCTCCTTTTCCTTATGTGCTTAATTTCAAGGTCATATTCACTGAGAAATTATAGACATCTAGTTTGTTTTTCGTTTAGCATCGACTCTTCAAACAAGTATTTTAGACCACTATCATCTATCATCAACTCAAATTTTCTTCCCATAAGGTAATTCCTCCACATCCTTAAAGAATGTACTATATATACCAATTCTAAGTCACGTGTGACATAATTTATTTCATGCTCCTTAATTTTTTAGACTCGTACAACAAATTATGTATCCATTTTGTGCAAGGAATCCACCAATCCCTTCCTTGCATGCATATGTGCTCACAACAAAATCCTCTAGATCTGGAATTTTTAATATAGGTGTAATAGTTAGTAATTTATTTAGGTGATGGAAATTTTCTTCACCCTTAACACTCCATTCAAAATTTACTCCTTTCTTTTGAAAAGATGTCATTTGGTGTGAAATCTTGGATAATCCAACAAGCAATCTCTTGAAATAACCAGATAGACCCATAAATGATCTAACCTAAGAAATTTTTGTTGGTGTTGGCCAACTATTGTTTTCTTTAATATTTTCTTGATCAACTACTATGCCATCTTTTGAAACAATGTGATCCAAATAATGCATATACTTTTGATAAAAGGTGCATTTAGTAAACTTGGCATACAATTGTTGTTGTCTCAATACTTGTACCACCATCCTAAAACGTTTCTCATGCTCCTCCTCTATCTTGGAATAGATAAGAATATCATCCAAAAATACAATCACAAACTTGTCTAGTAAATCTTTGAACACCCCATTCACCAAGAACATAAATGTGGTGGGTGTATTTGTCAACCAAAAAGGCACCACTACAAATTCATAGTGTCCATAACTTGTCCTAAAGGTTGTTTTTCTAGTATCTTCTTCTCTGATTCTAAGTTGAAGATAGTATATTGTAAATTCAATTTTGGAAAAACTATGCTCTCCCTTCAGTGGATAGAAAATATCATCAATCCTCGAAAAAGGATATTTATTATTGACTATAACCTTGTTTAATTTTATGAAGTCAATACATAACCTCAACGTTCCATATTTTTTCTTAACAAAGAGAACCAGGGAACCGCAATGTAACATCCCTCTCTTGCACACACTGAACAAGCTTATTCTTTGAGGACACTTGCCCACAAGTGATCTAGATTATTATATTATTAAACATTTGATTTTGATAATGAGGCGTTATGGGTTGATGACATGTTGTTTTGCTGCATTGACATAGACATGTGATTTTGACACAGTCTTACTGAGTGTGCAAGATTTTTGGCCTCAAGGATGCAGAGGCATCGATGGAACCCCTTGGACTCTGGATTGAGTCAGGGAGTGAACTATTGGGGTTTGATTGTTTTATATATGATATTAGTGCATCTGATTAGATGATATGATTATGGATATATTTATGACATGATTCGTTGATGATGCAGGCTGACAATAGATTGCTGACCAAAATCACATATGGAGTAGAGGGGTCATGCACGACTACCAGAGATGTTGAGGGGGAGGTGTGGATAACAACCCTGCCACAACCTACTAGCACTCTCGTCGTGGCTCGAACTGTAGGTTAACAATTACCTAGTTCGAGAGGACCCACGATTCCATGAGGGAAGACTGCGATAGTCACTCACGATGATTCTAAGGGGCGTGCAATAAGGTAGGGGTCTTATTCCTTAGAGGCCCTTAGTCTCCCACAAGATCACCTGGTGGAGTAATGACTCCAGGGTTTTTTTTATGTCTACCAAGTCAGTCAAGAGGTGATTGGAACCCTTGGAGCACATGGTGCTATCTAAAGGGCACGTTGCACAAGAAAAATGGAAAGAGGCGAGTGGCACCCTTGGAGTACATAGTGCGTCCTGAAAGGAATGTTGCACAGGAGAAACAAAAGGAGGCGAGTGGCACTCTTGGAGCACCTAGCATGTCCTGAAGGGCACGTCGCGTTTTTAATTAATAAATGAATAAACCTATATGGCCTTAGTATAAATAACGTGATAAGAAAAATTTAAAACAAATTCCCTAATAAAATGTCGCCCATCCTCGAAAATTAAAATCTAGGTCTAGGTGAAACCTGCAGTAAAAGAAAATTATGTTTGTAAAAATAAAAATAAAAGAATTAAAATGTTAATCATCTTCAATCATGTGTTGAGAAGGGGCTGAGTAATTCTTTTAAATTTATAAAAAAATATTTTGGGGGATAAAATTAAAAAAAGGGGAAATAATTGTTTTATCCCTTATTCTAATTAAAATTTATTAATTAAAAACGAAAAAGAGAAAAAGTTAATTTCTACACCTGTCATTTGAGTTTTAAATAAAAAGGGAAAGAGGGAAATCTAAAGGAATTACAAAACTAGGAAAAAATGGTAAACATAAAAAAAAAAAAAATGGGAAACAAAGAAAAAGAAGAAAGTCCAACTTAGTAAGGTATCTAGCATTTTAAGAACATTCCAAATTAAACTCAACTAGTGAATTAGTAAGGGGGAAAGTCATTAAAACTTGTAAGGGGATATGGGGACACCTAGGAGCGATTCTAGGAATGATTTTAGGTGGGTGAGGGAAATAGGGATAATTAATTAATTAATGAAATTAATTTATGGAGGAATGTAGGGGATGGGTGACACATGTATGGGGAGGATTTTTATGAATTAAATTATTAAACATTTAATTAAATGGGATTTTGGGAAAGTAAAGGACTTCGAAACTCTATATAATGGAGGGAGGAGAAGGATGATGGATCGCTTCTATGATGCTTAACGTTACGTTGTAGAAATTTATACTTGACTAACTTAGCTTGTGGGAGTTGGGATACCCAGCTCGGTGAGAAGTGGTAGCTCGACCTTGCGAGGCGAGCTGGGAGATAGTTGATTCTCTGGTTAGTGTGCGTGGCCCCTTTTTTGGCTTGAGGGGATAAGGGGGAAGAAGAGTACCCCTAGTGTTGGTTGGGAGGTACCGGTAAAGTCTCATCGGTCGCAAAGAAGGAGCTACACGGAGCGCGCAGGACAACAACTCAGAGCAGGCTACTTGGGATATGGTACGCTTCCTTATTTCTGCATGGTAGATTATTAGTATATTTTACCCTCTCAGTCTGTATGTTTAATTGGGTAAGGAAAATGATTGACTTATCCTTTTAATTGATGATTGATTTTACCTATAGCCTTAAGCTCATTGTTGATTGACTCCCT
Organism: Picea engelmannii; assembly: GCA_009831015.1. Taxonomy (NCBI): domain Eukaryota; kingdom Viridiplantae; phylum Streptophyta; class Pinopsida; order Pinales; family Pinaceae; genus Picea; species Picea engelmannii. The sequence continues at coordinate 777,837 of ML784390.1, forward strand.
CGGCTTTCGATCCCTCCATGTCTTGACTGTCCTATGGTTTTATTGATTTGTAATGATTGCAGTTTTTTTTTTTTCTTTCCCTTTGTCCCTAACTCATCAGTCCACACTTGAACAGTCGTTCAGGATCCTAATATACTGTCGTCACTTCGGTGTTAATAGACCTATGGATATAAACACCCTTCTTTTTTGTGTGTGGATGATGAGTGAAGGATGTTCCTGCCAGTCGTCTACCCTTATTAGTTGTTCTAGGTAGTGTGTTGCCTTGCACCTTGATGCAATTAATTAACCCTAAAATTTATTGATTGATGGCGAAGTTTTTTTTTTTCCTCTACGTTTTTCTATCTTGTTGGATTTTCACTAGTTTTATTTACCTTCGCACTCTACCTTGAAGACGATTCACACTGTTTTTTTCACCACTAGTAAGGACTGCACTTTTTCCATTGCCAGACTACATTCCTTGCTTGATTAAGTCTGTTGTTCATTTGTTTGCCTGGTGATTTCCACTTCTTCGGTTGCATTTCGTTGATTTGGGGGGGGACGAAATTTTGCTTAGAGAATTTTAATTCTGGTCAGATTGTTTAGATTGCCAATGTGTATTGTTGAAGACGAATTATACTTTGGGCCTTTTTTTTGGATATAAACTCAACATATTAATTTATTTGAATGTTAAACTCAGCGAATAAACTGGTCAGTCCTCTATGCACTAGATTTAGGCCTCTATGCAGATTGAATATGGCATTGCCTTTGCTTGAATCTGCTTGTTTATTTGAAAGCCATAGAGGACATCGGCGTCCCGAACTCGTTAGAACTCATGTAGTTTTTTTTTGAATTTTTATTTCATCTCTTAGAGATTTTACCATCCCAGAATTAAATTTGGCTTCCACAATCTTGATCTGATCTTGTTTTGGACTCCATCTTGAGTTTGGTTCAAGCGAACTCTACTCTTCATTCTTTGATAATGCATCTGTACACTATTACATCTCTCTGGACTCTATTTTACATTTTACATGCTGTAATTACGTTGAATAATTGTACATCTACATGTATAAAATTATTAATAACTTTGATTGCAGAATAAACCTGAAATTACCACCGGGAATTTCTATTAAAAATCCCACCTAAACCTCCCGACCATATTTAGAGTTTCATTTGAACCCAACAAACCAAATTTACATTTAAGTTAAAACTGATATCTAAAGAACATGGAAAGCAATAACTCTATGCACATTATGAAACCAATTACTATAAATGAAACCAACAGTTGCATCGATTTTCATTTACTGATCTGAGCTACAGGCATTGAAGACTGTATTATTCCACGATTATTGCTCTACGTTTTCTTTCGTTTTTTTTTCCTGCGTCAATACGAGTTACATGCCTGCGTTTTCGTTTTCATGTGGCTGCGTGTTGGGGATGGGACTTACCTAGGTTGGGTGTGTGCCTGCGTGTTGGGCTATGATTTACAATGATGAGTGTGTGAATGTGTGTATGGTGGCGATTTTCACATGGATGCATGTTATGCATAGTTCCTAAAATGGATATCACCTTAATGTAATAAAGTTAGTGCTATCAATGATGTGTAGTGACTTCATGAGGATCTCACTATACATAATTACCACTGACAGTAAAATTTGGTAGTAAATCTGGATGGGACGCCAGCGTTGATAGTACCCCTAATTAATGGACAACCCTTTGTGTGATGTGTTTAATTTAGTCAGCCTTATAGTAATTGCATACAACATGTGAATAGACTGGAATACCTAATTTGGGTACCTTCCTTTGTACAACTAACCAACAGCTTGGAAATCGCCTGCTTTAATGACCCTGTCTTGTCCCAGCAGTTTCCTTTATTTTTATTGACATCTTGTCATTTTTAGTTCAGTCAATATATCTAGATGACATGTCGAGATTTAATTTGTTCATAAGTGTTATAATGGTAGTATCCTGCATTAATGTTGTTAATGTTGTTATTTGATGTTAATGGCTAGTTATATTGAGATTTTGGATTAATTTAGAATTGCCCAGATGGATTGTAATAATGATTAAAATTGGATTGGTGAGTAATGACTAAATTGCAAATTTTAGACTTGCTAATTTGATTTATAATTGAGGTTAGATTGTATTTATTGTTTATAGATCTAGTATTGATTACTTAGACTTGCTAAATTGATTGTATTTAATGTTAATTTAGAGGGTGCATTAATGACTAGTTGTAAATTAGACGTGCCCCTTTTAGAATGGTAACCAATGTTAAAATAGATTGTAATCATTGACTAATTTAGACTGGATGAATGGTTGGTTCATTGACGATGTCGTGTATTGGCTTATGTCATCCCTTGTTTTTATCCTCTGGCGTTTCGTCGACCTATTGTTGGGTTATGGGTGTGGTTTTCCTTTCGGTATTTGGTTTGTAGCCCGTCAGATTATTTAGAGTCCTTGTTCCATATAAGATGTGTTGTGCCAAGGTTATTGACGTGTCTATCACCTAGGGATGACATGATTCCTAATGAGGGGATCATGTCACACCCTATTGAATAACGACGATCAAGAACTTGGCCAGAGTCGGTGAATTCTGTGTTGGTGTTGTTGAAGCATGTGAGTTCGCTTGGGCGCATGGATTGAACCCCTTCATGCATTTGGTTTGCACGCCTTGAGGCTCTAGTCTTGTTTTTCAAGGCCATTTTTTTGGGAGGGGGAATTTGTCCCTTATCTTGTAGGTGTGTCTTGTGTGCATCGGGCAGGTAGTCATTCCTCCTTGTTTCCCTACACATGTTTCGTCCAGTTGCCCTTGTGCTAATGAGTGGAGTCATAGTTTCCTGTTGCATGGACTGCATGCTTGCATTCATCGTCAGTGGTGTGGTTAATCTGTTGTCGTTTCCACCTTCTTTCCCGAAAACAAAAAAAATTGCACCATTGTTTCACCTTGTAGTCGTAACGAAGGGGCATCACATGTGGCATCAGAACGGGGTTCAACTCGCGACTTGGGATCACCACGACTTTCATTTTTATGATTTTGATTATAATTTTGTTAGTTGAGTTGACTTGTATTCATGCAGGTAATCATGGTTAGAGGACGTCGCGAAGGAAGAGGACGGGGTGCTAGGGGAGGACGATCGACGCCTCTAGTAGCATCCACGCCTGAGGGGTCTAACCCCCAAGGAGACGAACAGGTTGTCAGGAAGGATCACATAGCGGTGGGTGCTATGGTTGGAATGATGAGATCTTTTCAGCTCATGTCTAAGGCACTGATCAACCGTTTTGACAGAGATGAGGCCAGGGAACCAACACCCCCTGAGGGTGCACCACATGCTCTGGTTGGTACTGGTAACATTCACTGTGAACTTGAGAAGGTCAAATTTCTCGAGTTCTTTGGTGCCTCAGATGGCGCAACTACTAAGGCATGGTTGGAGAATATGGCAATGTGCTTTGTGCTTCGCGACTTTACCTCCAACATGCAGGTCTACATGGCGGTCATGGGAACTATTCGAGGAATGGTTCTGAGAGAGGTACCTATCACAGGAATTCATTGAGATTCAACTCAATGAGTTCAATGCCTTACAACAGGGGGACTATATGGTACTCGAGTACGAGGCCTGTTTTATGGAGTTGCTTCGGTATGCTCCGCATCTTAATACTGAGAAAATTAAGGTCAACAGGTTTTTGTTTGACCTTAATGGCAACATACATGCAAAGGTTAGGATTATGATGCCTTAGACCTTGCATGATGTCATCCAGAAGGCCCTCATAGTAGAGGAGGATCTTATCAGCGAGGGTCAGAGAAGGACTCCAACGAGACCAGTAGAGAAGGTGTCATCTGGAGCGTAGTAGCATCAGACACCAGCCAAACATATGCCATGATATCGTGCCTTATAGAGGGCATCCACTTTCACTACACCTCGATGACCGACGCCTCAGCAGCGGACACCTTAGCAGGGACCACAACATCAACAACAACGTCGACCACAACAATAACAGTTTAGGCCCGTTCAGTAGAATAGACCAGGATTCCAGGAAGGTGGGCTGCCATCTTCTACTTGGGTACCAGGAGTAATGGACCAAAGAAGGGGTGTTGGATGTGTGGAGAGCCACACTACCATCATGACTGCCCTATGGAGAGGACTAAAGCATCTGGATTAGTCAGACCCACTACCGTGGGAGATATGGGCAAGGCCCATCGGATTCATGCAGTGGTGAATAACTGCTAGGCAGATCACCAGTCGACTGTTCTCGAGATGTCAAGTACCTTCGCTGACCAGACCCTTAGTATTTTGATAGATCTTGGTTCTACCGAGAGTTTCATTTCTGGTGCCGCGTTAAAAAGGATTAAGGTAAAGGTAGTCGAACAGGATGATTTTATCTTCGTAGAGATGGCTTCAGGAGCCAAACAAAAGGTTGGAGGAAAGGTTATGGGCTATACCCTTAACCTAGGAGAGTTTTTCACCAGGGCCAACCTGTATATCACGATATTAGGATCTTACAACGTCGTGATCGGTATTGACTGGTTGGAATCGCATGAGGCGATACTCAACTGCAAGACCAAACGGTTGAGCTTGGTCAATGATGTGGGGAAAAGACATGTGATTGTAGGATGGAACCATGGAGTTTCCCTGAGGTTCATCTCTTCCTTGCAGCTACGGAAGAGCATGTGCAAGGGATGTAAGATTTATACGATCCTTGCATTAAAAGAGAAGGGAGTAGCGGAAGGTATAGAACACCTTTCGGTGGTGAGAGAATTTACGGATGTCTTCCAAGAGGAGTTAATTAGGATGCCACCGGAGAGGGAATTGGAGTTTACTATAGACCTAAAATTGGGGACTGAACTGATAGTGAGAACGCCTTATCAGATGTTGACCCTAGAGTTACAGATGTTGAGAATGCAACTGAAGGAATTGATGGACCTGGGATTGATACATCCAAGTGTGTCACCGTGGGGTGCGCCTGTTATTTTCATACGAAATAAGGATGGTTCCTGGAGGCTCTACATTGACTATCGTCAATTGAACAAGGAAATGATCAAGAATCAGTATCCATTGACAAGGATTGATGATCTGTCTGATAATAAGAAGGGTGCGACAATGCTCTCAAAGATCGATTTGTGATCAGGGTATCACCAGTTATAGATCAAGGAGGAGGATGTCCTTAAGACCACCTTTAAGACGAGGTTTGGAAATTACGCATTTATTGTTTTACCATTTGGACTGACAAATGCCCTAGGGGTATTTATGAGTTTGATGAACAGGGTGTTCCATGAGTACTTGGACAAGTTCATCCAAGTATTCATTGACAATATTTTGATTTACTCTCGGATGACGGAGGAGCATGACGAGCACTTGCACTTGGTACTACAGTTTCTTCGAGAGAACAAATTGTATGGGAAGTTGTCCAAATGCTCATTTTATCAATCGAAGATTCACTACTTAGGGCATGTCATCTCCGTTGAAGGTATCTCTGTGGATCCAGCAAAGGTCGAGGCTATTATGGAATGGCCTATGCCGACGAACATCTCAGAAGTATGTAGCTTCATGGGTTCTGCAGGATACTATTGACGGTTCGTCAAGGTATTTTCGAAGATAGCAATTTCGATCATGGAGTTGCAGAAGAAGAACAAGAATTTTTTTGGAATGAGAAATGCGCGGAAGATTTTAGGAGGATCAAGGAGCTGTTGACAATGGCACCGATACTAAAGGTCCCTAACATGGATACAGACTTATTGGTATGCACTAACGCATCCAGGGAAGGCTTAGGTGAAGTATTGATGCAAGACGGACGAGTGATCTCTTACATCTCGAGGAAACTAAGAATGCATGAGGAGAACTACGCGACGCATGATTTGGAATTGTTAGCCATCATATATGCCTTGAAGGTTTGGAGACACTACCTTGTTGGACGAAAAATTGAACTAAAGATGGACCACTGTGGACTACAACACATCTTTACGCAAAGTAACCTAAATGCACGAAAATGGAGTTGGTCGGAGTTGCTCAGTGAGTACGACTTCGAGATTACTTACATAAAAGGAACAATGAATCGAGTGGCAAATGCATTGAGTCAGAGACCATGCATCTTTTTGGTTTTTCATCTTCAGACGAATCTACGTGAAAAAATTCTAACTTTACAGCATGACGATGACTGATACAAAGAGGTCGAGGGTTTTATCAGACAAAACACAATGATGGTACCAAGATTTGAAGGATTTACATTTGATGATGATGGATTATTGAGGTTTAAAAATTGGATTTACGTATTGTCGAACAATGAGTTGAGGAGCTTGATCCTAAGTGAGGCTCATAGAGCAGTATACATGGCTCACCTGGGAGTCATGAAGATGAGGGCAGACCTTAAACACTTATTCTTCTAGAAGGGAATGAAGGAAAACATAGTCAACTATGTGGCCAAATGTCTATAATGTCAGTAGGTAAAGGCTGAACATAGACACACAATAGGATTACTACAGCCACACGCTATTCCAGAATCAAAATGGGAGTTTGTTTCGATGGATTTTATTATTGGATTTCTACTGATGACAAGGAGACACGACTTGATTTTCATAGTAGTAGACACTCTGACAAAGAGGGCTCACTTTATTCCTATGTGTACGACATATCAGGCGCTTGACATCGCTAGAGTTTTCATCAGTGAGATTGTGAGGTTGCATGGCGTGCCTAAGAGGCCTTGTGAACCCAACTTAATTTCAATACTGCATATCACCTGGAGACTGATGAGAATATCAAACGAACGAACCAGTCCCTAGAGGAAATGTTGTGCATGTACGTGATGGACCAACAAAAGAATTGGGAAGAATTCTTTCCACTGGTGGAATTCTCTTATAACAACAGTTAACAAAGCACAATTAAGATGGCTGCTCCTTTCGAGTTTCTTTATGGGTGACCATGTTAGATACCTTTGAGTTGGGATCGACTTGAGGATAGGGTCCTGGTGGGACCAGAAGTGATCCAATATATGGAAGAGAAAATGAAAACAATAATACAAAGGATTAAAGAAGCACAGGATCGTCAGAAGAGTTATGTCGATGCGCATCGTGTCGACCGTAGTTACGAGGTTGTTGATCGAGTATTCTTGCAGGTTAAACTACATAAGAGTTCGAACAAGTTTGGAAAGGGAGATAAACTCTCTCCTAGGTTCTTGGGACCTTTCGAGATTGTGGATAGGAAGGGGCTCATGTCCTATCAACTAGCTTTGCCTGATTCCTTGAGGCATATGCACGATGTTTTTCACCTATCTGTTTTGAGACATTATATTAGTGATCCTACACATGTTATTGACATGAGTTCCTTGTAGGTATCGGATGAGGGGGCGCTCACGGCTGAGCCGATACGCATCTTGGATCATCACATTCGATAGCTACAACATCGAATAGTAGAGCAGGTCAAGGTCCAGTGGGACAGCTATAGTCCACACTTGGCGACCTGGGAGGACGCATATGATATGCGCCATCAGTTTTCATTTTTGTTTGATAGATAGAATTATGATACTGTGATCCACATTGCATCAACACTTATATACTGTGAAACTTCGAGATGAATTTTAGACCAAGAGGGGGTGTGTGCAACATCCCTCTCTTGTGCGCACTGAACAAACTTATTCTTTGAGAACACTAGCCCACAAGTGATCCAGATTATTATACTATTAAACATTTGATTTTTATTATGAGGCGTTATGGGTTGATGACATGTTTTTTTTTCTTCATTGATATAGACATGTGCTTTTGACTCAGTCTTACTGAGTGTGTAGGATTTTGGACCTCGAGGATGTAGAGGCATCGATGGAACCCCTTGGACTTTGGATCGAGTTGAGGAGTGAAGTATTGGGGTTTGATTGTTTGATATGTGATATTAGTGCATGTGATTAGATGATATGATTATGGATACATTTCTGACATGATTCGTTGATGATGCAGCCTGACGATATCTTGCCAACCAAACTCACATGCGGAGTAGAGGGGTCACGCATGACTACTAAGGATGTTGAGGGAGAGGTGTGGACAACAACCCTGCCACAACCTACTAGCACTCTCGTCATGGCTCGAACTGGAGGTTATCAATTACCTTGTTTGAGAGGACCCACGATGCCATGACTAGGGTAGACTTCGACAATCACTGACGATGATTCTAAGGGGCGCGCAATAAGGGAGGGGTCTTATTCCTTAGAGGCCCTTAGTCTCCCACAATATCAATTGGCGGAGTATTGAATCCATGGGTATTTGATGTCTACCAATTCTTTCATGAGGTGAGTGGAACCCTTGGAGCACATGGTGTGTCATGAAGGGCACATCGCACAAGAAAAATGGAAAGAGGCGAGTGGCACCCTTGGAGCACGTAGTGCGTCCTGAAGGGCATGTCATGCAGGAGAAACAGAAGGAGGCGAGTGGCATCCTTGGAGCACCTAGTGTGTCCTTAAGGGAACGTCATGTTGTTACTTAATAAATGAATAAACCTAGATGGCCTTAGGATGAATAACCTGATAAGAAAAAATTAAAACAATTTCCCTAATAAAATGTCACCCAGCCTTGAAAATTAAAATCTAGGTCTAGGTCAAACTTGCGGTAAAAGAAAATTATGTTTGTAAAAATAAATAAATAAAAATGTTAATCATGTTCAATCATGTGTCAAGAAGGGGGTGAGTAATTCTTTTAAATTTATAAAAAAATATTTAGGGGATAAAATTTAAAAAAGGGAAAATAATTGTTTTGTCCCTTATTCTAATTAAAAATTATTAATTAAAAGAGAAAAAGGGAAAAAGTTAATTTCTACACCTTCCATTTGAGTTTTAAATAAAAACGGAAAGATGGAAATCTGAAGGAATTAGGAAACTAGGAAAAAGCGGGAAACATAAAAAAAAAGAAATGGGAAACAAGGAAAAAGCAGAAAGTCTAACTTAGTAAGGTATCTAGCATTTTAAGAACCTTCCAAATTAAATTCAATGAGTGAATTAGTAAGGGGGAAAGTCATTAAAACTTGTAAGGGGATATGGGGACACCTAGGAGCGATTCTAGGAATGATTTTAGGTGGGTGAGGGAAATAGGGATAATTAATTAATTAATGAAATTAATTTATGGAGGAATGTAGGGGATGGATAACACATGTGCATGGAGGATTTTTATGAATTAAATTATTAAACATTTAATTAAATGGGATTTTGGGAAAGTAAAGGACTTCGAAACTCTATATAATGGAGGGAGGAGAAGGATGATGGATCTCTTCTATTATGCGAAACATTACACTACATAACTTTATACTTGTCTAACTTAGCTTATGGGAGTTGGGATGCCCATCTCGGTGAGGATTGGTAGCTCGGCCTTGCAAGGCAAGCTGGGAGCTAGTTGATTCTCTGGTTAGTGTGCATGACCCCTTTGTGGCTCAGGGGGATAAGGGGGAAGAAGAGTACCCCTAGGATTGGCTGGGAGGTATCAGTGAAGTCTCATCGGTCGACAAACGAGAGCTAGACGGAGTGCGCGGGACAACAGCTTAGAGCGGGCTACTTGGGATACGGTACGCTTCTTTATTTCTGCATGGTAGATTATTAGTATACTTTACTCTCTTCGTCTGTATGTTTAATTGGGTAAGGAAAATGATTGACTTAGCATTTTAATTGATGACTGATTTTCCCCATAGCCTTAAGT
>ML784390.1:787912-812539 GCA_009831015.1 Picea engelmannii
GAATTTAATTTTGGTCATATTTTTTATATTGCCAATGTGTATTGTTGAAGACGAATTATACTTTGGGAATTTGTTTTTGGATATAAACTCAGCAGATTAATTTATTTGAATGTTAAACTCAATGAATAAACTGGTTAGTCCTCTATGTTCTATATTTAGGCCTCTATGTAGACTGAAGATGGCGTTTTCTTTGCTTGACTTTGCTTGTTTAGTTGAAACCCATAGAGGACATCGGTGTCCTGAACTCAGTATAACTTTTGTAGTTTTTTTTTTTTTTAATTTTTATTTCATCTCTTGGAGGGTTTACCATCCTATAATTAAATATGCCTTCCACAATCTTGATCTTCTCTAGTTTCAGACTCCATATTGAGTTTGTTTCAAGTGGGCTCCGCTCCTCATTCTATGATAATGCATCTGTACACTATTACAACTCTCTGGACTCTATTTTACATTTTACATGTTGTAATTATGTTGAAGAATTGTACATATAAATGCATAAAATTAGAAATAACTTTGATCACAGAATAACCTTGAAATTACCACCGGGAATTTCTATTAAAAAGGCCACCTAAACCTCCCGACCATATTTAGAGTTTCGTTTGAACCCAACAAAGAAAATTTAAATTTAAGTTAAAACTGATATCTAAAGAACGTGGAAAACAATAACTCTATGCACATTATGAAACCAATTACTGTAAATGCAACCGACAGTTGCGTCGATTTTCATTTATTGATCTGAGCTATAGGAATTTAAGACTGTATTATTCCACGATTATTGCTCTACATTTTTTTTCATTTTTTTCCATGCGTCAATACGAGTTACATGCCTCTGTTTTCATTTTCATGTGGTTGTGTGTTGGGGCTGCGACTTACCTAGGCTGGGTGTGTGCCTACGTGTTGGGCTGTGATTTACAATGTTGAGTGTGTGCATGCATGTATGGTGGCAATTTTCACATGGATGCATTTTACACATAGTTCCTAAAATGGCTATCGCCTTAATGTAAGCAATTTAGTGCTATCAATGCTATGTAGAGACTTCATGAGGATCTCATTGTACGTAATTACCACCAACAGTAAAATTTGGCAGTAAATCTGGATGGGATGTCAGCGTTGATAGTACCCCTAATTAATGGACAACCCTTTGTATGATGTGTTTAATTTAGTCAGTCCTATAGTAATTGCATACACCATGTGAATAGACTGCAATACCTAATTTGGGTACCTACCTTTGTACAATGAACCAACATCTTGGAAATCGCCTTCTTTAATGACCTTGTCTTGTCCCAACAATTTCCTTTAATTTTATGGACATCTTGTCATTTTTAGTTCGGTCAATATAGCTAGACGACATGCTGAGATTTAATTTTTTCATAAGGGTTATAATGGTAGCATTCTACATTAATATTGTTAACGTTGTTTTTTAATGTTAATGGCTAGTTAGATTGAGATTTTGGATTAATTTAGAATTGCCAAGATGGATTGTAATAATGATTAAAATTGGATTGGTGAGTAATGACTAAATCGCAAATTTTAGACTTGCTAATTTGATTTATAATTGAGGTTAGATTGTATTTATTTTTTATAGATATAGTATTGATTACTTAGACTTGTTAAATTGATTGTATTTAACATTAAATTAGAGGGTGCATTAATGACTAATTGTAAATTAGACATGCCCCTTTTAGAGTGGTAACCAATGTTAAAATAGATTGTGACCATTGACTAGTTTAGACTGGATGAATGGTTGGGTCATTGACGATGTCATGTATTGGCTTGTGTCATCCCTTGTTGTCATCCTCTGGCATTTCGTCAACCTATTGGTGGGGTATGGGCGTGGTTTTCCTTTCGGTATTCAGTTTCTAGCGGGTCGGATTATTTAGAGTCCTCGATCCAGTTAGGATGTGTTGTGCCAAGGTTATTGATGCGTCTATCACCTAAGGATGACATGATTCCTAGTGAGGGGATCATGGCACACCCTATTGGATAGCGATGATCGAGAACTTGGCCAAATTTGGTGTGTTTTGTGTGAGTGTTGTTGAAGCATGTGAGTTCACTTGGGTGCATGGGTTGAACGCCTTCATGCATTTTGTTTATGCACCTTGAGGTTCTAGTCTTGTTCATCGAGGTCATTGTGTTGAGAGGGGGAAGTTGTCCCTTAGCTTGTAGGCATGTCTTGTGTGCATTGGGCAGGTAGTTGTTCCTCCTTGTTTCCCTAGACATGTTTTGTCCAATTTCCCTTGTGACAATGAGTGGAGTCATAATTGCCTATTTCCTGGACTATATGCTTGCATTCATCGTCAGTGGTGTGTTTAAACTATTGTCACCGTTGCCTTCTTTCTTGAAAACAAAAAATTTTTGCACCGCTGTTTTGCTTGTGGTCATAAAGAAGGGGTGTCACACCCAAGGAGAAACACTTGGGTGTATGTACCCCTTCTTCAACAACTATTCTAGTTTAATTTGCAATTATTTCAACTCTAGCATGCTCATTCTGTAGAGAATTTTGGACATAGGGGTAGCTCCGGTATTAAATTGGTAGAGTAATATATATCCCTCTTTGGTAAAAATCCTATAAACTCTCTAAACACATATTTATACTCTTTCAAGACTAAATAATCTTGAAGACTTGTTTCTTTATCCTTCATTAGCTCTTCTATAGGTGTTGGATATATATGGAACCCTTTTATAAATCTTTTTTTCAGTTGTGATGTTGAAATCTCTCTGACAGATATAGTCCTTGGAATACCTTGCATTTTCCTTGAATTTCCTTCTTCATCAAGACATATGAAAGCCTTGTTATAACAATCTAGGACAATATGATGGTTTTCTAGCCTATCCATACCAATCAAGAAGTCATAAGACCCAAGTGTATGATTTTCAAATATACCTTAGTGTTGATTCCATTCATGTTTATTGGGAAATCATTAGCAAGTTCATTAACTATTCTCTTGGTCCTAGTAGCTAGTTCAAATAACCAAGTTTTTTCATGCTTACATTTCTTCAATTTAAATATTTTAAACATATTTGGATCTATATATTTATGACTAGCTCTAGGATAAATAAAAATAGATGGGATGATTATCAATCTTACCTTCCACCTCAATCATGTGGGATTCATAGTATGTTTGTCTATTGTCCAAGGATGCATATATCCTTAGCATGCTTCTTCCCACATCCTCTATTATCTCATCTTTCTTTATTCTATACATAATCCCAATATTATCTGAATGGTGAGGAAAATATTTATACATAAGATCTCCTTCACATCCCCAAAACTTTATGGGATTCTATATTGACCTCTTTCCCTAGGAATATGTCATTCTTTTATCACCTTGAGATGGCTTCCCTTGTTGATGTGCTTGAGAAATATTCCTTATGAAAGGTGGCTTGAATCCTTTCTTCATTTGATCCATCTTTCCTTTCTTATTTCCATCCCTATCCTTTTGGAAACCCAACCTTCCTTTATTATTCTCATAAAAATACCTAGCCTTTTTTACAACTTCTTCTAAATTCCTAGGATCATCAAATTTAATTTTATCTTGTGAAATGATGGATTTCCACTCAGGAACCTCTAAATTTTGAGCCTCTCATCTATGATGAAACTCATATACCTAAGAATTTACAAAAACTTCCTCTCATATTCATCCATGGTTATGCTCCCAAGTTTGATTTCCAATAAATATTGTATCTTATTGTTATAATATTTATATGACAAGTACTGGTGGGATTAGTTATAGGACCTCGCCACTTCAGGGGATACCTGACCACTTCAGCTGATTCGACCACATAGATTCCTTTCCATCAAAGTGGTAGGATGCAATTTAATCTTCTACATTTGATGAGTAATCATGCAACTGGAAATATTTCTTGATTCCTAGGAACCATATTCTGGATATTATCCTTCCTTGTTCTTTCCATAAAATGATGGTGGCTTGATTTTTCTCATCTCCCCTTGTAAGCCATCTGATCCATGTCTCCTCCTTTGATTCCTGAAAGGAAAAATAATTGGAATTATCTCTGACATTGAACTTTCATATGATATTCTAGTCAAACTCCATGGGAAATGATGATGATGATGATGCCTACTAACACTCCTTGGTTATCTAGATCCTCCATGGTTGTCTCTCCTATCATGAGACCTAGATGATTTTATTTTCCTTACACTAGATTCTTTCCTTGTGCTAGAGTATTTGTTGACATTATTTTGCAACATATTCAGGCTCTGAAGTATGTCATTCCAAGGTTTCATAAAATTTTCTTTGTCAGCATCATAGCTCTGCACTTCTCTTTGTAGGATTCTCATAGTTACAACCTCCTACCTATATCTTCTTCCATTAGACTCTATTTCATCATTTTGCATGATGACATGCAAACCTATAGTCTATTTTTCATGGGTGTAAGGCCTTTTTTCATCCTCCATATATATAGTTCTCACATAGGAACTAAAGTATGATTTAGTTTACCTCTAATTCTACAAGAATTTGCATGCAATAATTGTTGTTATTGTAACATCCCGCTCTGGCACACTGAGAAAACTCATTCTTTGAGGACAGTTGCTCGCAAGTCATCTGGACTTTTATGATGTTAAAACATTTATCCTTGATTATGATGCGTTATGATAGATGACATGATGTCTTACTACTTTGACGTAGACAAGTGCTATTGACTCAGTTTTATTGAGTGTACATGGTTTTGGACCTTGAGGATGCAGAGGCATCGGTGGAACCCCTTGGAATCTGGATTGAGTCAGGGAGTGTGCTATTTGGGTTAATTTATTTACCATTATGTTTCATTGATTTTATGATATGATGTTGACATGATTCTGACACGATTGTTGATGATGCAGGCTGACGATAGTTTTCCGACCAGACTCACATATGGAGTAAAGGGGTCTCACGCAATTTCTAGAGAGGTTGAGAGAGAGGTGTGGACAGCAGCCCTGCAACAGCCTACTAGCACTCCCGCCATCGCTCGAACTGTAGGTTAACAATTACCTAATTCGAGAGGATCCATGATGTCGTGAGGCAGACTGCGACAGACACTAATGGTGATTCTAAGGGGTGGTAATAAGGTGGGGGCCTTATTCCTTAGATCCCTTAGTCTCCCACAAGTTCACCTGGAGGAGTGTTGACTCCAGGGATTATAGATGTCTACCAATCAGTTAAGTTGGCGAGTGGAACCCTTGGAGCACGTGGTGCATCCTGAAGGGCACGTCGCACAAAATAAACAAAAGAAGCGAGTGGCACCCTTGGAGCACGTGGTGCATCCTGAAGGGCACGTCGTGCAAAGGAAACGAACGAGGCGAGTGGCACCCTTGGAGCACGTGGTGCATCCTGAAGGGCACATCGCATTGATGTTGATGAAGGAAACAAACCTAAATAGCCCTAAGACAATAACGCCTTAAGAAATCCTTAAACAACTTCCCTAACCTAGTGTTGCCCAGTTCAAAATCTAAGTCCTAAGTCTAAAACTTTTCTAGGGTAAAAATTTAGCCTAACCTTAAGAAAAAGACCCTAGAATAAAAATAACAATTTAAACAAAAACCCACGTAAGTAATAGTTGGGTCTTCATAAAATTCTTGGGGTAATGATGAGGGTAAGAATTAAATTAAAACTAATGGTTTTAAAATTTTACAAAGAAGAAATTATTTCTTAAACTTGTGAAAGTACAAAGATATTAAATTAATAAAAAGGGGAAAGATTTAATAATGCAACTTCCATTTTGGGCTTAATAAAAAGGGGAAAGAAGGGAATAATAAGAATTAGGAAACTAAGTAATGGAGGAAACTTATTAAAGGAAAGAGGGGAACTTAAGGTAAAAAGCATGGTCAAGATAAAAAAGAATCTAAGAATAAGAACCTGCTAATCTGAGCTAATTTAGTAACTTCTTTTGTTTAGGAAAGTATTTAAGCCATGTAAGGGGATCTAGGAACACCTAGGAGTAAATTTAGGAGTGATTCTAGGTGGGTGAGGGAAATGAGTAAATTAATAAATTAAAGAAAATAATTACTTGAGGAAAGAGGGGGATGGACGACACTTGTGCGAAGGAGAATAATTAGAATTGTCTTTATTAAAACTTAATTAAAATGTGATTTAGGAAAGTAGGTGGGTCTCAAAACTCTATAAAATAAAAAGGAGATGAGGAAGAAAGGGATTGGCTGATAGCGTAACATTACGCCGTCGGATTGTGACTTGACTGATTGCTTGTGAGGAGTTGGGATTTTCTAGCTCGGATAGGAGTGGTAGCTCAGCCTTGCGAGGTGAGATGGGAAGCTAGATCTACCATCTGGACTGTGTGTGGCCCCTTTGTGGCTCAGGGGGCTAAGGGGGATGCAGAGTACCCCTAGAAATTGGTTGGGAGGTACCAGTGTAGTCTCGACGGTCGGCAAGAAGGAGCGGCATGGTGTGCGCGGACGTCATTGAGGCAGGCGTTAAGGCAACGATATGCTCATATGTTTAGTAGAGTAGAATGCATAGTTATTTACTTTGACGATTATGATGTATTATTGTAAAGATGTTGCTTCAGCTATTGTAATTAGATAAGGGATGAAACTAGAATAAATTATACTTCATATATTCACGTTGTATCATTAAAACGACTACCCTTGTGGGTGTCCTTGGCAGTTGATGTCACATGTAGGTTGTGCGTTTTTACCCTGAAATTTTGTCATTGGCACAACTTTTCTTGTCTCGCTATGCATTTTCACGTTGCCGAATTTTTCTTCATGCCTTGCTGATAAAACCCCCTACTGTGTATTCTCCTACCGCGCATTTGCTCTTACCTCTGTCTGCGTTTATGATCTGCTATCTCAGCAACCTGAATGATGCCCCAGCCGTCGACGACCTGTTCTGAAATCCTGTTTGAAATCGTTTCATGTAAATTGTTTCTAGGACTTTCATTTTTGTATGGTTACCGTGATGTTGTTTCTGGAAAAATTTTGTTGGGTAAGTTGTTCTGAATGTTGGTTCTGGCGATTTCGTTTGCTGGTTATTTTATGGAATTAAAACTATGAAATGGCAATCATCTCTGGCATTGGTTTTGGCATTTTTGTATTTTATTTATCCTTCGATTAGTAAAGAATTCGTTTTGTGGTGTTTGATTCGTTTGGTCGTTTCTGGAAGGTGTTTTGGCCATTAAAAACTCTCTGCGATTGTTTCTTTGCATTGCTGATCATTTTCTCCACGTTTTGGCCATTAGAAAACTCTCTGTGATTGTTTCTCTGCATTGCTGATGTTTTTCTCTGCGTTCTGGCCATTAAAAACTCTCTGCGATTCTTTCTATGCATTGCTGATTCTTTTCTATGCGTTTTGGCCATTAAAAATTCTCTGCGATTGTGGTTTACCTCTACATTTTGACTTCGAGAAATTCCTTGCATGTTTGGATATCACTGCGTTCATTGCTAAAATTTCACCGCGTTTTACTGTTGTAAATGCTCTGCATTTTATTGATAACCCTTGCGCTCGGTGTTATGGATCCTCTGCGGTTGGTGGAGGCTACCCCCCCTTCAATACACGACCTCTAAATATCTGCATATAGGTGCCTTATTTTTGTGCGAAGTGGGGAAAGAGAACCACACGTTTTAACCACTCCCAACCCTGCAAATCTGGTGAACACTTCTCGCTGCCACTAGATTGGATTTTTAACTTAAAACTTCGTTTCCCTGCCACGGTGTGGAATCGACTTGTTGTTGCTACCACAGTGTTTTAAACTAGCTACCCTTCACCTTGATGGTTGTAGCTACCCTCGACCCCTTTGTTTAGTTTGTTGGCGTTGTTCTAATTTTGGGAACCCTGTTCTACTAACTATTTTTCTTGCTCGGTTGCTTAGTGGGTTAGGTAGACACTGAAGATAGCATAATAGTTGTTTCCTTCTGTATAAACTAATGATAGCAAAATATTTTGTTGCTTCTGTATAAACTGATGATAGCCGAATAGTTTGTTGCTTTCTGCATAAACTGATGATAGCAGATTAGTTTAAATTGGTTACTTTGCTTTAAGATTTATGATACCTTTGCTTTAAGATTTTTATACCTTTTTCCCCTTAATTTTAATAATAAAATATTTTATTCAACCCTTACCATTATGTCATGAGGTGAACCGGCCTTGTACTTGAGCCCTTTTCGTATAGACCCTTATTGTTAGAGTGGATGTTGTGAACGAATATATAGGCCCCTTCTTTAGACCTCATCATGGCTTAAGAATTGGGTTAAAGTTTTAATAATTATTATATTAGAGCAATGAAGGGTTAATGTTATTAACAATAAATTATTCTTATTATTACTGGGGGTTGAGGAATTTGGTGTAATGGTTGTTAAGAGGTACATAATCTAGTTCTCGGAATATTGTTATATATATGCTCATAATTGTTGGTTATTGAACTTAAAATAGATCATTATGACAATAATAATATGAAGGACTAATTGTTGAGATAGTACTACAATGACACTGTGATTCAAAATTGCGCTTATGACTGTTTAGATTGCACATTATTGATGATTTTCTTTTAAACATGTTAGGATGGGCTGGTAACAGGTGGTTATGTTGGAGATAAGGGTACTTATTAAGATCTTCTTAATTTTTTCCATCGTTTATTTTATGTTAGTGTTAATGTTATACTATTGTGTCAAATGATTGTAGAATGTTGCGCTAATTATAGATTATAATTTTGGCGTGGTTGCGTAATTGTTGATTCATAATTATCGATTCATTGGTTTACAAATTTAGATTATTGCATTAAGGATACGGTGGATTTTAATGATTGCGTTGAACGATCTTAGAATATTGCGTGAATTGATTTAGGTTGTAGACTAAATGACAGTTACTGCGTTAAATGATGTTGAAAACAATACAATGTTTTACAAGTATAATGATTAATTATGTTATTAATGCTAAATCCAGTCAATGTCAGACTTGCACCATAAGGACCTTTACTGCAGATTAGAGGGTACCTAGATGAAAACTTATGATCTAAAGTAGCGCGATGAAATAGCCTTAGGACTCGTGTAGATTGTAGTCCCTTGTTTAAATTATTATTGTCCTGGGTCGTAAGCTTGTGTGCTTGGTCTGTTTGTGTTGGGAGGGATGTAGACACCTCCTTGAAGCCTTAGTATATAAGTCGGTGTGGGTGATATTTTTGTGTAAAGAATCATGTGCGGTATCAAGAGTCTCGGGCCCTTTAAAGGCAAGGTTTCCACTCTTGCGACACCCCTGACGGAGGTTACTAGTTTTTTCCTGAGCAGTCGGCCAGGCACCTACCTGACCTTCTCTCTCTCCGGAGCAGAGAACTAAGATTAAACGCCCTGCTTTCTTGTGCAGAAATAGTAAACCTACTACTATGGATTCTTCCTTCTGTGTTCGTATTGTGCATAACCCAGTATGTCGTTAAATGTTTTCAGTTACTTGTTGTGCGCCTTATGTCTTCTTGTTGTGATTGTCATGGTTGCGTCTTGTTAGTCATCGGGTGGTGACGTAGAGTGAAGTGTGTCTGTTTCCTTTCTGCAGGCGCGCACAAACTTTACCCTAGAAGAAAAAAAAAAATTCACCTATTATCAGAGTTGTTGTCGTAACGAGGAGATATGTTACATATGGTATCAGAGCCGGTTCAACCCGTGACTTGGGATTCGCTACGGCTTCCATTGACATGATTAGATTTGATTATACTGTTTCTGATCGAGTTGATTGTGTGCGTGCAGGTAATCATGGTTAGAGGACACCGTGAAGGAAGACGACGAGGTGCTAGGGGAGGAGGCGTGACGCCTCCAGTAGCATCCACGCCTGAGGGGTCTAACCCCCAGGGAGGCGAGGAGGTTCTCAGACAGGAGCAGATAGTAGTTGGTGATGTTTTTGGTATGATGAGATATTTTCAGCATATGTCCGAGGCACTGATCAACCGATTGGACAGAGACGAGGCCAGGGCATCGACACCCGCTGAGGTTCCGCCGTGCGCACCGGATGTTATAGGTAGTATTCACTGTGAACTCAAGAATGTTAAGTTTCCTGAGTTTTTTGGTGCCCAAGATGGTGCCGCCGCCGAGGCATGGTTGGAGAATATGGTGATGTGCTTCGCACTTCGTGATTATATCTCCAACATGAAGGTCCGCATGATGGTCTTCCAACTGAAGTGGAGTGCTCTACTATGGTGGAAGACGCTCCTGCCACAACCGAACATGGCCGTTGAAGATGTGTCATGGGAACTATTCGAGGAACGGTTCCGAGAGAGGTACCTTTCAGAGGAATTCATTGAGTGTCAGCTCAATGATTTCAACGCATTCTGACAGGGAGGTCGTACAGTGCCCAAGTATGAGGCACATTTCATGGAGCTGATTTAGTATGCTCCGCACCTTAACACAGAGAAACTCAAGGTCAACCGGTTCGTGTTTGGCCTTAACGACAGCCTGCGTGCAAAGGTTAGGATCTTGATGCCTCAAACCTTGCACGACGCTGTCCAAAAGGCCCTCATAGCAGAGGAGGAGCTTATCAGTGGGGGTCAGACCAGGACTCCAGTGAGACCAGCAGGGTAGGGTTCATTTGGAACACCGCAGCACCAGACACCAGCGAGACATATGCCGAGATATCACGGCTTCCATAGGGGGTCCAATTTCACTACACCTAGACGATCGTCGCCTCAGTAGCGGACACCTTATAGGGGACCACAACACCAGCAGCAGCGTCGCCCGCAGTAGAAACAGTTTAGGCCTGTTCAGCAGAACAGACTGGGGTTCCAGGCCAGTGGGTCGTCCTCTTCTACTTCGGGTACCAGGATTACTGGGTCGAAGAAGGGGTGTTGGACATGTGGGGAGCCACACTACCAGCGCGACTTTCCTGTGGAGAGGACCAGGGCGTCTAGATCAACTGGACCCACTATAGTGGGAGATATGGGCAAGGCCCATCGGATTCATGCAGCGATGAATAACCGCCAGACAAAGCATCAGTCGACTGTGCTCGAGACGACAGGTATTGTCGCTGACCAGACCCTTAGTATTTTGATAAACCCTGGTGCTACTGAGAGTTTCATTTCTAGTGCACGCTAAAAAGGATTAAGTTAAAGGCAGTCGAACAGGATGAGTTTAGTGTCGTGGATATGGCTTCGGGAGCCAAACAGAAGGTTGGAGGAAAGGTTATGGGCTGTGCCCTTAACCTGGGAGATTTTGTCATGAGGGTCAACTTGTACATCACGATCTTAGGATCTTATGATGTCGTGGTTGGTATGGATTGGTTGGAATCGCATGAGGTGATACTCAACTGTAAGACGAAACAGTTGATCTTGGTCAATGATGAAGGGAAGAGACGTGTGATTTTAGGACAGAACCAGGGAGTATCCCTGAGGTTCGTTTCTTCCTTACAGTTACGGAAGAGCATGCGCAAGGGGTGCAATCTTTATGCGATCCTCGCGCTAAACGAAAAAGGGGTAGCGAAAGGTCTAGAACACTTTCCGGTGGTGAAGGAGTTTGCAGACGTATTTCCAGAGGAGTTTCTTGGGATGCCGCCAGAAAGGGAACTGGAGTTTACCATAGACCTGAAACCGGGGACCGAACTGATAGCAAGAACACCTTATCGGATGTTGACCCCAGAGTTGCAAGAGCTGAAAATGCAACTGAAGGAGTTGTTGGACCTGGGACTGATACGCCCTAGTGTGTCATCGTGGGGTGCACCAGTTATTTTCATACGAAAGAAAGATGGATCATGGAGGCTTTTCATTGACTACCGTCAACTGAACAAGGCTACAATCAAGAATCAGTATCCCTTACCAAGAATCGATGATCTGTTCGATCAAATGAAGGGTGTGACAGTGTTCTCCAAGATCGATTTGCGATCGGGGTGTCACCAGTTACAGATCAAGGAGGATGATGTCCCTAATACTTCCTTTAAGACGAGATTTGGACATTACGAGTTTACTGTTTTACTGTTTGGATTGACAAACGCCCCAGAGGTATTCATGAGTTTGATGAACGGGGTGTTCCACGAGTACTTGGACAAGTTCGTCCAAGTATTCATTGATGATATCTTGATCTACTCTCGGACGATGGAGGAGAATGACAAGCACTTGCGCTTGGTACTATAGTGTCTACGAGAGCACAAATTGTATGGGAAGTTGTCCAAATGCTCTTTTTATCAATCAAGGATTCACTACTTAGGGCATGTCATCTCCGGCAAAGGTATCGTCATGGATCCAACCAAGGTTGAGGCTATTATGGAATGGCCTGTGCCAACGAATGTCACAGAAGTATGTATTTTTATGGGTTTAGCAGGATACTATCGACGGTTTGTCGAGGGATTCTTGAAGATAGCAAATCCGATCACGGAGTTGTAGAAGAAAAACAAGAAGTTTGTTTGGACCGAGAAATGCACGAAAGAATTTCAAAGGCTTAAGGAGTTGTTGACCATAGCGCTGATACTAAAAGTCCCTGACATGGACGCATACTTCCTGGTATGCACTGACACATCCAAGGAAGGTTTAGGCGGATTCTTGATGCAAGACAGATGAGTGATTGCTTGCATTTCGAGGAAACTGAGAAGGTATGAGGAGAAATACGTGACGCATGATTTGGAGTTATTATCCATCGTATATGCCTTGAAGGTTTGGAGACACTACCTTGTTGGACGAAAATTTGAATTAAGGACCGACCATTGTGGACTACAACACATTTCTACGCAAAGCGACCTGAACGTGCGACAATGGCGTTGGTCGGAATTTCTTAGCAAGTATGACTTTGATATTACTTACATAAAGGGAACAATGAACTGAGTGGCAGATGCTTTGAGTCAGAGACCACGCATCTTTTCGGTGTTGCCTCTTCAGACGAATCTTTGTAAGAAGATTCTCACTTTACAGCGTGACGATGACTGGTATAAAGAAGTCGAGGATTTTATCAGACAAAACACAATGATGGTACCATGATATGAGGGATATTCATTTGATAGTGATGGTTTATTGAGGTTTCAAAGTCAAATTTACGTACCGCCAAACGACGAGTTGAGGATGTTGATCTTGAGCGAGGCTCATAGAGCAGTTTACATGGCTCCCCCCGGAGTCATGAATATGACGGCAGACCTTAAACCCTTATTCTTCTGGAAGGGAATGAAGTCCGACATAGTCAACTTGTGGCTAGATGTCTAGAGTGTTAGCAGGTAAAGGCTAAACATAGACACCCGACAGGATTACTTCAACCACATGCCATTCCAGAATCGAAATGGGAAGTTATTTCGATGGATTTTATTGTTGGATTGCCACTAACAACAAAGAGACACGACTCAATTTTTGTAGTAGTAGACACTCTGATGAAGAGTGTTCACTTTATTCCTGTGTATACGACGTATCAAGAACCTAACATAGCGAGAGTTTTCATCAGTGAGATTGTGAGGCTGCATGGCATGCCTAAAAAGATTATATCCGATCGAGGATTGGTGTTCACTGGATGATTTTGGACGAGTTTCCAAGAGGCCTTGGGAACCCAACTTAATTTTAGTACTGCGTATCACCCGGAGACTGACGGACAGACCGAGTGAACAAACTAAACCTTGGAAGACATGTTGCGCATGTATGTAATGGACCAACAAAAGCGTTGGGAGGAATTCTTTCCTCTAGTAGAGTTCGCTTACAACAACAGTTATCAGAGCACCATAAAGATGGTGCCTTTTGAGTTTCTTTATGGGCGACCATGTCATATGCCCTTAAGTTGGGATCGGCTTGAGGATAGGGTCTTGGTGGGACTAGAAGCAATCCAAGAAATGGAAGAGAGAATGCAAACCATAAGACAAGGGATTAAAGAAGCGCAGGATCAACAAAAGAGTTATGCCGATGCACACCGAGTTGACCGTAGTTACGAGGTCGACGATCGAGTCTTCTTGTGGGTTAAAGCACATAAGAGTTCGATCAAGTTTGGAAAGGGAGCTAAACTCTCTCCTAGGTTCATGGGACCTTTCGAGATTGTGGAGAGAAAGGGGCTCATGGCCTATTGACTAGCCTTGCCTGATTCTTTGAGGCGTATGCATGATGTTTTTCATGTATCTGTTTTGAGACATTATATTAGTGATCCCACGCATGTGATTGACATGAGTTCCTTCCAGGTATCGGACGAGGGAGTGCTCACGGCTGAGCCGATCTGCATCTTAGATCATCGCGTTCGACAGTTACGACATCGAACGGTAGATCAGGTCAAGGTCCAGTGGGATAGTTATTGTCCACACTCGACAACCTGGGAGGACGCATATGATATGCGCCAGTAGTTCCCATTTTTGTTTGATAGATAGACTTATGATACTATGGCTCTTTTATTTCGACATTTATACTGAGAAACTTCGGGACAAAGTTTAGACCAAGAGGGGGTGTATGTAACATCCCGCTCTGGCACACTGAGAAAACTCATTCTTTGAGGACACTTGCTCGCAAGTGATCTGGACTTTTATGATGTTAAAACATTTATCCTTGATTATGATGCGTTATGATAGATGACATGATGTCTTACTGCTTTGACGTAGACAGGTGCTATTGACTCAGTTTTATTGAGTGTGCAGAGTTTTGGACCTTAAGGATGAAGAGGCATCGGTGGAACCCCTTGGACTCCAGATTGAGTCAGGGAGTGTGCTATTTGGGTTGATTTATTTACCATGATGTTTCATTGATTTGATGATATGATGTTGACATGATTCTGACATGATTTTTGATGATGCAGGATGATGATAGCTTGCTGACCAAACTCACATATGGAGTAAAGGGGTCACACACGATTTACAGAGAGGTTGAGGGAGAGGTGTGGATAGCAGCCCTGCCACAGCCTACTAGCACTCCCATCGTGGCTTGAACTGTAGGTTAACAATTACCTAGTTCGAGAGGACCCACGATGCCATGAGGGAAGACTACGACAGTCGCTCACGATGATTCTAAAGGGCGTGCAATAAGGCGGGGGCCTTATTCCTTAGAGCCCTTAGTCTCCCATAAGTTCACTTGGCGGAGTGTTGACTCCAGGGGTTATAGATGTGTACCAATCAGTCAAGTTGGCGAGTGGCACCCTTGGAGCACGTGGTGCATCCTGAAGGGCACGTCGCACAAAATAAACACAAGAAGCGAGTGGCACCCTTGGAGCACGTGGTGCATCCTGAAGGGCACGTCGCGCAAAGGAAATGAACAAGGCGAGTGGAACCCTTGGAGCACGCGGTGCATCCTGAAGGGTACGTCACATTGATCTTGATGAAGGAAATAAACCTAAATATCCCTAAGACAATAACGCCTTAAGAAATCCTTAAACAACTTCCCTAACCCAGTGTCGCCCAGTTCAGAATCTAAGTCCTAAGTCTAAAACTTTTATAGGGTAAAAATTTAGGCTAACCTTAAGAAAAAGACCCTAGAATAAAAATAACAATTTAAACAAAATCCCACGTAAGTAATAGTTGGGTCTTCATAAAATTCTTGGGGTAATTACGAGGGTAAGAATTAAATTAAAACTGATGGTTTTAAAATTTTACAAAGAATAAATTATTTCTTAAACTTGTGGAAGTACAAAGATATTAAATTAATAAAAAGGGGAAAGATTTAATAATGCAACTGCCATTTTGGGCTTAATAAAAAGGGGAAAGAAGGGAATAATAAGAATTAGGAAACTAAGTAATGGAGGAAGATTATTAAAGGAAAGAGGGGAACTTAAGGTAAAAAGCATGGTCAAGATAGAAAAGAATCTGAAATTAAGAACCTGATAATCTGAGCTAATTTAGTAACTTCTTTTGTTTAGGAAAGTATTTAAACCATGTAAGGGGATCTAGGAACACCTAGGAGTAAATTTAGGAGTGATTCTAGGTGGGTGAGGGAAATGAGTAAATTAATAAATTAAAGAAAATAATTACTTGAGGAAAGAGGGGGATGGACAACACTTGTGCGAAGGAGAATAATTAGAATTTACTTTATTAAAACTTAATTAAAATGTGATTTAGGAAAGTTGGTGGGTCTCAAAACTCTATAAAAGAAAAAGGAGATGAGGAAGAAAGGGATCGAATGGTAGCGTAACGTTACGCTATCGGATTGTGACTTGACTGATTGCTTGTGATGAGTTGGGATTTTCCAGCTCGGATAGGAGTGGTAGCTCAGCCTTGCGAGGGGAGATGGGAAGCTAGATCTACCATCTGGACTGTGTGTGGCCCCTTTGTGGCTTGGGGGGCTAAGGGGGAAGCAGAGTACCCCTAGCGATTGTCTGGGAGGTACCGGTGTAGTTTCGACGGTCGACGAGCAGGAGCGGCATGGTGCGTGCGAACGTCATCGAGGCGGGTGTTAAGGCAATGATATGCTCATGTGTTTAGTAGAGTAGAATGCATAGTTATTTACTTCGACGATTATGATGTATTATTGTAAAGATGTTGCTTCAGCTGTTGTAATTAGATAAGGGATAAACTGGAATAAATTATACTTCATATATTCACGTTGTATCGTTAAAATGGCTACCGCTGTGGGTGTCCTTGGCAGTTGATGTCACATGTAGGTTGTGCATTTTTACCCTGAAATTTTGTGATTGGCGCAACTTTTCTTGTCTCGCTATGCATTTTTACCTTGCCGAATTTTTCTTCATGCCCTGTTGATAAAACCCCCTACTGTGTATTCTCCTACCGCGCATTTTCTCTTACCTTTGTCTGCGTTTATGATCTGCTATCTCGGCAACTTGAATGACTCCCCATCCATCGACGTCCTGTTCTGAAATCTCGTTTGAAATCGTTTTGTGTAAATTGTTTCTAGGCCTTTCATTTTTGTATGGTTACGGTGATGTTGTTTCTGGAAAACTTTTGTTGGGTAAGTTGTTATGAATGTTGGTTCTGGCGATTTCGTTTGTTGGTTATTTTATGGAATTAAAACTATGAAATGGCAATCAGCTCTGGCATTGGTTTTGGAATTTTTGTATTTTATTTATCCTTCGATTAGTGAAGAATTGGTTTTGTGGTGTTTGATTCGTTTGGTCATTTCCGGAATGCGTTTTGGCCATTAAAAACTCTCTGCGATTGTTTCTCTGCATTGCTGATGATTTTCTCCATGTTTTGGCCATTAAAAAACTCTTTGCGATTGTTTCTTTGCATTGTTGATGTTTTTCTCTGCGTTCTGGCCATTAAAAACTCTTTGTGATTGTTTCTTTGCATTGCTGATGTTTTTCTCTGCGTTTTGGCCATTAAAAACTCTCTGCGATTGTGGTTTACCTCTGTGTTTTCACTTCGAGAAATTCCCTGCGCGTTTGGATATCACTGCGTTTGTTGATAAAATTTCGTTGCATTTTACTGTTGTAAATGCTCTGCATTTTATTGATAACCCTTGCGCCCGGTGTTATGGATCCTCTGCAGTTGGTGGAGGCTACCCCCCCTTCAATACACAACCACTAAATATCTGCAGATAGGTGCCTTATTTTTGTGCGAAGTGGGGAAAGAGACCCACGCATTTTAACCACTCCCAACCCTGCAAATCTGGTGAACACTTCTCCCTGCCACTGGATTGGATTTTTAACTTAAAACTTTGTTTCCCTGCCATGGTGTGGAACCGACTTGCTGCCGCTGCCACAGTGTTTTAAACCGGCTACCCTTCACCTTGATGGTTGTAGCTACCCTCGACCCCTTTGTTTAGTTTTTCGACGTTGTTCTAATTTTGGGAACCCCGTTCTGCTAACTGTTTTTCTTGCTTGATTGCTTAGTGGGTTAGGTAGACACTAAAGATAGCATAATAGTTGTTTCCTTCTATATAAACTGATGATAGTAGAGTAGTTTGTTGCTTCTGTATAAACTGATGATAGCCGAATAGTTTGTTTCTTTCTACATAAATTGATGATAGAAGATTAGTTTAAATTGGTTACTTTGCTTTAAGATTTATGATACCTTTGCTTTAAGATTTTTATACCTTTTTCCCCTTCATTTTAATAATAAAATATTTTATTCAACCCTTACCATTATGTCATGAGGTGAACCGGCCTTGTACTTGAGCCCTTTTTGTATAGACCCTTATTGTTAGAGTGGATGTTGTGAACGAATATATAGGCCCCTTCTTTAGACCTCATCATGGCTTAAGAATTGGGTTAAAGTTTTAATAATTATTATATTAGAGCAATGAAGGGTTAATGTTCTTAACAATAAATTATTCTTATTATTACTGGGGGTTGAGGAATTTGGTGTAATGGTTGTTAAGAGGTACATAATCTAGTTCTCGGAATATTGTTATATATATGCTCATAATTGTTGGTTATTGAACTTAAAATAGATCATTATAAAAATAATAATATGAAGGACTAATTGTTGAGATAGTACTATGTTGACACTGTGATTCAAAATTGCGCTTATGACTGTTTAGATTGCACCTTATGGATGATTTGCTTTTAAACATGTTAGGATTGGCTGGTAATAGGTGGTTATGTTGGAGATAAGGGTACTTATTAAGATCTTCTTAATTTTTTCCATCGTTTATTTTATGTTAGTGTTAATGTTATACTATTGCGTCAAATGATTATAGAATATTGTGCTAATTATAGATTATAATTTTGGTGTGGTTGCGTAATTGTTCATTCATAATTATCGATTCATTGTTTTACAAATTTAGATTATTGCATTAAGGATACGGTGGATTTTTAATGATTGCGTTGAACAATCTTAGAATATTGCATGAGTTGATTTAGGTTGTAGACTAAATGATAGTTACTGTGTAAAATGATGTTGGAAACTATACAATGTTTTACTAGTATAATGATTAATTATTTTATTAATTCTAAATCCAGTCAATGTCGGACTTGCACCATAACGTCCTTTACTGCAGATTAGAGGGTACCTAGATGAAAACTTATGATCTAAAGTAGCACGATGAAATATCCTTAGGACTCGTGTAGATTGTAGTCCCTTGTTTAAATTATTATTGTGTTGGGTCGTAAGCTTGTGTGCTTGGTCTATTTGTGTTGGGCGGGATGTAGACACCTCCCTGAAGCCTTAGTATATAAGTCAGTGTGGGTGATATTTTTGTGTAAAGAATTCTGTGCTGCATCAAGAGTCTCGGGCCCTTTAAAGGCAGGGTTTCCACTCTTGCGACGCCCATGATGATGGTTACTAGTTTTTTCCTGAGCAATCAACCAGGAGCCTATCTGACCTTCTCTCTCTCCAGAGCAGAGAACTAAGATTAAACGCCCTGCTTTCCTGTGCAGAAATAGTAAACCTACTACTATGGATTCTTCCTTCTGTGTTTGTACTGTGCATAACCCAATATGTTGTTAAATGTTTGCAGTTACTTGTTGTGCGCCTTATGTCTTCTTGTTGTGATCGTCGTGGTTACGTCTTGTTAGTCGTCGGGTGGTGACGTAGAGTCAAGTGTGTTTGTTTCCTTTCTGTAGGTGCACACACACCTTACCCTAGAAGAAAAAAAAAAATTGCACCTGTTATCAGAGTTGTTGTCGTAACGAGGAGATATGTTACAGTTATATTTAAGCATACCGAAAATGATTTATTAATTAGATTACAGGTCATTAGTCATTTCAAATTATGAAGAACACTAATTATATAATAAAATTTATGGGTTGATATAATTATTATCATCCTCAATACCTTTATGGTGACTACTCATTTTCTCAAATATGAGATCTGAGTTGAAAGTTATGATCTCTAGAAATTTAAACTATTTTCTCATTTTACAACTATATGCTACAACTGTATTCTTTATTTTCCTACATATTTTTACATACCTGGATCCAAAATATGGCTACACAAATGTCTTATATGGTCCATATGGTTTCTATAGACTACTCATGTGCCCCAAATAGACCTCTAAGAAATAAGTTATGCTCTCTAGAATTGAACTGATACTAAAACTATACCCTCTACATTTTTATTTGTAACTTTCTCATAGGCACTCCATTTTGCGTCAGAAATAACTTGTTGGAAATATCACCCCAAACACTTTTATTTAATATGAAGAGATAGGGTGTAGCTTGGTACACCCCGTTCTCTTGTTTTTCACTACCTAAAAATATCATATAGGCCCTCAAAATTGCTCTGCAATTTAATGGCATTCAAAAATCCTAAAAATTCATAGAAAATTAACTTTTTTAACTGTTACAACATTCCTTCGATATGATTCGTAGATATCAAATTAGAAGAAATATCAATCGTTGATCCGTTAGACCTTCCTCAGGCCCTAAGACAAATTTCACTATTGATTTCCGACTTGAAGAAATCAGAAGCATTGATTTTCCAGCACTACATTGGTGATTGACCATCGAATATTTATTTGGTAAATAAAACTTGCTCACATATTTCCACAAAACTAGATCATCGACCACTGGTCATCGACATTTTTTCTTGGAAAACCATTTTTTTCCAAGAAAAATCTCGAATGTTGATCATCGACCATCGTTCATCGACAAACTCTCTTAACAACGAACTCAATTACAAATTTATTCAAATTTCAACCATCGACCATCGACCATCTCTTGAATGACATGGAAATTATGCACACATGGCATGACACGTAGATGCTAACACAGCATGATACATAGATGTTGACATGGCATGACACATAAATTTTGACATGGCATGACATGTGGATGCTAACGTGGCACTATTACTGGTGTGGCATGGCATGTGGATGTCGACGTGGAAACACATGTCAGCATCCTCCTTGCCTTTATTAGTGATTGGCAAATTCTCTTTGAAAAATTGAATGCCTCACTAAATGTTTCAACTCTCATTCATGAACCATCACTGATGGGATATTTCCTTTGGGTGCATGAAATCTCTCGCCAAAGTTTGTCAATCCTTGATCATCGACCATAGAATATTGGTGAATTCTTTTGTCCAAAGAAAACACTTAGCTCATTTCTCCAACCCGATCATTAGTCATCGACGACTTTTGTTGACCAACTAAAAAACTCTTTGCCATACTTGACAATGTGATCATCGACCATCGACAATATTTCTCGCAAAAATATGCAACTTAGAACTTTTCAACCAAATCCTATATGAATCTAGGTCATCGATCTCCCATTCAAAATGATCTTTGTCATTGATTCGCCAAACTTGTTCCAACTCTACCGATGAATCTAGACCATCGTTCTACTCCATTTCTTAGTTGCCGAAAGTGAATCTCCATTGTTGATTCTTTAACTTCAAAAGTATGGGAAAATGAATCATTGCCACCAATCTATTTCAATTTCTAAATGGATAAAAGTGTTCTCTTTTTGCAAAAGGTCGAAAACTTATAAGTTTTTAATAAAATCATGATGAATTTTGGGTCATTGATCTCAAGAGAAAACACGATATTGGTCATCGATTCATCAAACTCGCCCAGTTCTTTTTCCCTCTATTGTAACATGAATTTCAACCTTTCAGGTCAAATATAACTACACAATCTAGTCGATTGAAGCCATTAAATGTCTTTGATAGTTATGATGCATTCGAAACTTGAATTTTTCACAAATTTGGGGGTTTTACTATGATTTTTCCCCATTTTCCCCCAAATTCATTAGAGATCAAAGTATATAACAAATATTTTTACCCAAATTCACACCTGTTCTTGACCCATATAGGTCCAATGTTGAACTTAATCTCTGGTACCACTCTTTAATGCACCCCAACCCCAAGACGGGTCCCACTACTACTAAAACAACCCAATAAAATTTCTTATACGGATTCTAAATGCATAAATAACAGACACAACATGGCATTCAATCTTATACAATGGTCCATGATAACTAAAAATGTAAATGCAATTGCTTAAGGGTAAAATCATGAATGTGGGTGTCTATTTTCCTTGGTTTTTGAGAAAATAAATAAATTTTCAGAATTTTTTCAACTTTGGGTAAACAAAAGTATTTTTTTATTTAGAATTTAACTTTATAGTAAAAAAGAAAATTTCATCAATTTTGTTAGCTTTATTTATTGATTATTTTTGAATTTTTTATTGACATTTGATGTGCCAATTTCATGATTGTTTGACAGTAGGCTCCTTAAAATGCAAGGCACTGATAATGAGTTATGTTTATCGACATCAGTCTACTCATTATTAAACTTTTTTTTATGTAAAATGAAATATGCTGCAACAATCTAAACAAACTCTATTAAAGTATGGCTATAGTTTTGAAGACAACATATGAATATTATAATTACAACAATTTTTTGAATTTGACCTATCTCAAAAAGTTACATATGTTAAACACATTTAGTTTGACTCCATGCATCTTATTTTTTATTTAAAAGTAAAATCTAAAAATACCCTTTTGAAGAGTACAGTGAGATATTTTGTAACATAATTTTTTCATAATTTTTTAATGTGCATTATTGCATTGATTTTTCATTTTACTGAATCATTATGTCATCTAAAAATAATATGAAAGCATGTTTTTATAAAATTAACTAAAATTACTAAAAACAACTAAATTGAATACAAATTATATCAAATTAAAGTAGATTCAATTCTACAAATGTTGGTACGAGTTCTGAAACTAGAATCACAATATTTTAAGGGGTAGACTGCTTCTGAAGTGTTAATTTTTCAAAACCCCAACCCAGTTTCAGTCTCGCTGATTTTCAGCCAAATTTAAATGCCAAACTAAGTTTCAACACTGTTTCAGCATATGTTACAGCCCTGTGTTTCAACATATACTCACATCGGTGTTTCAACATATGACTCAGCACTGTGTTTCAGCATATGTTACAGCACTGTGTTTCAGCATCTGTTACAGCACTGTGTTTCAGCATCTGTTACAGCACTGTGTTTCAACATCTGCTCACAGCGGTGTTTCAGCATATGACTCAGCACTGTGTTTCAGCATATAAAAAAACTTAACAGAAAATAAAACTTCAGAACTGAAACATGAGAATTTTGAACATCGTTTTCAATGCAGAAATAAAATATCAGCAATATGCAAAACTCAGAAAATATAGACACAAAGATTTTCGGTCTAACTTCGACCCTGGAAAAACCCACAAGGGGAAAACCAGTGAGAGAGGGATTTTTATTATTTATGAGCTTCTGAGAAATTCTTTTACAGCATATTCATCTTTAGATATTTACACAAACTTATCTGGACATTCTTGTAGCTTTTCTCCTCAATTTCTGAACCAGAAATTCATACAACTGTACGACAATTAATGTTGTATGGACTGTCACGAAATTCGTGCCAAAACTCTGCTAAGATCAATTTCTGTGCCACTCAATGTTATTTGGCAGCCTTGGAATGCATGCCAATACTCCCAGAAATTGCAGCTGCTGTCTCTTTTCTTCAGCTCGACCTCTCTCTTTCTCTCTTGTGTTCTCTCAACAAGAATGCTTGAGCTCCTCTTGTTCTCTCAACAAGAATGCTTCAATTTCTCTTGTTCTTAGCATCTCACCAAGAACCTCTTGGCATCTCACCAAGAGTCTCTTGCTCTGTCCACAAGACTGTTGTTGCTTCAACTTCCCTTTCTCTTGGCATCTCACCAAGATTTCTCGAACTACCTAAGAATGGGTGCACCCTCTTGCCCAAGTTGACCTCATGAGGGAAGGTGAGGAGTTTTCTAATCTAACGATTGAGATTAGATTATATGGGTGGCTGAGATTTGGTGTCTCTTCACTCACCCTCACTTTAATCATAAAGTCACCTTTTAATTTGCATCTCACAAATTAAATGACTAGGACTCACATTCGGCAATTTCTCCCCTTAGGTGCCTAAGGAAGAGAAACGCTTGCCTCGGTACTTCATTTTAATTAAAAATTTAACACTCCCTCATACCGAGGAAACTGTTACTCACCACTCCAAGATTGTCCCTGAAAAATACAAACTTGCCCATGTTCAATGCCTTGGTGAGTATGTCTGCAACCTGCTCCTCAGTAGATATGTATTGTAGATCCATAGCTCCTCTCTGAACATAATCACGGATGAAGTGATACTGAATCTTGATATTCTTAGACCGGTCATGAAAAACTGGATTCTTCGAGAGTTTAGTGCAACTCTGATTATCATAGTAAATCACGGTAGGCCTCAACTGCACACCGAACAATCCAATCAGCATCTTGTGAAGCCAAAGGGCCTCACAACTAGCCTGACTAACTGCCATATACTCAGCCTCTACCGAACTCAAAGACACTGACTTCTTCTTCTGAATGAACCAAGACAGAACTGCTGATCCCAATCCAAAGCAACACCCTGAAGTGCTTTTCATGTCACTGACACATCCTGCCCAATCTGAGTCTGTATAGCCAACCAGACGAACTCCATCTCCTCTATGATAGTCCAGAACATAATCTACCATACCACAAAGATACCTGAGCACATGTTTTGCTGCCACCTAGTGCACTCTCCTTGGCTCCACCATGAACTGACTGAGAGTGTTGACAGAAAAACAAATATCTGGCCTGGTATTGACCAAATACCTCAATGACCCGATCAACTAACGATACAAAGTGGAATCCACCAACTGTGACTCAGAAGCATGAAGCTTCTTCCAATTGGTAATCATGGGAGTGGTCATGGGCCTATTATCCCCCATATAAAATCTTCTCAGAATATCACACACATACTTCCCCTATCCTAGGAAGATGTGTCCAGGCTCCTGCCAAACCTCCAATCCCAAAAAGTAATGCATCAGTCCAATGTCTGTCATCTCAAACTCTGAAGCAAGGCTTTCCTTGCAGCTGCTGATGAGTCTCTCTGCCCCTGTA
>ML784390.1:821782-873789 GCA_009831015.1 Picea engelmannii
ATATAAATATTTTATGTTAAATAATATATATATATATATATATATATATATATATATATATATATATATATATTAATTAATTAATTAATTAATTAATTAATGTATACATAGTTAAGTAAGAGTGATAGGTATCTTTCTCTCTAAATAATAATGTTAATGTTTTAATGATTAAAAAATACCATTATGTGACCATGGTTATATATATAAAATAATGTTATTGTGGAAAGAAGGTTATCTTATAATAATAATGTTAGTGTTTAATCATGGTTATTATATTTTAAAATGATTGATTATTATCTTTATATTTTAAAATGATGTTGTTTTAATTGTTGAAAATGTTTCTACATAAATATAAATTTTATAAACATTATTGTTTTATAAAAATATATGTTATATAAAAAAAAAATTAAGCTATAGTATGGTATTATTTCAAAATTTAATCCATACATGATTAATTATTATCTTTATATTTTATTAAAATGATGTTGTTTTAATTGTTAAAAATATTTTTACATAAATATAAATTTTATAAACTTTATTGTTTTATAAAAGGATATGTTATATATATAAATAAATTAAAGCTAAAGTATGGTATTATTTCAAAAATTTAATCCATACATAATTGTGAAGGGTTCGGTAGTTGTCCGGCTAGTAAAGTGGGAACTAGAATTAATACCAAGAACCTTTTAAGATGTTCATCATTGTCTAAAGTTTAAGAGATAGATTTTCTGAAAGTTTTAGAAGTTCATACAAAAATCCTAGATAATAGCAGGGTCTAAGCTTGCATATATTGAGAATTTTTATTTTTATCATGAGATAAAAAACTATTATCTAGAATTTTATGATTCATCCATGATCGAGGGTGGCTCACGCCATTCCTAAACCACTGCATATGGTTGTCGACAGGCTGGGCATATCGAATGAACAGGTTCTCCTAAAAGAGTGTAAAAAAGAACGTCCATCATTCTAAGAATAATCGCTTGTCTAAATTATTGGTCTTTTGTTGCCCCTCGCAAGTTGAGAAACATTTGGAGATGATCATATGAAAGTCTTCATTGTGCATTGTTCGCTCTTCCCAGGGATGAATGTAATTGGGCTCATGGATTTTCATACGAATCTCTTCCTTAATTGGGAAGCCCCAATGGTGCTTAGGGGGATCCCATTCACCCCTGACAGTATGGATGGAGGCCCTGTCTAGAGGATTTTTGTCACTGGGAGCACCATAGGTTGAGGGCGCTGCTCTGGCCTGCTAAGAGGAAGTCAAAAACTTGACAGTTCCATCCATTATTTCCAATATCCACTGTGATGAGGAATGACCAGTAGAGGGAGGAGGAGAAGAATAAAGAAAATGTTGAGCTCAGTTTTCTATATAACAATAATAAGTTGAGCCCCTTTTCGATCGTCCCCATTCTCTCAGTATTAGTGGAAAGAAAATGGGGGAATTGAGATGCAGAGAATATAATTCTAGAGAGAGGGAATATCAAATGCAGGAAGTCCAATATAGAGAATGAAAAGGAAATACCAGGCAGGAGGGAAGGATGGAAGACTAAAACTACCTTTTGTATGAATCTCTGAAGTACATATAAGGAAAGAGTGACCAACACAAGGTCCTTTATATTACATTGATGATTTCTTCCCCTCCATCTCTACTTGAAACTTTAAGCCCATTTTTGGAAAGATCCTCTCTATTGATGTGCTCATTTCTTGACCGATATGACCCTGGTTTAAATATCGTTGGGTCTTCGTCATCGAAGTTACATTGAAAGATACCTTTCGATTGATACTATCAACGACAAATATGGATGACAATGTCATTAGATCTATGTGTTGGGAGAGGATACCCTTACCAATATTTCTCCATCCCACATCTCTCAAAGATGACATATTTAAATTAGGTATCTGAGAGATTGAGCCATTTTCATTCTCCGAGAACCCAAACTTGAGGAATACATGTCAAAAGGGGATCAACCTTTGCAACTCTTCCAAGACTAGTCTACCTTGTTATTTATGATATTAACGGAACTTAAGTAGATTTCATTAAAGGCCCATATATTCTATGTAATACGCTTTTGATTAATTCACGATTTTCAAAGAAAAACCTTTTTTTGTCGCTGGGAGAAAATAGCAGGCACTTCATCCATATCTATCAACCCATCCTCTCGAGAAATCTCCCGAGGAAAACCACACACACAAGTCAAGTATGATACAAGAGGGAATCTATTTTGTGCATATGCGTTAGAAGTATATTAGTCCTTGCATATTTCAAGAACCAATCACTGTACATAATGTAAGGTGGATACCTAACTCAATTATACACTCTAATCCAATCAAACAAATCCTTTATTACACATTATACACTCTTCCTAGCACCATTCCATTGGTACACACATTTCCCAAATATTATCATTTCGTCGTTAGAGAATGCAACAAGATAATTATCCTCTACACAATCAACTAAACAATCTCGATGACAACATTAACCAAGCTATATCGTTGGGAAGTCAATTCGTCAATACTTTTTGTTCCTTTTATCCACATGGTCTATCCTTATATCCTGATCAATTCCTACTCCAACAATATTGTGACCCTGTAAATTTTACCATCCATGTCAACTTCAAACATACGACAACTCGTGCACTTCGGTAAATTAAAGTAATAGGTGAAATTGAAATTTTTATAGGTTATACAAATGAATTAATACATAAGACCTTGCAAAGTGATTAGTTAAGTACACCCTTTGCACATTTCTAGAGGATAAACAAATGTTATAAAAATCAATCATTGTGAGAAGAGTTCAATTCCTTCAATTTTTTTGAAACATTTTTCCCTGTCACATCTTTCGACGATGACTCATTATAATTATGGAGATGCACTTTGTGGAAGATAGGGTTTTTTACCAATCCTGAAGCTAGTCAATAAACATGTGTTCCAGTTAAAACAGTCATAACTTCTTCATAAAGAACCAAATAAAGTGGGAACAGTTTCATTGGAAATATTACGGACTTTAGATTCTTGTGTGCAAGTTTCAAAATATGATGTTAAATATTGAGCGTGGGTCATTCTGTACAAGTTCTCTCTCGTAAATAAACCATAATTGAATAAAGTCTACCATTCTTTCTATAAATTATTTTTTGGGAGGATTCAAGGAGTGAAACTTGGAGGAGTTTCAGAGAATACATTAAGTAATATTATATAAAGAATCAGAGTATTCCAAGAATTGAAGAATTACAGAAGTTGAATAAGTCTCAGGAAGCATTATTAGGCTCTATGTGATGGTTGGTTGATGGTGATGATTTAATGTAAATTTTTATTATCTCTCATATATTCTTGGGTGGAAGGAAGGGGAAAGGATGGAGAGGGCAAGACTCTCTTGATATTGGAGGATTGTATCTTCCTCTTGGAGGTTTATCCATCCCTTTATATTTGGAAGCTGTAGCTACCTTTGGAATTCATTACTTCCCTTGAACAATAACTATTCATTATTTATCATATATTGTGCATGGTGTATTATGGTGTATTGGTGTAAATGTTATACTATTGTTCATTTCTCATTGGATATAATTGAATGGTTTAAGTATAAGTTGAAAAGGTTTTTAAATTGTAATTGATACTTGATAAGGTTTTTAAAGGTTTTTAAGTTGGAAGGATGAAATTATTTTTACAAGAACATGGGTATTATATTTTTCTATCAGTCATTACAGGATATGATAGTTCAAAAAGGGAAAAGACTGCAACCAAGAAGGAATTGAATAAGAATAAAAAAATAGGAATGGATTTCATCTGGGATGGATTACCTAATCCGGTAAGAGAAAAGGTTGGTAAATGTTCATTAGCCAAAGTAATTTTGGATAAGTTACACGATATATATTCTTCACCCATTGCAGATTCAAAAAATTCCAAAGAAGATGCGGGTACAGATCAAGAAGAAATATGTTCACCATGTCAAATGGATCAAGAAGATGAAGAGTACATAATCAACAAAGGTATGTTGTTTTTCTTTAATTGTGAAAAACACAAACATATTGAAATAGAATTCCATGAAGGAAATGAGACAAAAAAACTAATTGAAAAAAAAGACAATTATGAAGAAGAATTGATCAATGCTTTAGATGAACTAAGAAAAGAAAGAGAAAAAAACAAGTCACTCAAGAAAGAATTGATGAAACAAAATGAAAGTGGTCACATTTTTGAAGAATCCCAGCAGGTCATCAAGAACTTAAGAACTCAGTTAGAAAAAGCCAGAAAGATCGAAGAAAATCTTAAAGATCAAAAGAAGTATATGGAAGCTAACATAGCAACACAGAAGGAAGAAGAAGAAATGAGAGAAACGATATTAAAAAATCATCTTAAGGAAATAAATAATGATCTAAACTAGCTTGAGGCATAGTTTGGTCAAGAAGAGAAAGGACTTGAAGAATAAATAATCACATTAAAAATCCATCTTGAACCAGAAAAAAGAACAGAAGAAGTCATGAAGTCTCAGATAATGAAGAAAGAAGAAGAGGTTGAGAAGCTTGAAGAAAAATTTGTCACAATGATAAGTAAAATCATCAAGCTCAGCAAGAACGTTGAAGAGACATAAACATCCACATAAGTTATAGAGAGTGAAGAGAAGCACTCTAGGTTGCTAGATAGTAGAAAAGAAGAATGAAAAAAATAGAAAGAGTTATGCAGAAGTACTGAAAGGAAGGAATCATGGTCAACCAAAATCTAATAAACCAAAATCTAATAAAACTATTAAAGATACATCTTCAAGAAGGCCATCCATGTTCAATACACAAAGAAGCTTCAATCATGATCATGATCAGTGAAGGAAGAAATTAAGAAGGACTACACCACAAATAAGATCATTCACTCCCAGGTATGAAAATTTGTTTTATGGTCATTGTTTTTATTATACTAATTTTGGACGTAAGGTTGAAGATTGCAGGGATTATAAAAATGTTCCAGAAATAAATTCCTATGTGGCCCCATGTAACATTGAATGTTACAAATGTCATAACAATGGACACATAGCTAGTGATTTTAGAAGCATGATTGTTACTTACATGAAAGAGAACACTTATATCAGATATAAGAAAAAATGGATAAGGAAACACGAAGAACAGGTGAACAAATATCGGGTTCCAAATATCGCAAGTTTTGCAATAAAACGATATGAATAAAATTCTACAGAGAAAAAGAAAGATGTCATATACAGAAAGGTTTGGAGAATAATTGAAATAAAATAAGGATAGATAAATAAGGAACAGGTTCAAGAAATTGTACTTTCAAGCATTGTAGTGAAAGATGAATCCAAAGATAGAAGGAAAGAAGTCAGAGTTCAGAGAGATGATGAATCTACCAATAAATATGATGATGAATAAACATAAGATAAGGAATTGTTTTGAGCCATCTGACTTAGAGACTCCCAGATAATATGAATATTAGACAGGGGGAGTCTATGCGATAGCTATGACATACTAAAGAACCATCCTTCAAGCATCTTCCATAGTTTGAGTAGATAGATCCAAAGCAGTCAATTAGCATAAGTACAGTTTGATAGATTGATCAGTTGTAGTAGTGAAGACTTCATGATAGTAGTGATAAATGGGTCAGCATTATGGACAATTGTGCAATACATTCTTGGACAACATGGACATAGATGGATTCATAAGAACACTTAGCAAGTTTGGACATATATATGATATTTGAAGACATCACAGATTCATAGATTGGTTCAGAGAGTGGTTCAGAGACAAATGAACATTATCATAATAAATGATAATTATACTGAAAATGGATCGAACAATTCTAATGGATTCCAAATGGACAAATATTTTTTTGGACACATGCAGTGTAAACAATAGTTCACATTCAAAACAGAGTAATTCTTAGAAGCAACAATGACAAAACTCCCTATGAGATATCGAAAGGAAGACCAGCAAATGTGAATCACTTCAGAGTATTCGGAAGCAAATGCAACATCAAAAGAGAAGATGGTAGAATTGGAAAGTTTGACTCTTGTGTGGAAAAATGAGAACTTGTTGGTTAATCAAGTACAAGGAAAGCATACAAGTGTTACAATCTCATGTTGAACAAATTTGTGGAAAGCATCATTGCAACAATTGATGAAACAGGTGGACGAGAATTAAAGGAAGAAGAAAATGAATCAATGGAACAAATTTAGGAAGAAGAAGAAAAATATGAAAAAGAAGTAGAAAATGAAGATAAAGAAGATCAGATAGAAGTAGAAGAGAAATTTCAACAAGTGCCTCCAAAGACACCTAGAAAACGAGTACAAAATAATCATCCTTCATATCAGATTACCGGAAACAAGGATGCAAGAGTTGATACTAGAAGAAGAATATGTTCACCAGAACAAATGCACCTAGCACTCTTCTCTATGATTGAACCAAACAGTTTTGAAGAGGCCAGCATGGAAGAATTTTGGAATAAGGCCATGGA
Source organism: Picea engelmannii (assembly GCA_009831015.1). Lineage (NCBI taxonomy): Eukaryota > Viridiplantae > Streptophyta > Pinopsida > Pinales > Pinaceae > Picea > Picea engelmannii. The sequence continues at coordinate 828,230 of ML784390.1, forward strand.
TGAAGAATTAGATCAAATAGAGAATATTGACACTTGGGAATTGGTTCCAAGACCAAATAATAAGAATGTGATTGGCACAAAGTAGGTTTTTAAAAATAAATTGAATGAAGATGGACATGTTACAAGGAAAAAAGATAGATTGGTATGTAAAGGATATGCATAGGTTGAAGAAATCATCTTTAAAGAGACATTTTCCCCAGTTTATAGAATGGAAGCAATCCGATTTCTCTTACCTTATGCATTCTCCAAGAATATTAAAGTGTATCATATGGATGTGAAATCATATTTTCTGACACAAGAACTTGAAGAATAAGTATACATCAAACAAACAAAAGGATTTCAGTTGTTAGATAATGCATATTACATGTGAAAATTGAAGAAGGCCTTGTATGGTCTAAAAGAGGCTCCTATAGAATGGTACTCTAAACTGGAAAAATATATACAACAAGAAGGGTTCATAAAAGGAAGTGCAGACAACAACCTCTACATCAAGATAACTCAATATAGTATTTTATTAATTGAAGTTTATGTTGATGATATTATTTTTTGAAGTAATGATGACAAGTTAAGATAGAAAATTTCAAAGGATATCCAGAATGAATTTGAAATTTGAATTTGAAGTAATGATGACAAGTTAAGATATGTCAAAGCAACCAAGAAACTTTTATTTCTCAAAATAAGTATATCAAATAAATGCTAAAGAGGTTTGGAATGGAAGATTGCAAAACAATTACCACTCCTATGCAAACCAGTTGCAAGTTGAGAAAAGATTATGATTCAAATTCTACAGACCAGAGGAAATACATATCAATGATTGGTATATTACTATATGTGACAACATCCAGACCAGATTTAATGCAGGAAGTTGGATATGTGGCACGATTTCAAGCAATACCAAAGGAATGACATGTCTTAGCAGTGAAAAGGATTTTTAGATATCTCAGAGGAACAAAAGAGTTTGGATTATGGTATCCTAAAGGAAAGTATCTATCACTTATTTCCTACACAGATGCAGATTGGGCAGTTTTCATTGATGATTAACAAAGAACCAGTGGAGCAACGTTCTACTTCGTTGAGTGTTTAGTATCTTAGCTAAGAAAGAAACAATCATCAATATCCTTATCAACAACCGAATCATATTATATTGTAGCAATAGGATGTTGATTAATTAGGTTGGTTGTCATTGATGTCAACCCTTGAAGAAAGCCTGGTAGCAAATTCAGGTAGCACAAAGGTTTGGGTAATGGACCCAAGTTTGTTTGAAGGATAATGGTATGCGTTTTGATATATTTTCAGGTAAGAATATTATATATGGATAGTACATGTCATGCCATTTCCAGTGGTATGTGGAATGTCACATAACTCCTCACGGTTAGAGATTTATGGCCATGTGAAGTTGGATAACCCTCATGAGTCATCTAGAAGCCCCAAAAAGTCAAAGTAGTCAAAGTGTTTGCAAAATAAATTATTTAAATAATAAATTTAATGGATAAATCCATAAAATAAGGAAACTGGGATGCTACATAAAAGTATAAATAAGAGGCAAGGCTCTCTTATTTAATCACACTTGAACCTATTGAATATCATTGAATATCTATTTTGTAAAAGGTTATTTGGGAAAGTATTATTTATAGAGAAAAGTGCGATAGGAAAAGTGTGGCAAAAAAAGTGTGGCAGGCAAAGTGCGTTAGAAAAAGTGTGGTAGGAAAAGTGTAGAAGGAAAAGAGTGGAAGGAAAAGTATGGTAGGAAAAGTGCCGCAGAAAAAGTGTGATAGAAAAATCATGGCAGAAAAATTGCGGTAGAAAAAGTGCGACAGAAAAATCGCGACAGAAAAAGTGCGGCAGAAAAAACATGGAAGAAAAATCACGACAGAAAAAGTGTAGCAGAAAAATCATGGCAGAAAAAGTATGGCAGAAAAATCGTGGCAAGAACATGGTTTGGGTCTATTTATGAGAGATATGGCACATCTTTTTTGAGGTATGTTTTATGAGCTAGGATTTATCTCCTGAGATGGTATTGGATGTTCATTATTGTTGCATATATCAGATTTGTTGAGGCATATTGTTGGTATTTGGAATATGGGTATTGGTATTTTGGTTGTGATGTGTTTTTGAAGTTGTTGGTTTAGCTTGAGGCTACATAACAATGAGGTTGTGACACATGGTTTGATGTAAGTGTTTATGGATAAAGTGATGAAAGTTTTATGGTTATATTGGTGTATGTCTTTGGTATATGGTTGAGATACATGTTGGGTACATGGTTGAGAGAAGTAGTTGATGAGTTGACACATACATTAGGTGTATAATTGATGATGATGGTACATATTGATGAGTCATAGTTGATGTGTAGTTGATGCATGGTACATGTTGGTTCAAGTTATTGGTACAGGTTGTTTGGTGTAGGTTGATTGGTATAGATTGTTATAGGTTATTGTTATAGGTTGACAGTGACAGTTTGATAGTTGCAGTGGTCAATTCAGTGACAGTGAGATGTTGTCTACATTTGGCATTTATATTTCATGGCGGTTAGATGGGGCAAGGACAGGTGGTTGTAGCCACCTTCTTTTTGTAGCCGAAGAACATAGGGGGTTGTAGCCTCCTTATGGTTGTAGCTAGAGAATTGGGGAGTTGGAGCTTCCCTCAATTTGTAACCCAAGAAACTAGGGGGTTGGAGCCTCCTTCCAGTTGCATATAGAAAAAAAAGGAATTTGGTTCTTTCAATGAATGTAATTATTCAATACATATAAAAAAAAACATTATGTTGTTTTCTCCTGCTTTGGGTTTCCATGTAAAAAAACTGGTGTATTTTTTATGTGTATGATTTCTCATTTGTTCATTTTTTATTTACTCTGCAATTAGTGTATGATATGCTACACTGATATAACACTTGTATTATATGGTTAAAAAGGATTAAATTTCTCTATTACTGATTCACCCCCTCTCTCAATAATCCAACAATTGGTTTCAGAGCAAGTTCCTTCAAAAACCAGTTTAACCACTGAAAGGTAGATAATGGAGAGAAACAACATGTATAAAAATGGAATACCACAGTTTGATGGACATAAATATGAATTTTGGAGCATAAGGATGAAGACATATATAGAGGCACAAGGATTTGAAATTTGGAAATCAATTGTAGATGGATACAGAACACCAAGAGTTCTGCCAGCAAATGAAAAAGCAGTGAAACTCGATCAGAATAATTCCAAAGCCACAAATGAATTTTATAATGGTGTTGGAGAATCAATATTCACCAAAGTTTCACATTGTAAATACACTAAAATGTTTTGGGATAAACTTAGAAATATTTATGAAGGAGATTCAAAACTCAAAGCAGCAAAGCTTCAAACTTACAAAGGTCAGTTTGAACAACTAAAGATGAAGGAATATGAGAATATTGCATCTTACTTTTTATGAGTCGATGAAACAATAAATGCAATCTTGGTATTGGAAGAAAAAATCAAAGAATTTGTAATTGTTCAAAAGGTACTAATATCTCTTCCTATTAGATTTGACCCTAAGATATTAGCACTAGAACAAAGAGAATATCTAAACTCAATAAGCATGGACAAACTGTATGGAATATTCACAACATATGAAATGAGAAATGAACAGGAAAATCCAGATATAAAAGAAGCAACCTTCAGATCATCCAAAAGGTCAAAGCAAAAGGGAATGCAAAAAGAAAAAGAGCATAGAAGGAGCAGTGACATCTCAGAAGATGATGAAGAAATGAACAACTTTGTCAGAATATTGAACAAACGAATCAACAACAGGTATAGAGGTAATATTCCTTTGATTTGTTTTAATTGTGATGGTATTGTTCATTTTGCTAACAATTGTCCTCATAAGAAAAACAAAAATGATGAAGGTTACTCAAATAGAATACAAACATATAAAGGAAAAAGAACCACAAAGAAAGTTTTCAAGAAAAATTTATGCACCAAAGAAGACATCTCATCATTAGATGAAGATGAAGTCAATGGCAGTGAGACATAAAGAGTTCTATTCATGGAAGTAGAAGACTCTAATAAAGAAGAATTTGAAGAAGAATATGAAGAGGCTGAAGAAGAATATGAATAGGAAGAAGTTGAATACCGAGAAGAATTGTTGTGTGCCATAGAAGTTATCAGAAGAGAAAAGAAGAAAAACAAGGAACTACAAACAAAACTAGACAAGAAAGAAGACACTCATGAACTAGAACAAATGATCGCAAATTTGAAGGTTCAAATTGAAGAAGATAAAAGAATTGAAAAAACACTCAAAGAAAAAGTAGAAGGAAGAGACAAGATCATTGGAAATTTGGAAGAAAAAATTGGCACATTAAGAAATGATCTTCAAAAGAAAAATATGCAGAACAACTCAAAAGTTTTGAATGACATTATCAACAATCAAAAAACTCATCGTGACAAGTCTAGACTTGGATACAATTAGATAGAAAAGGGATCAAGCTCCAAAGAAACAGAACAAGAAACATATCCAAAAATCTATGCAAAAAAATCAAAGGGGATAGGAAGGTCTACAAAGAAAATTACAGGGACACTCCTCCACCAAGAAGATTCAGATTTCAAAATCAAGGACCCACAAAAATAGATAGGCATTAGGAAGAATAAGTATTTATAAGAGTACCTCTTTTCAGAAGATATTCAACTCCCAGGTATCAAACTATATTTTTTGATTTATATTATGCATGTAATAATTTTGTACATAAAGCTGTGAATTGAAAATCTAACAACAGGAACATAAACAAATTTGAAAGTCATACAGAAAAGGGTTATCCAAGAACGCCTAGTGAAACACAGAGAATAAGTTACATTAGGTTTGAATCTTTAAGCACTGAAGTGGAATGATACAAATGTAACAAATTTGGACACATGGCCAAAGATTGCAAAATGACACTCCCTCCTAGATAACCACAACATAACAACAACAACCATAGACATGAACCTTAGAAAAGGACATGGATAAGAAAACAAAATGAATATAGAAATGAAGAATGCACACTCTGTCTACAAGCTAAGAAGAAGAAATGTGGTTGGTATGTTGAAAGTGGTTGTTCAAAACACATGACAAGTTTCTTACATTAAGAAAGGAAAGAGATGGACCTGTCTCCTTCATAAATGATTATTCAACTAAAATCATTGGAAAAGGCACAATTGGAATTGGGAACTAGAATACCAAAGTAGAAAATGTTCTACTAGTAGAAGATATGAAACATAATCTTCTAAGTGTGAGTCAAATCTGTTACCAAGGTGATAAAGTTACTTTCGATTCACAAAAGTGTGAGATAAGGAAAGAAGGTTCAGGAAAATTGATTGCAACAGCTGCGAGAACTTCAAGCAACATATATGTATTAAGTGAAATTGGAAATGAAAAGTTTTTCCTAGGAAAGGAAGATGAAAGTTTTCTATGGCACAGAAGAATGAGTCACATACATTTTGATAACCTTATCAAATTCATCAAAAGGGAATCAGTTAGAGAAATTCCCCAGATCACAAAACCAACCAACACTTTATGCAAGTATTGTCAACAAGGAAAGAAAACAAAGACCAAGTTTAAATCAAAAAACTACTTAGCGAAAAGGCCACTAGAAATTCTACATACTGATCTAGTTGGACTAACTACAACAAAGAGTTTAAAAGGTGAGAAATACTTTGTGTTATGATTTGATGATTATACAAGAATGACTGCAATTTTCTTTCTCAAGAATAAATCAGAAGCTTTTGAAAACTTTAGGTTCTACAAGGAAATGGTTGAAAATGAAATGGATTCAAAAATCAATTGCTTGAGATATGATAATGGAGGAGAGTTCACTTGAAAGGAATTTATGGACTACTGCAGCAGGCATGGAATAAAAAGGCAATTATTTGTTGCTAGGACACCTCAAAAAAATGGAGTTGTTGAAAGAAAGAACAGGACAATACAGGAAATGGCTCAAACATTGATAATGGATTCCAAATTGACAGATATCTTTTGGACACAGGCAGTGCATACAACAATTCACATTCAAAACAAAGTAATGCTCATAAAAAACACTGACAAAACTCTCTATGAGCTATGGAAAGGAACATTAGAAAATGTGAAGCACTTCAGAGATTTTGGAAGAAAATGATACATCAAAAGAGAAGATGGAAGAGTGGAAAAGTTTGACTCTTTTGTGGAAAAAGGAGTAATTTTTGGGTACTCAAGTACAAGGAAATCATACAAGTGTTACAACCTGATATTGAACAAAGTTGTGGAAAGCATCAACGTAACAATTGATGAGAGCGGTAGACAAGAATTAAAGGAAGAAGAAAATGAATCAATGGAATAGCTTTACGAAGAAGAAACAAAAAATGGAAAAGAAGTAGAAGGGGAATATGAATAGGATCTGACAGAAGTAGAAGATAAATTTCAGCAAGTGCCTCCAAAGACACCTAGAATATGAGTATAGAAGAATCATCCTTTAGATCATATTATCATAAACAAAGATGTAGTAGTTGAGACTAGAAGCAAAATTTGTTCACCATAACAAATGCACCTAGCACTCTCATCTACGATTGAACCAACCTATTTTGAAGAGCCCAACAAAGATGAATTTTTTAATAAGGCCATGGATATATAATTGGATCAAATAGAGAAAAATGACACTTAGGAATTGGTTCCAAGACCAAAGGATATGAATGTGATCGAAACAAAGTGGGTATATAGGAATAAATTGAATGAAGATGGACAGGTTACAAAGAAAAAAGATAGATTGGTATGTAAAGGATATGCACAGGTTGAAGGAATCGACTTTAAAGATACATTTGCCCCAGTTTCTAGAATGGAAGCAATCTGATTTCTTTTAGCTTATGCATGCTCCAAAAATATTAAAGTGTATCAGATGGACGTAAAATGAGCTTTTTTGAATGGGAAACTTGAAGAAGAAGTCTACATTGAAAAACCAAAAGGATTTGAGTTGTGAGAGAATGAAGATTATGTGTGTAAATTAAAGAAGGCTTTGTATGGTCTAAAACAGGATCCTAGAGAATGGTACTCTAGACTGGATACATATCTGCAACAGGAAGGGTTAAGAAAAGGAAGTGCAGACAACAACCTATACATCAAGGTAACTCAAGATAGTATTTTATTAATTGAAGTTTATGTTGGATTTGAGTTGTGAGAGAATGAAGATTATGTGTGTAAATTAAAGAAGGCTTTGTATGGTTTGAAACAGGCTCCTAGAGAATGGTACTCTAGACTGGATACATATCTGCAACAGGAAGGGTTAAGAAAAGGAAGTGCAGACAACAACCTCTACATCAAGGTAACTCAAGATAGTATTTTATTAATTGAAGTTTATGTTGATGATATTATTTTTGGAAGTAGTGATGACAGGTTAAGCCATAAATTTGCAAAGGAAATGCAGAATGAATTTTAAATGTCATTACTTAGAAAACTATCCTTCCTTCTGGGTCTTTAGATACGTTAAAGAAACCAAGGAATTTTTATTTCTCAAACCATGTATATCAGAGAAATGATAAAGAGGTTCGGAATGGAATATTACAAACCAATTATCACTCCCATGCAAACCAATTGCAAGTTGAGAAAATATGATGATTCAAAGTCTACAGATCAGAGGCAATATAGGTCAATTATTGGTATCCTACTATATGTGACAACAACGAGACTATATGTAATGCAGGCAGTTGGACATGTGGAACGATTTCAAGAAGCACCAAAGGAATCACATGTATTAGCAGTGAAGATGATTTCCAGATATCTAAAAGGAACATAAGAGTTTATATTATGGTATACAAAAGGAAAGGATCTATAAATTATTGCCTACACAGATGTAGATTGAGAAGGTTGCATTGATGAGAGATGAAGAACTAGTGGAGAAGTGTTCTACTTGAGTGAGTGTTTAGTATTATGGTTAAGTAAGAAGGCAGCGTATATTGCAACAACAACATGTTGTACACAGGTTCTATGGATGAAACAAACTCTGACAGATATACAAGTTGAGTATGATGAGCCCATTCCAATCTATTGTGACAATACAAGCACCATCAGTATCTCAAAGAACCCAGTGATGCACTCCAAGATGAAGCACATTTCAATAAAGTATCACTTTCTAAGGGAACAGGTTGGAGAGAAGAACATCAGAGTTGAATATGTGGGCACAAAAGAACAAGTGACAAATATCTTTACAAAACCTCTTCCATGGGAAGCCTTTGAGTATCTTCACTAGAGATTGAAAGTAATTTCTACTCCAAAATGAAAGATTTTGAATCCTGATCTTATATGTCTTAGATTTACATGAGGAAGCACCATAAAGAGGACAGTTCAGGCCGGGAGATCATTTTTAGGGAGAGTCCAGTTAGGGGGAGTATCCCCAAGGATATTTCATTTAGGGGGAGTAGCCTCAGATGGAAAGATACCTTTGCCATTGATGAAAAATGGGGAGAGATTTATCAGATGTAGAACAAAGAGGCATAGTTCCAGGGGAGTGATGGTCACAGGGGCAACATGAGTGATATGACTAAAGTATTGAATGACATGACTTTAGTATTGGGTCAAAGTGTTACCATCAATGCCAAAGGGGGGGATTGTTGATTAATTGGGTTGGTTTTCATTGATTTCAACCCTTGAAGAAAGTTTGATAGAAAACTCAGGTAGAAAAAAGGTTTGGGTAATGGACCCAAGTTTGTTTGATGGATAATGGTATGAGTTTTGATATATATGGAGGTAAGAGTATTCTATATAGATTGTACATGTCATGCTAGTTCCTGTGGTATGTGGAATGTCACATAACTCCTCACGATTAGAGAGTTATGGCCATGTGAAGTTGGAGGGCCCTCATGAGTCATACAGAAGCCCCAAAAGGTCAAAGTAGTCAAAGTGTTTGCAAAAGAAATTATTTAAATAATAAAGTTAACGGATAACTTCCTAAAATAAGAAAAATGGGATTCTACATGAAAGTATAAATAAGAGGCAGAGCTCTCTCATTTAATCACACTTGAACCTATTGAATATCATTGAATATCTATTTTTTTAAGGGTTATTTGGGCAAGTATTATTGATATAGAAAAGTGCGGCAGAAAAAGTGCAGTAGGAAAACTACAGAAGAAAAAGTGTGGTAGGAAAATTGCGGTAGAAAAAGTGTGGCAAGAAAAGTGCAGTAGGAAAACTGCAACAGAAAAAGTGTGTCATAAAATGTGTGACAGAAAAATCATGACAGAAAAAGTGAGATAGAAAAATCGCAGTAGAAAAAGTGTGGAAAAAAAATCATGACAAAAAAATCGCGGCTGAAAAAGTGTGGCAAAAAAATCGTGGTAGAAAAAGTGTGGCAGAAAAATCACGACAACAACATGGTTGGGGTATATTTATGAGAGATATGGCACATCTTGTTTGAGGTATGTTTTGTGAGCTAGGGTTTAACTCTTGAGATGGTATTGGACGTTCAATATTGCTACATATATCAATTTTTTTGAGGGATATAGTTGGTAATTTGTTGTTGGTATTTGACATATGGGTATTGGTTGTTTGGTTGTGATGTGTTGTTGAAGTTGTTGGTTTAGCTTGAGGCTACATAACAATAAGGTTGTGGCACATGGTTTGATGTAAGGGTTTATGGTATTTGTTTTATGGTTAGAGTGATGAATTGTTTAAGGTTATATTGGTGTATGTCTCTGGTATATTGTTGAGGTACATATTGGGTACATGGTTGAGACAAGTAGTTGATGAGTTGGCACATACATGAGGTTTATAGTTGATTATGTTGGTGCATCTTGATGATTCATAGTTGATGTGCATTTGATGCATGGTACATGTTGGTTCAGGTTATTGGTACATGTTGTTTGGTGCAGGTTGATTGGTACAGAGTGTTATAGGTTATTGGTATTGGTTTATAGTGGCAATGGTTGATTCAATGACAGTGACATGTTGTCTACATTTGGCATTTATATTTCAGGGTAGTTGGACGGGGCAAGGACAGGTGGTTTTATCCACCTTTCGATTGTCGTCGGAGAACATAGGGGGTTGTAGCCTCCTTCTAGTTGTAGCCAGAGAATTGGGGAGTTGGAGCTTCCCTCAGGTTGTAGCCAGAGAAACTAAGCGGTTGGATCCTCCCAGTTGTAGCTAGAAAACAAAGGAAGTTGGTGTTTTCAATGAATGTAATTCTTCAATACATATAAGAAAAATCATTATGTGGTTTTCTCCCACTTTGGGTTTCCACATAAAAACATTGGTGTATTGTGTATGTGTATGATTTCTCATTTGATCATTTTTTATTTACTCTGCAATTATTGGATGATAATGCTACACTCATACAACACTTGCATTGTATGGTTAAAAATGATTAAATTTCTCTATTACTGATTCACCCCCCCTCTCAGTAATCCAACATAAGATGTTGTACATAGGCTCTATGGATGAAACAAACATTGATAGATATGCAGACTAAGTATGATGAGTCCATTCCAATCTATTGTCATAATACACACACCATCAATATCTCAAAGAACCTGGTGATGCACTCCAAGACGAAGAACATTCCAATCAAGTATCACTTTCTACGGGAACAAGTTGCAGAGAAGAACATCAAATTTGAATATGTGGGAACAAAAGAGCAAGTGTCATACATATTTACAAAACCATTTCCATGGGAAGCCTTTGAGTATATTCGCCAGAGGCTCAGAGTAATTTATACTCCAAAATGAATGCTTTTAAATACTTATCTTATATGTCTTATATTTACAAGAGGAAGCACCATAAAGAGGACAATTCATGTTAGGAGATAATTTTTAGGAATAGTTAAGTCAGGGGGAACAACCCTGGATGGAAAGATACCTTTTCCATTGATGACAAAGGGGAGAGATTTATCATATGAAAAGGTAAATGCTTGGAAAAAGAGCACAAAGGCATGGTTTCATGGGCAGCGATGATTACAGGGGGAGCATGAGTGATATGAATTTAGTATTGCATAAGAGTGTTGACATCAATGCCAAAGGGGGATATTTATGATTATTTGGGTTGGTTTTCATTGATTTTAACCCTTGAAAAAGTCTGGTAGCGAATTCTGATAGCACAAAGGTTTGCGTAATGGAGCCAAGATTGTTAGATGTATAATGGTATGTTTTTTAATATATTTTAGGGTAATACTATTCTAGATGGATAATACATGTAATTCCATTTGCGGTGGTATGTAGAACATCACATAAATCCTCACGGTTAGAGAGTTATGGCCATGTGAAGTTGGAGAAACCTCATGAGTCATCTAGAAACCCCAAAAGGTCAAAGTAGTCAAAGTGGTTGCAAAGAAGAAATTATTTAAATAATAAAGTGAAGTGATGAGTGTACTGTAATATCCCCAAAAGTAATTAATTATTAAAGTCTATATGCACTTAGGAATTTATTTCTGTTTTTGGCAAATTTGAATTTGGAAAATTATTCCCATTTATAAAAATTCTGAATTTGGAATTTGATCAATTGTAATTAATTATTGTGACTGTTGGGAAAAGATTTGATTTGCCCAACCAACTCTTTGACTATGAAACTTGTAAGAGACAAATAATTTTATATTAATTGTTGAAGGATAGATGGAACAACCAGGCTAAAATCAGTGGACCATGACTCCATGAGTGGGGAACAGGATTGAACTACTTCAGGGATGAATTTTACATGTGGAAAATGAGGAATTTGGCCATTGGTAGCCCCTGGAAATTAGGGATTTGTAAATCTACGAAAATTTTGAAAGGGGGAAATGACCTAGGCACAAGATGATTTTGCATATACAACATATGGGAGGAGGCAGGACACTGCTTAGTATGCTGGAGAAATGATATCACTTGTTGTTAGGAGCACTTTTCTGAGTGTGAGGCAAGATGAATTTCTGATCTGAAGAGGACTGTAGTGAAACAAGAGTATTAGAGTTCACTCTCATGGATTCATGGTCAAGGTAGGGGGTGAACAGGGCAACTAGTTTGTTTGTTCTATTCTATGGTTGGGTGGAACTTGGCTATTCCATTTGTTGTCCCAACACTTTGTTCAGATATGTACATCTACTTATTTCCTTGTCAAATTGTTTGTTGATTTCTAGCTGGTAGAATGAAATGAATTGTAGAATAAGTCCTTGCAGTTTGTTTTTATTCAAAGTTAAGAAAGCTATGGTGGGTGTTAGTTGTTAATGAAGTTGAGTTATGTAGTTATATGTATATATAGGATATGCAGCCAAGCTAAAGGAAAAAGAACTATTGCTTGGGAATTATAATTGTTACCATGCATATAGATATACACATATAAGTATAGGAATTTAACTTAAGGAACATTGAACTGTGGTAAAAGCCAAATGCAATTCTGGAAACGAAGACAAGAATAGAATTATATATATATATATACACACATTTAATACTCTTACATAGAAGGATTATCGACACTTGGACCACACAAGTTTCAAATAAGCTTCCATTGATAAGACTGTACCAAAGGCATACAAATTTACATCTCATTTATACCACAGTAAAACCATAAAATAAAGTTTCAAAGTTATATAATACATATTACAGAGACTGCTCAAATATGTAACAACATTCGTTTTGAGTTGTAGAAAAATATGTGCGCCAATTTATAATTAGATAATAAATGATCTGTATAGCCATAGGATTTGGATCCAAATCTTTACAAATAGAATACCCTGGGTAAGGACCCAGTACCACTTGAAACTCGAGTATGAACCTTCAAACTAGACATTAGAATCAGAACTCAAATACCTTTTTCGAGCAAGGTGTTTTCCTGGATCCGTTGACTGCGAATTTTTAAGTCTTGCAAGGATATCGAGAATTAGTAATTAGTGTTAAGAAAAAAGTCAACGAAATTTAAATATTGAAGATAAAGTAATGTTCAGGAAGAATCCACAAAATTAAAATAGTGAAGGTTCCACATAGGAAAAACACTTAGCTTGAGGTTGGCGTGGGTGCATGTTTCCCGTCGATGTCGCTAAAGTGAACTATCCATAGTTCGAAGGGGAGGAGTGGATATTGAAATAACTGATGCATACCCTCACAATGAAAACAAGTGTCCCATCATTAATATTGTAACCGAATGAAATTAAATCAATTGTTTAGAACGTATCAAGTAGATAGAGTGTTATTAAACATGTAGTATATATAGCATAAACTATAAAGAAAGACACAGTATAAATCATGTTCCACATAATTTCCCAATTCAGACCACAGATAGGGTTGCGAGATATTGTTCTCAAATTTATCTAAATCTACAGATTTATGGTAAAGAAAATGCAATCAAGAACAAAGTTATGGATACATAAGATTCTTTTCTTTACGCTAACAAAGTGAAATTTGAAAATTTAACCACAAAATTTCCAGAGTAATAAAGTTTGTACAGGTTAAATGATATCCCACAGGGGTATTATTTCCCATATTGAAGTTATAGATAGGGTTATGGGACATTGGTATCATAATGATCAAACTTACGAATTAATGATAAAAACGCACAGACAATAACCGAGCATTAAAACGAAACCCATAATATATTTTTGAACCTATCTTAACCACATATTCCAGGAATAACGAATTTAGGGTGAATTCTACACTGGAATATAAACCCTGGAAATTAAATTATTCACATCAAGAGAGGTCTCGTGATCTTGACTATCCTGTATAGATTATATGAAATTAAATATAAAGGTACCGCAGACAGGTTACTACCTGCGCGCATTATGGGAAAGAAGAGTCTCGCTACAAACACAGGTGATTTTCCTTTATAAATTTATGTCATGGGTTCAAAACAAAATGTATCCCAGTTGGTCTAGGGAGGCACTTTATCAACTTTAAGAATTGGGGGTTCGGGAATTCATGCCTTCTTGTTTCCTTATGAATGCAAGAGATACATAGCATAATACTCATAGAGCATTAGTGCACAGTTACTCACACATAACGCCTTATGCAGAATTTTTATGGTCACTGTAACAGGGCTTTAATCATGGAAGTTCGGCGATAGGTATACCATGAGTGAATCCAAAATTAAATACAAGTCTAAATATTAAAGAGACGAATGAGGTTATCTACTTGTTGACAGAACCCTAACAACATTTTGGGACTATCCCTTATTCACGAAACTAAAAACCTCCTGTGTAAAATGGATTACAAGTTAATGAAATCATTAAGTAGCAGATGGTTACCCTCAAGGGAGAGATAAAGTTGTAAGCCAGCATGAGTTAGGAAATAGGCGTTTTATCTAGAGCATGGATGAAAATACAGAGAAAAACTTAAAATATGACTGACCCTTCCATACATTCTAGAGTTAACTCAAGTGATGGAGTTTTCGTGAACATACCTGGTAAAGGAGGAAACCAGTCGGATGTGTAACATTTTCTTGCCTTATGCAGAGAAGAAATCCCCTCGTTACCAGTGGTTACACGCAGAACAGTGTTGTAGAGGTTAATGTAGGATTTTTTTATGAAATTTCACAAGAACCAAAGGAGAAATGGAACATTAGTAACCCAAGTGACTCTCGTGTCATAGAGTAATGGCGAATGTATGCCTTGGGTACATAGGCCATGTTAATATGCACTCATGGCATATTCCCATTGGTCACGATAATCATATAACCAATTTTGTGCAGAAAACCTCATAACACTCATCCAGATGATTTAATGTTAATTACGGACATGTAGTAACTGTGCATTGAATCGAGCCCACTAACACTACTAGTGCTAATCCTTGTCATTGAATCAGATGTTTTTCATGATGGAAAGTAAGCATTATGGTTATGACTTGTCGTGCTAGGTGGGTTTCCAAATCCAATGTTAAATATCCTTATTTGTGTGACCCTATCGTTTTTCCAACTGGTGTGTGTGTTAGTCCCACTAACTACTATATTGAAAGCCTTAACAAAGAAAATTGATAAGAACGACCACCACTGTATGCGACAAAGGTTAAACACTGCAGGTAAGACATACGATAAGTCATTTATGTAAACTCAAGAAAAATACGTTGCCTTGTATAACTTTAGATATAGGAACTTTATGGTAATGAGTTTTGTATCGAAAATCAACCATTAAATAAGTTCTGGATACATGGAATCATAAGGGGTTATAATAAAGAAAATGAGATTGAATGTATGGGATTGTTGCAATAAATCTTGAGATAACCCCTCATTTGGATATGAAGTTGAGAGTACTAGGACTTGTTTAAAGGAGGAAATTTAGTGAAACATATTTGTGGATCCCTTGAAAAGGGTAGGAAACTCTGCAGGCTAGAGTTACTTTAGACTGTATGACATAGCCAGATCACAGTTTTATGAATAGTCTAAACCTTAACCTTTTGTGACAAGTGTTATTACATGTACTAAATTATTTTAATAGGAACAACTAAATGAAAGGTTGGCCAGCTGGTTTTAGTCACTTGTAATGAAGTGTAAGATTACATAATATTCTGATATTGACGATTTTTAGTTGTAAACCAATCAAGTATAACAGAGTAAAGAATCTTTAATGCACCTAACAATTTTTTTTTTATTTGGTAATTTTGGGGTACATTACATATGGCATCAGAGAAAAGGTTACAACACTTGGACCTTAACAGGGCCAAAAATGTTTGTTTAGTACAGGATTTTTTGTTTAATGAAAAAACTAACAAAACACTTACTGTTACAAACAAATTTTTTTAATTGTGATAATGGAAACATAGAATGAAGAGGAGATCAGACTTGAGGAGAATCTCGATCAAGGACCTCTTGGAGAGCCTGGGTAGAATAGTGAAGGAAGTTCTGCCACCCAGGTTGTGGAAACCATGAGGAACCTTATTATGGAACTACAAGCATTCAAGGCAAACAATGAGAAACTAAAAAAGTCACATGAAGACCAATAGGAAATAAATGAAGTACTACTGCATAACATAGTAACAAAGAGGAGCCCAAAAGACAACGACAAGGAAGAAGAGGTCAGTAAAAGAGCCTCCAATAATTTTGGTCCTGAAGAAGAAAATGATAACAACTCTTTCGAAGACACACTGGAAGCAGAAAATAAAACAACCACAGGAAGAAAGAGGAAACATGTGGACCACCTAAAGAGAGAATTTAAGAAAATTAATTCATCCACCTTTGACGAAGAATCTAGGATAGGGGAGGAGGCTGAAGCATGGTTACTAGACGTAAAAAAGTATTTCCAGATCTACAATTATTCTAGCAACATGAAGGTCAGAATGGCCATTTATAACCTGAAAGGAAAGGCAGGTATATGGTGGCAGAACCTGAAGTTGGCCAAGGGATTAAAGGAAAAACAGATGGAATCGTCAGATTTCAAGAAATACTTTAAGAAACAGTACTTATCAAAAATTTATTATGAGAGAAAGACCAAATAATGTTATGAGCTAAGACTCGGTCAAATGACTATGGATGACCTGATAAACAAATTCCTCGAATTATTAAGGTTCGTGCCTTATATCCGAGAAGACAAAGTAAAAATCTAGTGGTTCCTAAGCTGCTTACCACAGTCCTATAAGAACAAAATCGATTTTGAAAAACCCAAGACATTAAGAGAAGTTTTTAGAAAGGCCTGAATGTGTTACGATCAATACAAACAATGGTATGAACTTCCCAAGGCTTGGAAAGACAAGAAACATGACAGAATGAACCAACGGAAGAAGGGATATCAGTCAACCTCTTTCCAGAATGAAACAAATAATTTCCCAAGGAAATATTTCCACTCCAATAACCAAAACACCAAAGGGGGAGGTAGACCAGTTAATCTGGGAACCAAGATGTTTGGGGACAGCCCCAGAGAACTGTTAAAATGATGAGAATGTGGAGAACCTCACTTAAGGAGGAACTCTCTATGTTTAACTTTTACAGCAAGGACCATGGTTCAAAACCTGCAAGAGGCCTCTACAGTGGGAGATGCGGGCATAAGCTTACACATAATCAATGTAGTTGTGGATGGACGATAAGCTGATCACTAGTCCATTGTAGTGGAAGTTGAAGGTAAAGTTAATAATAATCGTATTTCTATTTTAATTGATCTGGGAGCTACTTTGATTTATGTTTCTCCTAGTGTAGTGGATTCAAACAAGCTTAGGAAAGTTAATCATACAAAATCTTGTCTAGTACAACTAGCAATATGAACAAAAAGAAAAGTAACAACTTTCATTGTCGATTGTGAATTCAGTTTAGATGGCCAAAACAAAAAGTTAAATCTGAATATTCTACCATTAGGGTCTTATGATATAATTATTGGAATGGAATTCTTAGATAAGCATAAAGAAATTTTGGATTGTTATGAAAAATCACTTACTTACTGAGATGAAAACAACATTGTTAGGATGGTACAAGGCATACGTAAACCAGTCTCAGTTAGGTAGATTTCAGTAATGTAGTTTAAGAAGAGCATGAGTAAAGGTTGTCAAACTTATGCTATCCAAGTGACAAATCCATTGGAAAAAGAAAATAAACCTATCCTAGAATATTTTACCATATTACGTGAATTTAGAGATTTGTTTGTAGAAGAAATACCTGAATTTCCCCCAAGAAGAGAGATAGACTTCTCTATCAATATGTTGCCTGGATAAGTCCCTATATCTAAGGCACCCTACATAATGAGTTTACCCGAATTAACAGAGTTAAAAATTCAACTACAAGAACTGTTGGACAAGGAATACATCAGACCAAGTGTCTCACCGTGGGGAGCACCAGTCCTTTTTGTTAAAAAGAAAGACAAAACTCTAAGATTATGTATTGATTATAGACAGTTAAACAATATGACTGTTAAGAATAAATATCCCCTACCCAAAATCAATGATCTGTTTGACCAAGTGGGAGGGGAAAGTATTTTTTCTAAATTGGATTTAAGATCTGGTTATCAGCAGGTTAGAATAAAGGATGAAGACATAAGTAAAGAAACGTTCAGAATGAGATATGGACATCATGAATTTGTGGTTATACCGTTTGGTCTCACTAACACACCAACAATGTTTATGTGTTTAAATGAATATCATATTTAGTCAGTACCTGGATAAGTTTGTTTTGGTATTTATTGACAACATCCTAGTGTATTAAAAAATGGAAGAAGAACACGAAGAACATCTAAGGATAGTATTGCATACATTAAGAAAACACAACCTGTATGAAAAATTTGACAAATGTGACTTTTACCAAAATAAAATACAATACCTAGGACATGTAATATCTGAAGAGGGTATTGTAGTCGATCCAGAGACGATAAGATCCATCATGGAATGGCCTATCCCTAAGGATGTAGTGGATAATCGTTCATTCATGGGAATCAATGGGTACTACCGCATATTTATAGAAGGATTCTCTAAGATTGAATACCCTATAACATCCCTACAGAAAAAGGGAACCAAGTTTATTTGGTCGCACAAATGTGAGGACAGTTTTAATAAGTTAAAAGAACTCTTAAAAACCGCACCCATATTAAGGGTAGAAGACCCAGATAAAGACTTCACAGTCTGCGTGGATGCGAGAAAAGAAGGTTTGGAAGGTTTCCTAACTCAAGAAGGGAACGCTATTTTTTACGAGTCATGAAAACTAAAAGAGCACGAATGAAACTACGTCACTCATGACTTGGAATTAGCAGTTGTAATCCATGCATTAAAAATGTGGTGAAACTATATAATGGGTAGAAAAATTCTGTTGCTAACTAATAATAGTGGTGTGAAATTTTTGTTTAGTCAACTAGATCTTAATGCAAGGCAAGCAAGATGGTTGGCCTTCTTGAGCAAATTCAATTTCAAGATAAGAAACATCAAGGGTAAGGAAACCAAAGTGGCAGATGTCGTAAGTAGAAGAATTCATGGGTTGTTTGAGATAAACATTAGCAGGGAAGAAAACGACTTTGAGCAAAGGAGAAAGGTTGCAAGCAATAATGATGAAAAATACGTCAAAACAGTGATAGAATTTCAAAATAATGCAGAACATTTAGACAGAAAATATACGAGTTTGGATAGAAATGGATTACTAAGATTTAAAAATAGGTTGTACATACTAGATTCCACTGAATTAAAGCTAATAATTTTGGATGAAGTACGCAAGAAGCCATAATCTGGTCATCTAGGATACCATAAAATGGTAAAAACATTGAGGAAGTTGTTCTATTGGCCTAATATGAAAGGAGAGATAACATAATACTTATCTAAGTGCCTAGATTGTCAACAGGTGAAGGTTGAACACCAGCACCCAGCCGGCCTATTACATCCTCTACCTGTACCGAAATGGAAGTGGGAGACTATCTCACTGGATTTTATCACAGGTTTTCCTAAAACTAAAAAACACAATGATTCAATTATGGTAGTAATCGATAAACTTAGCGAGTTTGCACATTTTATTCTTGTGAAATCTACTTATAAATCTATTAACATCGCTGAAATATTTATGAAAGAAATTTTTAGACTGCATGGTATTCCTAAAATGGTAATTTTAAATAGAGACATCAAATTTACATCTACGTTTTGGAAACAATTGTTTGCAGGGTTGAATACTAAATTGAATTTCAGCATATTAAGTTACCATCCACAAACGGATGGGCAGACTGAATGAACGAACCAAATTGTGGAAGATATGATACGAATGTACGTAAGGATGAAACCAAGTAAGTGGGAGGAATACCTACACTTAGTGGAATTTCCATACAATAATGGTTATTAGACATTGGCTACGATGAGCCCCTTCGAGGTACTATATGATAGAAAGTGTACAACTCCGATTAGTTGGGACAACCCAATTGACAGACTTATGGTGGGACTATAAATTATTTAGGAAATGGATAGTTTAAAGGAGGTACATGACAGACAGAAAAGTTACACAAATATGAAAAGAAGACACCAAGAATTTCAATTTGGAGATCATGTGTATTTAAAAGTCAAAGCAAGAAGAAGTCCATTAAAGCTAGGAAACTGTTCAAATTTGGTGCCCAGAATTTGTGGCCCCTTCGAGATCTTAGCTCGAATTGGACCCGTGGCATATCTACTTGCACTTCCCGCAAATTTGAAAGTTCATAATGTATTTCATGTTTCTTTGTTAAAAAAATATATTCATGATCCTACTCACATGGTTGATCAGAACATGGTGCAGGTGGAACCAGAAGGAGATTTCCAGGAGAAACCTCTACGCATTCTGGACAAGAGAGAAACAATACTAAGGAACAGAGTCGTCACACAGGTAAAAGTACAATGGAAGCACTTTAGTCCTCAAGAGGCCACTTGCGAATTGGAGGAAGATTTTCATAAATCTTATCCAACCCTATTCCGAGAAAGGAACAAACACTGAGGAAAGTGTTGTACTAAAGGGGGAGAGGATGTAATATCCCCCAATATAATTATTTATCAAAGTTTATATGAACTTAGGAATTTATTTTTGTTTTTGTCAAATTCGAATTTGGAAAATTATTGCCATTTATGGAAATTTCGAATTTGCAATTTGATCAATTGTAATTAATTATTGTGATTGTTGGGTAAAGATTTGATTTGCCCAGCCAACTCTTTAACTATGAAACTTGTAAGAGACAAATATTTTTATATTAATTGTTGAAGGACAAATGGAGCAACCAGGTTGAAATCAGCTGACCATGATTCCATGAGTGGGGGACAAGCTATAACGACCTCAGAGCTGAATTTTACAAATGGAAAATGAGGAATTTGGCCATTTTCAACCCCTGAAAATCAGGGATTTGTAAAGCTGCAAAAAATCCCAAAGGGAGGAAAATACCTAGGCACAAGATGATTTTGCATATACAAAATATGGGAGGAGGCAAGACACTGCTTAGTATTCTGGAAAAAGGATATCACTTGTTGTTAGGAGCATTGTTCTGAGTGTGAGGCAAGGGGAATTTCTGATCTGAAGAGGACTGTAGAGAAAGAGGATTATTGGAGTTCACCCTCATGGATTCATGGTCATGCTAGGGGGTGAAAGGAGAAATTAGTTTGGGCATTATGTTATATTGTTGGGCGGAACTTGGTTGTTCCGTTTGCTTTCCCAACACTTTGTTCAGATATGTACATCTACTTATTTCCTTGTCAAATTATTTGTTGATTTCTAGCTGGTAGAATGAAATGAATTGTATAATAAGTCCTTACAGTTTGTTTTTATTCATTGAGTAAAGTTAAGAAAACTATGGTGGATGTTAGTTGTTAATGAAGTTGAGTTATGTAGTTATATGTATACATAGGATATGCCGCCAAGCTAAAGGAAATAGAACTATTGCTTGGGAATTATAATTGCTACCATGTATGTAGATATACATATATAAGTATAGGAATTTAACTTAAGGAACATTGACCTGTGGTAAAAGCCAAACAAAAGTCTAGAAATGTAGACAAGAATAGAATTATATATATATATATATATATATATATATACGTATTTGCTTGTACAAAATTTCAGAACTACATAAACATTTAATACTCTTACATAGAAGGATTATCGACGCTTGGACCACATGATTTTCAAATAAGCTTCCATTGATAAGACTGTACCAAAGGCATAAAAATTTACATTTCGTTTATACCACAGTAAAACCATAAAACGAAGTTTCAAAGTTATATAATACATATTACAAAGACTGCTCAAATATGTAATAACATTCATTTTTAGTTGTAGAAAAATCTATGTGCCCATTTATAATAAGATAATAAACGATCTGTATAGCTAGAGGCTTTGAATCCAAATCTTTACAAACATAATACCCTGAGTAAGGACCCAGTACCCATGGATGATTTTAGGGGCTAAATTTCTCTCATGGGCTAATTTTCTATGGTTTTTCCAAAAACAAGATTCACTATTTTAAAAATGATTCTCCCAAATTCTATAGGATAAAATTATTTTACCTTACACATCGCCAAAATTTTATAAAAAATATATAAAATCCTTATAAATTTGAATATTTTTACAAAAATATTGCCAAACATTTATAGTTGGCATATGAAGGATTAGTAAGATTCGCCAAGGTTTCTACATTTTAAAATAAATTCCCATCCTTAAAACTATCCCTGCCAGTACCACTTGAAACCCGAGTCTGAACCTTCAAACTAAACATTATAATCGGAATTCAAATACCTTTTTCGAGCAAGGAATTGTCCTAGATCCATTGAATGCGAATGTTTAAGTCCTGCAGGGAAACCGAAAATTACTAATTAGTGTTAAGACAAAATTCAACGAAATTTAAATATTGAAGATAAAGTGATGTTCAGGAAGAATCCATGAAATTAAAATAGTGAAGGTTCCACACAGCAAAAACACTTAGCTTGACGTCGATGTGGGTGTATGTTTCTTGTCGATGTTGCTGAAGCAAACTATCCACTGTCTGAAGGGGAGGGGTGGATCTTGAAATGACTGATGGGTACCCTTGCAATGAAAACAAGGGTCCCATCATTAGTATTATAACTGAACGAACTTAAATCAATTTCTCAGAACGTATCAAGAAGATAGAATGTTATTAAACATGTAGTATATATTGCATAAACTATAAAGAAACACATAGTATAAATCATGTTCCACATAATTGCCCAATTCAGACAACAGATAGGGTTGTGAGATATTGTTCTCACATTTATCTAAACCTACAGATTTATGATAAAGAAAATGCAATCAAGAACAAAGTTCTGGATACATAAGATTCTTCTCTTTACACTAACAAAGTGAAATATGACAAGTTAACCACATAATTTCCAAATTAATAAAGTTTTCACAGGGTAAAGCATTTCCCATAGAGGTATTTTTCCCTAGCTCAAAGTTACATATAGGGTTATGGGACATTGCTATCATAATGCTCAAACTTACGAATTGATGATAAAAACACACAGACAAGAATTGAGCATTAGAACGAAACCTAAAATATATTTTTGAACCCATCTTAACCACAGATTCCAGGAATAGCGAATTTAGGGTGAATTATACACCGAAATATAAACCCTGGAAATTAAATTATTCACATCAAGAGAGGTCTCACGAACTTGAATTTCCTGTATAGATTATATGAAACTAAATAGAAGGGTACCACAGATAGGTTACTGTCTTGGCGCATTATGGAAAAGAAGAGTCTTGCTACAAACACGGGTCCTTTTCCTTTATAACTTTATGCCATGGGTTCAAAACGAAATGAATCCCAACCAATATAAGGAGGCACTTTCTCAACTTTAAGAATCGAGGGTTTGGGAATTCATCCCTCCTCATTTCCTTATGAATGCAAGACATACATAGTATAATACACAGAGAGAATCAATGCATAGTTACTCCCACAACACGCCTTATGCGGAATTTTTAGGATCACTGTAACAGGGTTTTAATCACAAAAGTTCAACGATAGAAATACCATGAGTGACTCCAAATAAAATACAAGTATAAATATTAAAGAGACGATCGAGGTTATCTTCTTGTTAACAGAACCCTAAAAACATTTCGGGACTATCCCTGAATGAAGAAACTAAAAACCATCTGTGTAAAATGGCTTACAAGTTAATGAAATCCTTGAGTAACGGATGTTGACCCTCAAGGGAGATATAAATCTGTAAGAGACCACGAGTTAGCACATACTTTTTTTATTGAGAGCATGGATGATAATACAGAGACAGACTTAAAATACGATTGACCCTTCCATACATTCTACAATTAAATCAAGCGATGGAGTTTTCGTGAACATACCTGGTAAAGGAGGAAACTAGTCAAACATATAACATTTTATTTCCTTACACAGAGAACGAACCCCCTCATCACCAGTGGTTACACGTAGAGCAATGTTGCAGAGGTTAACACATGACATTTTTACAAAAATGCACACGAACCAAAAGAGAAATGGAACATTAGTCACCCAAGTGACTCTCGTATCGCAGAGTAATGGCGAATGGATGCCTTGTGTACACAGGACATATGAATATGCATGCATGGCATATCCCCATTGATCACGGTAATCCTAGAATTAGTACTGTGTAGAAAACCTCATAACTCTCAACCTGAGGATTCAATGTTAATTACAAGCATGTATTAACTGCGCATTGAACCGAGCCCACTAACACTGTCATGAAATCAGATGGTTTTCATGGTGGATAGTAAGCATTAGGGTTATGACTTGTCATGTTAGGTGGGTTTCCAACTCCAACGTTAAATATCCTTATTTGTGTGACCCTGTCGTTTTTCCAACTGGTGTGTGTGTTAGTCCCTCTAACTACTGTATTGAAATCCTTAACAAAGAAAAATGATAAGAATGACCACTATTGTTGAAAGTTAAAGTGCACGTTCAGTTAGGGTATAGTCGTTGCAAGAAGGCCCATATGTGACAAAGGTTAAACACTACAGGTAAGACATATGATCAGTCATTCATGTAAACTCAAGAAAAATACATTGCCTTGTATAACTTTAGATATAGGAACTTTATGGTACTGAGTTTTGTATCTAACATCAACAATTAAATAAGTTCTGGATACATGGAATTATAAGGGGTTATAATAAAGGAAAGGAGATTGAATGTATGGGATTGTTGCAATACAGATTGAAGTAACCCTTCATTTGGATATGAAGTAGAGAGTACTAGGACTTGTTTAAAGGAGGAACTTTAGTGAAACATATTTGTGGATCCATTGATAAGGGTAGGAAACCGTGTAGGCTAGATTTAATTTAGACTATATTACATAACCAGATCACATTTTTATGAATAGTCTAAACCTTAAAACCTGTTGTGACAAGTGTTATTACATGTACTAAATTATTGTAATAGGCACAACTAAATGAAAGGTTGGCCACCTGGTCTTAGTCGCTTGTAATGACGTGTAAGCTTACATGATATTCTGATAGTGATGATTTTTTAGTTGTAAACCAATCAAGTATAACAGAGTAAATAAGTTGTAATGCACCTAGCAAAAAAATATTATTTTGTAATTTTGGGGTATATTACATGTACTATAAGTCAAAGTTGATACAAAAGAAATTATTTAAATAATAAAGTTAATGAAGAAATTACTAAGTGGACAAGTGGTTAGAAGTGGGTTATCCCTAAAATAAGGAAAGTGGTTTAAGATGGTTATAAGGTAACCCCTTGAGGAAGCTACATAAAACTATAAATAAGAGGTAAGGATCTCTCTTTTTAATTACACTTGAGAATATTGAATATCTACAAGTGAGTAAGGTAACCAAAGGATATCTAATGTGAATTCCTTAAGTGAGTAATGCCTCCATTTATTCAATGCTTGTATGACTGCATAAAATTCCTTGTCATACATGGAATATTTTAGCTTGGTTTCATTCAGTTTCTCACTGAAGTATGAAATTGACCTGTTGTCTTGGCTTAAGACTGCTCCAATCGTAAATCCACTTGCGTCACATCTCACTTGAAATGTCTTGCTGAAATCTGGTAGAACCTGAACTGGTTGTTCATTTATCATATCTTTCAACAATTTGAAACTTTTCTCTTCTTCCTTTTTACAATGAAAAGATTTATGTCTTTTCTTGACTGTGTCCATCATCAGTGCACATATTCCACTGAAATTTATGATGAAATTTCTGTAAAAGCTAGCCAATCCATGGAAGCTTCGAACTTCAAAGATACTCTTTCGTGATGGCCAATCTATGATCCCTTTTACCTTCTAAAGATCCATCTTCAACTCATTGGAAGAGATTACAAAACCCAAATAAATGAGTTGTGTCTTCATGAAAGATGAATTCTTCAAATTGACCAGCAACTTCTCTTGATGTAATATCCTCATCACTAAAGCTAAGTGCTTCATATGTTCTCCTCCAGTCTTACTGAAGATCAGTATATCATCAAGATACATGATTACAAACTTTCCAATGAAATCTCTCAAGACTTCGTTCATCAATCTCATAAAAGTACTTGGTGTGTTCGTCAAATCAAATGACATGACAAGCCATTCATGCAGTCCTTCATTTGTCTTGAATGTTGTCTTCCATTCATCACCTTCCCTCATTCTAATCTGATGATATCCACTTTTCAAATCAAGTTTTGAAAAAAACTTTCCTCCACTCAAGCAATCCTTCAAGTCATCCATCCTAGGTAAAGGAAATCTATACCTGATTGTACACATTCTCTAGCCATCATCCTTCTTCAGAATTAACATTGTAGGTACAGTGCATGGACTCAAACTTTCTCTAACCAATCCTTTGTCCATCAAATCCTGGACTTGTCTTTTGACTTATTCATTCTCCTGCGTCGTCAATCTATACGTTTCCTTGTTTGGTAGACTTTATCTAGGTATAAGATCAATATGATGACTTATGCTCCCGATGGGTGGCAACGAAAAAGGTAATTCGTCCACTACTATGTCAGCAAATTCCTCTAGCAATTCCTAAATTTCCTCAGGTAGATCATCTATGTTGGTACTTGTCAAGATGACTCTTGGTTTTTTTACCACCGCAAACTACATGTTTTCTTATTTCTTGACTTCATCAAGAAGTTCCTTCCCACTCATGAGAAGTATAGTATTGTTGGCTTCTAATTTTACCTCCTTGTCTTTAATTGGTAGCAACATATGCGTCCTACCATTCTTCTCCAAGGTGTATGTGTTCTTTCTCCCATCATGAACAATATTTTTTTCATATTGCCACAATCTCTCCAACAAAAGATGACATACATACATGGGAATAACATCACACAGGATTTCATCATTATACCCCCCTATCTTAAATTCAACTAAACATTGTTTAGCGATAGTTACTTGATGTCCCTTTTGTAACCACGAGACTTTGTATCGACTTTGATGTGCAATAGTCTCTAATTCCATCTTCTCTACCATTTTTGTGGATACTATATTATTTGTAATTCCACTATCCATTATTACCTTGCATACCCTATCCTTGGTCTTGCAAGCAGTTCTAAACAATTTGTTTCTTTGCACTGGATTTTCTATCTCCTTCTCTAGTTTCAAGAGAATTTTCCGCACCATCAAGGATATTCCACCCTCTGTGTCTTCTACCTCAACATTTTGCCTCTATTCTTATGAAATGTGAGCTTTGCCTCCATATATTTTCTTATCAGTACATTTAAAAGACTTGTGTCTGATCTTTCCACAAAAAACACATTTTATGTCACCTCCTCTACCTCTTCCTCTTCCTCTTGCTCGTGGAAAAGTGTTTATGTCAGCATATTGTCTCCCCTGTGAATTTCCTCCTCTTTATTTCCTCCTCTTTCAGGGTGAGTATGAGGTTTCTTTTCTTCTTCCTTGGGCTTCTGAGTTCTATCCTAGGCAATGACTTGTCCTCTGCTCTCACTTTGACCTCGGCCTCTTTGACCTTACTTTTGGGCCAACTTCTCTTCATCCATCAGAGCCATTTGATAAGCATATTATACATTCCTTATCATCATCATGCTCATCTCATCCTAAATTTCATATCTCATACCATTCGTATATCTAGCAAACTTTTCATCATCACTTTCACAATGACTAGCTTTGATATTGATCGTGTAAAATTCCTCAGTGTATTCTTTCACTGTCATCCCTTTTTGTCTCAAGTTTTGCATTCTTCGAAATAGATTGATCTGGTATTCTATGGGTATAAACTTGGATTTCATTTTTGCAACCATTCTATGCTAGCCTTTGATTCTTTGTTTTCCTTTGCAACTCCTATCAGCCTGCAGTTCATCCCACCACAATGTCGCATGACCTTTTAGTCTAATGACAACATGTTTAACTTTCTTATCTTTCTCAACATCCTCATAGTCGATGTATTTATCCAGAGATCTAAACCAATCTAGCAGCTCTTCAACGTCTAAGTTTCCTTGATACAACAGAATGTCCATTTTTTCTCTGACACTTATTCTTACAACATCTCTGAATAGACGTTCTTCTACAACATCTTCCGCTACAACTTTTGCTTCAACTCCAGCCTCATTTTCTCTTTCAGCTTCACTAACATATCCAACATCGACTGTCTGTCTTTGTGTTGTTTCCATAGAATCCAATCGAGCATGGAGTTCTCTCATCTCCCTTTCCACAGTTGGATCGATCATTGGTCTTTCTCTCCTTCTTGGCAACATTGTTTCAATCTGTTCCCCCTAGAAAACAAAATAAATTGAAAGTTAGTCTCTGATACCACTCTAATGAAACACCCCCTGCCACAACAGGTTCTATGTGACCTCCTGGTCTTAGGATCATTCTTTATCTTCCCCTTGAGTCAGATTGAATCTTTTATTTCCCTACAGGAAACCCCCCCCCACACACACGAGTGTGTATCCACAGGTCCTTATGAGTTATGCCTATACAAACAAGCACCAACTCACTCCCTTGTGATCACTGATATGACCATAGCATTCACCCGAAAGGGTACTTCGGGTTTCGTGACTTCGCGATCCAAGATGTGAGTCCTCCTGTCTCATCAATCCCTAAAATCTTGAAAAGTCTAATGGTTTTTTTACTCATCCCTTTTAACTTTCCTGATGTGACCTCCAACTATGAACTGGGGCCCAAACACTTCGATATCTCGGGATTTCTCTTATCGGTGTTTTGCGATGCAACAACTCCTTTCGCCGACTTCCAAAATCGGGACAACCCCCTGCCATAGATCAACGGCTCTAAGCTCCCTGTGATTTCATGGTCCTTATTCTATCTGGACTTCACAAATCGGGAGTTCACGAATCTCGACTCCAAGTCACAACCTCCACTTCCTGAATTCCTAAACACGAAATTCAACCACGAGATCAACGACGCTTGTTGATCTGAATCTAATGGTCTCTATTCCTCTTGAGCTTCTAACACCTAACAACTCTCGGCCTTATCTCCCTTACTGGTTGACTAGATCCAATAGCCCACAATATATCGACACTTCCCCTGGAAGCATTTCCACCATCCTTTTCATTTTCAACACCTCTTCACAAAACACTTTGGGGTCAACCCTTCTGAACTTTCCCTCTTACGGGTGACCTCAATATTCATCTCCCTTTGAACACTTCAAAGGTTCTATGCCTTCTAAGCTTCGATTCTCCCGAAAATCCTAGACTTTAAGGAATCCCTGTGCGCACACCTTGCAGCATTTACAGATAACCTCTAGTTATTTGACCCTCTGACTCTATGCACTCCTTGGAACAACAGTCCTTGAATCCTCCCCCTAGATTGATAAAGTCAAATACTTTAACCCACCTGTGCACACCTTGAACGGATCTATACTAACCCACACTTCTATTGGTATGAGAACAACGATATCTCTCTTGAGTTTCTTGAGATAAAACTCAGAACTCCGTCAACGCACACCTTGCAGATGTTCACTGCACTCCTTGCAGGAATTCTCAGGAAGATAAACAATTGAAACCCATTGTTCTCTCTCTCAAACTTCATACCTTTAACATGAAATCATACACACAACACAACATTGAAACAAATGCATAAACAGAGAATATAAGAAACTATATACATACCATTCAACAGATTCAAACAGTAAGCACAATAACACTATAAAATTGAGTCAAAGCTTTCATATATTAACTCAAGCGTTCCTGTACATGGATTATCCTCTGTGTTCTTACTCTCTACATCTCTACAACTTACTCAACTGATACAATGATACAAGCGAGGGTGTCTTTCTATATGTTTTTCCCTCCTACACTACAAGCTATCTAATCTGAAATAAAAGCTACAACAACTTTATATAAATTACAATAAATGCCTCTTTATCCAGAAGATGTGAGCAATGCTCAAGATCTATTTACAATATCAAAAACATAAATGTAAATACATCTCCCAGCTATTACATTAATGTTTGTTCATTTAAATTTAATTTTTTTTCAAAATGTGCGTTGTTGCATATCCAATTTTCATTGTCTTTGTGCTTTCTTTGTTGGCGTGCTTACGATGCTCCTGCATCATACTTCCTTGGTTGAAAAATTCATCCTCTTATCTCTCTATTTCATCATCTCTGTAAGGATACATATCAGCTATGTTGAATACGGGTTATATTCCTACCCCATCTGGTAATTCAATCTCATAAGCGTTTGCTTCAAACTTTATTATGATCTTACATGACCCAATTTTCTTAATCTTTATCTTATTGTACATTCCTCTTGGGAACCTTTATTTTCTTAGGTGTGCTAAAATCAAATCACCTACTTCAAACCCAAGTTCTCTTCTATGTTGATCTGCTCTATGCTTATATTCCTGGTTGGAATTTTGCAATCGCTCCTTAATATTGTTGTGGAGTTCTTGCATTTTCTCTAGAAAATCCTCTACACTAGCACTTATGGAATCACTCTTCTCTAAGTCTCTCAACTTGTATACTTCTCTCGCCTGCATTCCATATATGATCTGGAGTGGGATTTATCCTGTGCTCTGGTTTGGTGAATCATTATATGAAAATTCTGCTTGTGGCAGAATCTGATCCCACTGACTATGATGTTCAACCACCAAACTCCTTAATAAATATCCCAAGCTTCGATTCACTACCTCAGTCTATCCATCCGTTTGAGGATGATATGCTGAGCTAAAAGATAAATTAGTCCCCAACTTTTTCCATAATGTTCTCTATAAATGACCAAAAAAAGTGGTATCTCTGTCCGATACAATACTCTTCGGTAAGCCATGAAGTCTAACAACTTCTTTGAAGAATAGATTTGCAATGTGAGTTGCATCACTGGTTTTCTAACACGGAATGAAATGTGTCATTTTAGAAAATCTATGACTACCACAAAGATTGAGTCACACCATCTTTGCGTCCTTGGCAGTCCTAACACAAAATCCATACTTACCGCATCCCATGGCCTCTCTGGTATTGGAAATGGATGATACAACCCTGTATTATGTCTCTTTTCATTCTTGTGCTGGCAAATTATGCACCTATTCATGAATTTCTTGACATCTGTCCTCATCCCTAGCCAATAGTATGACCCATTCAGTTGCACGAACGTTTTGTCATGGTCAAAATGTCCAGCCAATCCTCCACTATGTTTTTCCTTCAAAAGGTTCTCTCCCATAAAAAATTCAGTATACACAACTGATTACCCCTCAACAATAGTCCATCCTGAATCATATATTTAGTCCATTCGCTCTTGTCTTTGAGAACTGTATTCTCACATGCTTCATAAGCTTCTTTAAAATCGGAATCATCCCTATACATATGCTTTAGGTTATCGAAACCTAAGGTATTCACCTTGAACTCTTGCATAATCAAACATTTCCTGCTCAGAGCATCAACAACTTTTTTAGTAGTTCCATAAATATGCTTTATAACAAAAGTAAAATTCTACATGTATTCAACCCATTTCCCATACTTCTAGTTCAATTTTTCTTGTCGATTTATGAATTGTAAAGCACGGTTATTGCTATACAATACAAACTTTTTGGGGACCAAGTAATGCCTCCATTTCTTCAACGCCTCTATGACTACATAAAATTCCTTTTCATACATGGAATATTCTAGCTTGGTTTCATTCAGTTTCTCACTAAAATATGCAATCGGCATGTTGTCTTGGCTTAAGATCGCTCCAATCGCAAATCCACTTGTGCCACATCTCACTTGAAATGTCTTGCTGAAATCTGGTAGAACCAGAACTGGTTGTTCAGTTATCTTATCTTTCAACAAATTGAAACTTTTCTCTACTTCCTTTGTCCAATGGAAATATTTGTGTCTTTTCTTGACTGTTTCCATCATCTGTGCACATATCCCACTAAAATTTCTAATGAATTTTCTGTAAAAACTAGCCAATCCATGGAAGCTTTGAACTTCAAAGATACTCTTTGGCGATGGCCAATCTCTGATCACTTTTACCTTTTCAGGATCCATCTTCAACTCATTCGAAGAGATTACAAAACCCAAATAAATGAGTTATGTCTTCATGAAAGACGACTTATTCAAATTGACCAACAACTTCTCTTACTGTAATCTCCTCATCACTAAAGATAATTTCTTCAGATGTTATCCTTCATTCTTACTGAAGATTAGTATATGATCAAGATACATGATTACAAACTTTCCAATGAAATCTCTCAAGAATTCATTCATCAATATCATAAAAGTACTTATCACATTCGTCAAACCAAATGGCGTGACATGCCATTCATACAGTCCTTCATTCGTCTTGATATCCATTCATCACCTTCCCTCATTCTAATCTGATGATATCCACTTTTCAAATCAATTTTTGAAAAAAACTTTTCTCCACTCAAGCAATCCATCAAGTCATCCATCCTAGGTAAAGGAAATCTATACCTAATGGTGATTTTTTTTATAGCTCCTGAGTCTGTACACATTCTCCAACCACCATCCTTCTTCGGACTTAACACTGTAGGTACAATGCATGGACTCAAAATTTCTCTAACCAATCTTCTGTCCATCAAATCCTGGACTTGTCTTTTGACTTCTTCATTCTCCTACACCGCCAATCTGTACGCTGCCTTGTTTGGTAGACTTGATCCAGGTATAATATCAATATGATGAAAAATGCTCCTGATGGGTGGCAACGAACAAGGTAATTTGTCCACTACTATGTCAAAAAATTCATCCAACAGTTCCTAAATTTCCTCAAGTAGATCATCTATCTTGGTACTGGTCAATATGACTCTTGGTTTTCTTACCACCACAAACTGCATGTCTTCTTATTTCTTGACTTCATCAAGAAGTTCCTTCCCACTCATGAGAAGTATAGTATTGTTGGCTTCTTCTTTTACATCCTTGTCTTTAATTGGCAGCAACATATGCATCCTACCATTCTTCTCCAAGGTGTATGTTTTCCTTCTCCCGTCATGAACAACATTTATGTCATATTTCCATGGTCTCCCCAACAAAAGATGACAGACATCCATGGGAATAACATCACACTGGATTTCATCATTATACCCCCCTATCTTAAATTCAACTAAACATTGTTTAGTGATAGTTACCTGATGTCCCTTTTGTCACCATGATAATTTTTATGGGCTCATATGTGCAACAATCTCCAATTCCATTTTCTCCACCATTTCTGTGGATACTATATTATTTGTGCTTCCACTGTCCACTATTACCTTGCATACCCTATCCTTGGTCTTGTAAGCAGTTTTGAGCAAACTGTTTCTTTGGACTGGATTTTCTATCTCCTTCTCTGGTTTCAAGAGAATTTTCCACATCATCAAGGATCTTTCACCTTTCGCGCCTTTTGCCTCAACATTTCACCTCTGTTCTTCTAAAATGTGAGCTTCTCCTCCTTCTCTTTTCTTATCAGGACATTCAAAAGACTTGTGTTCAATATTTCCACAAACAAAACATTTTATCTCACCTCCTCTGCCTCTTCCTCTTCCTCTTGCTCACAGAAAAGTGTTTTTGTCGGCATATTGTCCCCCTTGTGAATTTCCTCCTCTTTCAAGGTGATTATTAGGTTTCTTTTCTTCTTCCTTGGGCTTCTGAGTTCTATCCTAGGAAATTACTTTGCCTCTACTCTGACTTCGACCTCGACCTCTTTAACCTTTCTTTCAGGCCAACTTCTCTTCAACCTTCAAAGCCATTTGATAAGAATCTTGTACATTCCTTATCGTCATCATTCTCATCTCATTCTAAATTTCATATCTCATACCATTCATATATCTAGCAACCTTTTCATCATCACTTTCACGATGACTAGCTCTGATGTTGAGCCTGTAAAATTCCTCAGTTTATTCTTTCACTGTCATCCCTTTCTGTCTCAATTTTTGCATTCTTCAAATCATATTGATCTGGTAGTCTCTGGGTATAAACTTGGCTTTCATTTTTGCAACCATTCTATCCCAGCCTTTGATTCTTTATTTTCCTTTGCAATGTCTATCATCTTGCAGTTCATCCCACCACAGTGTTGCATGACCTTTCAGTCTAGTGATATCATGTTTAACTTTCTTATCTTCCTCAATATCCTCATAGTTGAATTATTTATCTAGGGCTCTAAACCAATCTAGCATCTCTTCAACGTCTAAGTTGCCTTCATACATCATAATTTTCATTTTTGCTCTGGCACCTATTCTTACAACAACTCTGAATAGACGTTCTTCTGCAGCATCTTCGGCTACAACTTTTGCTTCAACTCCAGCCTCATTTTCGATTTTGGCTTCACTAACATATCCAACATTGAATGTCCTTGTTTTTGTTGTTTCCATAGCATCCAATCAAGCATGGAGTTCTCTCATATCCCTTTCCATAGTTGGATCAGGCATTGGTATTTCTCTCCTTCTTGGTGGCATTGTTTCAATCCGTTCCCCCTAGAAAACAAAAAGAAATTGTAAGTTAGTCTCTTATACTACTTTGATGTAACACCCCCTTCCACAGAAGGTTCTACACGACCTAGCAGTCTTAGGATCATTCATTATCTTCCCCTTAAGTCTGATTGACTCTTTCATTTCCCTACAGGAAACCACACACACACACACGAGTGTGTATGCACAGGTCCTTATGAGTTACGCATGTACAAACAAGCACCAAACGCCAACTCGCTCCCTTGTGATCACTAATATGACCCCAGCCTTCACCCGAAAGGGTACTTCAGGTTTCATGACTTCGCGATCCCAGATGTGAGTCCTCTTGTCTTGTCAATCCCCAAAACGCCAAAAAGGCTAATGGGTCTTTGACTCCTCCCTTTGACTTTTCCTAACGTGACCTCCAACTATGAACTAGGGCCCAAACACTTCGGTACCTAGAGATTTCTCTTATCAACGTTTTGTGATGCAGCAACTCCTTTCGCCAAATTATGAAATCATGACAACCCTCTTCCATAGATCAATGGCTCTGAGCTCCCTGTGATCTGACGATCCTGATTCTATCGGGACTTTGGGAATCAATAGTTCACGACTCTCGACTCCAAGTCACAACCTCCTACACTTCCCGAATTCTGAAACATGAAATTCAACCACGAGATCAACCACACTCATTGATATGAATCCAAGGGTCTCTATTCCTCTTGATCTTCTAACACCTAACAAATCTTGGCCTTATCTCCCTTGCTGATTAACTAGATCCAACATCCCATAGTAGATCGACACTTCCCTTGGAAGCGTTTCCACCATCCTTTCCGTTTTCAACACCCCTTCACCAAACACTCTGGTGTCAACCCTTCTGAACTTTCCCTCTTACAGTTGACCTCGACCTTCATCTCCCTTTGAACACTTCAAAGGTTCTATCCCTTCTGAGATTTGATTCTTCTAGAAATCCTAGACTTTAAGGATTCTTTGCGTGCACACCTTGCGGCATTTCCAAATAACCTCTATTTATTTGACCCTCCAACTCTGTGCACTCCTTGCAAAAGAAGTCCTTCAATCCTTCCCCTAGATTGATAAATTCTAAGACTTTAACCCATCTACGCACACCTTGCACGCCTCTATGCTATTCCGCACTTCTATTGGTATGAGAACAACGATATCTCTCATGAGTTTCCTGAGATAAAACTCAAAACTCCATCAACACACACCTTGTGGACGTTCACTGCACTTCTTGCAGGAATTCTCAGGAAGAGAAACAATTGAAACTCATTCTTCCGTTCTCTCAAACTCCATACCTTTAACATCAAATCATACACACAACACAACATTGAAAAAAATGCATAAACAAAGAATATAAGCAACTGTATACATACCATTCAACATATGCAAACAGTAAGCACAATAACACCATAAAATTGAGTCAAATCTTTCATATATTAACTCAAGTGCTCCTATACATGGATTATCCTCTGTGTTATTACTCTCTACATCTCTACATCTTACTCAACTGATACAATGATACAAGCGAGGGTGTATTTATATTTGTTTTTCCCTCCTACACTACAAGCTATCTAATCTGATATAAAAGATACAACAACTTTACATAAATTACAATAAATTCCTCTTTATCTAGTAGATGTGAGCAATGCTCAAGATCTGTTTACAATCTCCAAAACATAAATGTAAATACATCTAAAAGCTATTACATTAATGTCTCTTCATTTAAATTTAAAACATTTTCAAAATGTGTGTTGGTGCATATCCAACTGTCTTTGTCTTTGTGTTTGATTTGCTGGTGTGCTAACGATGCTCCTGCATCATAAGGTTAAGAAAGGTTTTCAGGTATGTGATCATATACATTAGGTCTATTACAGAGTTACAAATCAGATTTGGATGATGAAATTGATGAGGGAGTTTGGTTGAGGTACATGTTGGGTACATGGTTGAGACAAGTAGTTGATGAGTTGACACATACATGAGGTGTATATTTGATGATGTTGGTACATATTTATGAGTCATAGTTGATGAGTATTTGATGCATGATTGGTACATACTTGGTACATGGTTGGAGGCACTTATTAGTAGTATTGTTGACACATGGTTTATGGATGATATAATATACTTGTCTTGGTATATTATTAGAAGCACATATTGATCTTGGTGATGATTATTAGTTGTTGTGTTATGCTTGGTTGATGCACATATTGGTGATATTGTGCATATGGTTGAGAGTTGTCTTGGTGATTGATCTTGGTGAGTAGATATTATTTGGTTGATAAGATTGATGAGACAAGATGTTGTGATAGGTTGTTTAGAGAGGTTATTATGATAGGTTATTTTTACAGGTTTGGTGCATGGTTGATGCACTTGTTTATGGTACAAGTTTAGGTACATGTTGATGGTACATGTTGGAAAAGGATGTTACAGGCTGTTTGGTGCAGCTTGATTGGTTTAGGTTTACAACATTATATCTCACAATGATAGTGTAGCAGTGGTTCCATAATTCTACTTATATTTCAGGGTGGTTGGATAGGGCATGGACAAGTGTCTGTAGCCACCTTTCAGTTGTAGCTGGAGAACATAGGTGGTTGTAGCCTCCTTCTAGTTGTATCCATAAAAATGGGGAGTTGGATCTTCCGTTAGGTTGTAGCCTTACAATTTAGGGGGTTGGATCCTTCCTTCAGTTGCAACTAGAAAACAAATGAAGTTGGTGCTTCCAATGAATGTTATTCTTAAATACATATAAGAAAAAACATTTTTTAGTTTTCTCCCGCTTTCGGTTTCAACGTAAGAACATTGGTGTACTGGGTATGTGTATGATTTCTCATTTGTTCATTGTTTATTTACTCTCAAACCATTGGATGATAATGTTACATTGATATAATACTTTCATTTTATGGTTAAAAAGGATTAAATTGATCTATTACTAATTCATACCTCCTCTCAATAATCCAACCAAGGAAAGAGGTAAACTTATAAATTCCACTGAAAATGGTATCGCCAAAGAGACAGTTAGTTGTCAATTCTAACTAGTCAAAGATCAAGATATAGTACTCCTCCCTTATTATTGAATTTTGAGATCATTAATGTAACAACCCTAATTGAATAAATGATTAAAGATTATAAAGCAAAATTAATTAAAGAAAATAAGTGTGATTAATTAAGTAATAATCAAACTGAAGATCACATTTAATGACTTGTGACATAAATTTAAGAGATCAAAAAAAAAATGAGATAACAAGGATTGTGTATGCAGTAGAGGGTGGCATATGCAGGGNTGGAGTAAAGGTGTGAGTCGGTCGGGAGGAATAAGGGAGGGAAGAGGGGGATGTGTGCACCATTCGACAAGGGGAAATGGTTGCAGAGGACTGTTTTCTTGCTATCTGCAGAGAGCCGAGATCTTGGTTGTGAGATTGGTGCGCTCATATTGAGGCACAGGATTTTCTGGTTGTGACATATTGATCAGGCAGGCACCGAGTTGCTAGATGTTTTGGGCACAGGGGCCAGGATATCCGTAGATATCCTGGAGCTAGGTCGTTTTCCTAGTTGGTAGGGTGGACAATAGTTTTGGGAAATTATTTTTCTATGTTTGCAGCAGGACTGGACCGTGTAGCAGTTAGCAGGAGAGCAGCAGCAAGGCAGCTGGCAACAGAAATTAGCATCAGAACCAGGTAACCTGTTAAATTATGAATTTATTTCATTCTGCTATGAAGTCGTTAATATTTGATGATCTAAATTACTGAAGTCGCTGGTATGAATATCAATCTTATGTTGAATAGATATTGTCTTAGTTAAGAAATAAACTGCTTATGAGGATAACGATGTTTAGATATATATATGGGCATTACATATGGTATCAGAGTGTCTTAGTTCGGAATCTGGGCCTGAGGGCCAAAACCCTAAGTGTTAACTCCAACCACGCTTAAACTATAAGAAAAACATGTTCAGTTGATTTGTTATGATCGAAACAATAACAGAAATGCACTCAAGATAATACTCCTACATGACCCAAGCAAATAAGCTCATATATCGCAAGCAACAGCTTTAGGTAAAACCCTGTAACTGGATCATATATGGTCACTACAGTTGTAGTCTGAACATTCGAAGGAATGCCTTTAAAATAGTGGTAGCACATCGGATAATGGGAGGGATCACCTTCCACAAAATGACTATCCTTAAAACAGCCTAAACAAAGCTATTAAGCACGAAAAACATAGATGATGACTTAATTTTATTTTGAGCAGTACTAATTGATGAAAATGTTGAGGGAAACTTATGTCTAAGGCTTGAAGTTGGTAAGAATTAATAACTGCACGAACTACACTATATAAAATGAAAAAAGGACATTCAGGACCCTGAAGAGGCCTATTTCCTCTCGAACTTGCCTAAATGAGGAACTGCCAATGCGCAGTCGGAAAAGAAATTTAGAAGATTTGTATTACCCGAGAACAGCGCAAACTAGTTGCCCGTACTAACCTCAGGGAAATTATAATTAATGAAGAATCTCAAGAACTATAGGCCCATACACATTTTAACCATGCTAGAGAGAGAAATTTTTACACCGCGTAAAATTTTCTTACAATTAATCATTACCTCAAAATAGAGTTGTTCATTACGCCAAAAAAAAAACAACGGATCTGCACCGTTAGATCTCGGATGAAATCCTGTCAGCCGTCATATCTAGAAAAGTTGCGCAGGGTTTAAGCCTCAGCGTGCATAGGAGGAGTCTCGGAAGAGTCATCGGGAAACCTGAGCCATCGGGGTTTTATTAACACTGAGAATCGAGACTGTGTGGCTCTCTAAACCCCGAGAATGGATCCTAGTCGTTGATCTCGGTAGGACACGTGTCAGCATTCTGGGGAGGATATCGATATTTTACCCATCGAAGATTTCAAAGGTGTGGAACTCGTGCATGTTGAAATCGCGATCCATGATTTTTCGATAGAATCAAAGCCATCCAAATAGCGTGGACATGTGTCAGGAGATCCCGCAGAGTCAGAGATCAGGGAATTGAAAATCCCGTGCACCTGACAACGGGAATCGTGAAATCCCGAAGTGCGATTTCCCGACGGGTGCAAGGACGGAGTGGGGACCACCAGGGTTAGGGCGAAGGACAGGTGTCAAACGTCAACTCCCATGAGGTCAATGATGGGTACCATTGGGGATCGGGAGTCGGGGATCCATGAGGACGAAGAATAACGACAGCACAAGTGTCGATTTCCTGACGGGAAAATTCCCGATAAAAGCAAGGAACCCCAAGAATTGATCTGAACCATCCATCATTTTGGACGCGTGTCAGAACCTTGGAGAGAGTTGGAAATCGAGGAATCCGAGTATTCGGGCACACAAAAATTATGTCACACAGAATCGCGATACGCGATTTCCCGACGAGATCTGAACCGTTCATTTGGTGGACAGGTGTAAGCAACCTGGGCAAGGTCGGGAATCAGCGTATTGGGGTTTTCAAGGACACGGAACGCTTGCATGTTGGAGTCGCGATCCACGATACCCCGACGAGATATGATCCATTCATTCCGAGGACATGTGGCAATGATCAGAGCCATCGGGAAAGGTCTCGATGGGAGGTCGTCCATCGGGCCATCGCGAATCGGGAAATTGCGAATCCCGTGGACAAGGTATCTATGCATAATGAAATCATGAAATGCGATTTCATGATGGGTCAAGGGATAACGGGGCCCACAGAGGGGTCAACGGTGGATACGTGGTTGGTTATGTGTCGGAATTGAGTTAAACACTTAAACCTTCATAAAAAGGCATTAATTAATTAATTAATATGTTAATCAAGGCTTAATCACATCGTGCATCGGGAAATCGGGGATTTCGTGGACGAGCGGTTCATGACAGTAAGAATCA
This sequence comes from Picea engelmannii, assembly GCA_009831015.1. Lineage (NCBI taxonomy): Eukaryota > Viridiplantae > Streptophyta > Pinopsida > Pinales > Pinaceae > Picea > Picea engelmannii. The sequence continues at coordinate 868,222 of ML784390.1, forward strand.
CGAAACCCCGAAACCCAATGAGGATAAGACCGCAGTCACATGGGTGCAGGTCACATGGACCTCGGCATAGACAAAATGGGGCGAACGCAAGGAATAGGTTCATCGAGTATCGGGATATCGAGAATTCCATGGAAACGGGATTCATGCAATGCAGTATTGCGATATCCGAAACTCCGATGTGGGATAAGGTTGTGGCCCTGGGATATAGTGGTCATATGGGCCAAAAAAAAAAGGCTTAGCTGAAGGGCTAATGCACAGGGTATCGCATCGGTAAATCGACAGTCGGGAAACTGCAAGGGCAGGGGTTCATAACAACGAAAGTCGTGAAACCGCGAAACCTGATAAGATAAGACCGCGGTCACGAGGAAAGGTCGCGTGGACCACAGGCTTAGCTTGGAGAGATAAAGCGCTAGGAGCAAATCAGGGATCGGAGAATCGCGAGTCCTAAGGACTTGTGAGGCTCGACATTGAGAACCCCGAAACTCTGATGGAAGATAGCGGTAGGGTTACATGGGATGTCGGTCATATGAGATGGGTGTCTAGCCCGAAGGGATAGCACATAAAATGCCGTATCGGGAATTTGAGGGAACAGGAATTTTCAACATTGGGGAATATGAAACCCCGAAGCCTGATAACAAGATTCCTGAAGGAAATTTGGGTGCAGTCCCATGGAAGAAAACACGAAGAAATGGGAAGGCCTGAGGGTCGGATATCAACTGGTGACACCAGGGGAAATTCGCAGAGCCGCTCGGCTCAGTTGATGAAGATGAAAAATCCTGTATACATATAACAATATATATACGCATATAGCTATAAGTTTTCACATGCGAATGAATTTTGTTTGAAAGAAGAAATCACCATTTATTACCACCATGTAAGGAAGGTCTATGCAAATTCTTGATATGAATAACCCCACGTTCTTCATGAAGGTACTGAAACTATGCACCACAGGCAGAATGAATTGCACCTCTTACTGTAGCTGAGGACGAGCTCCGCGAAATGTACAGACAAGGGATAGCTTCCAAACAATTCAAGGGGACTGGACTCCAGGTCCTGCATCTTATCATGGGCCATATCAGAATACTATGTTTCTACAAGACGAACTAGTAAAGTGCTCAGAACTATGTTGTGAAGGTGAACCATGGTGGGAGAATTATGAAAACCTCAGAGCAGAGCAAAGGCAGATCTGTGGTGAAAAAAGACTGATGCGAGGAAAGACCCAACAAGGGAGAAAGTGGGACAAAAAAAAAAAAAAGGCGTGGATAATTGAATGGTTGACAGGTGTAGAGATTGGGATACGAGGGAGCTTATGAAATACAGACGAGCACGTGGAACCCATGCATGCCCGAACCCTTGGTAGAACATTTAATCATTTTATATGTATAGTTTAAAGTGTTAAAATAATTAAAAATAAAATTAAATAAATTAGTATAAATAATTTATATATATATATAAAAGACAATATGATTTTTACTTAAATTTAAGCTAAGTTAAATTAGTATAATAATATTCTTTTTAAATTAGTTATTTAATTAAGTGTAAGGTTTGTCTACCTTAAAGATATTTAATGATGTTAAGACTTAGACTGGTGGCGCATGCACTAGGAAGTGACGAGTAAAGCACCAGGCTAATGTAGTCACAGGGCGAGGGAACCAATAATTCTTTTTGCAAGAATGAACAAACCAAGCTTAGACGCTTAAACCTGACCCAAACTGAGCCAATTCCCCTGATGGAGTAATGTCTGTTTACAGACAACTAAAGAAAACTTACGCGCAACCTTGTTTCTAAGTTTGAGTAGTACCAATATGAGATGTCCTTGAACTCACCCGGACAATTTTGGGGTGATGCAGGTTAAGTCATACAATATGGTCAGGACTTGAAGGGGTCGAGGCAGGGGAGCATCGTCACGAGCACCACCGATGCCACCCACACCATCAACACCACCAACACCACCACCACCACCACCACCATCGCCCGAACTAGCCCTCAGACTGTGCTCGTTGGAAGCCATTAACGAGACTTTAAAGGGGCGCCAACCAGCAGTGACTGAAGTGGAACCCCCACCATCTGGAACGGGTAATCCAGAAGCATCAAGGAACTCAAGGGGAGAATTTCCACCTGAAGACATCACATGAGAATTGTAGAAGATCAAACTTCCAGAGTTTGCCGGAGGTCGCGCCAGTGAACGCGCAGAAGCATGGTTGGAAGGCATGACAAGGTGTTTTTCCTTAAGGGACTATGTGTCCAATTCGAAGGCTAAGATCGCAATTTTTCAGTTAAGAGACAATGCTTTGAACTGGTGGGGCAACTTAGAAAGACAACTACACCTTACCCCAGACACAGTATCTTGGGAACTTTTTGAGGAGAGGTTCTAAAGGAAATATCTACCATCATACTACGAGGAACAACAGGTAGGGGCATTTCATGCCTTAATACAAGGGAACAGGACAGTAGAAGAATACGAGATCAGATTTATGGAACTGGTCAAATATGTGTTGTATATGGATACCGACCAACGACAGGCAGATCGCTTCATCTATGGATTGAACCCTAAGATAAGATCTATGGTGCGGATGTGGAAACTGTCATCAGTAGCAGAAGCGGTAGAAAATGCGTGTTACGCAGAAGAACACTTGAACTTAACCAGGGGTACAAGATCGACATTTCCGCATCGCCCAGGATTCGTAGGAAAGACCCCAAGGACATTTCCTAGGGGAGGGGGCTCAAGGCCACCACCTTATGGTAATAGAGGTGTACCAAGGACAATAGTTGCAGGGATTTCAATGGCAGCTAGTGCAACGTCTCGTTCATCGCCAACGGTGCAAACAGGTCCACGACCATCGCAGGGAACAACTAATAGGGGCAGGGGTTCCAGGGGGAGGAACTCATTTCAGGGACAATCACATAACAGTGCACCGGTTCCATCTCATATTACCTGTTGGAGGTGAAAAGGACCCCATTACTAGCAGGATTTCCCAGAGTTACAATCAGGGTTTGTGCATAGAGAAGGAAAGGCACCGATGGGGAGATCAGGTAGCAACCACCAAATTTACGCAACGGTTAATAACCGCCAGGCCGAACATCAATCCACAGTGATAGATTCATCAGGTACGTTAAATCATACCCATGTTAAGATTTTGTTTGATTCTGGTGCGACAGATAGTTTCATTTCACCATCTGCATTAGAAAAGAGTGGGTTGGCAGCCTACGAGCACGATGACATTAAACAAGTTGAAATGGCTTCGGGGGACAAACAAGTTGTAGGACCTAGTGTTGATAATTGTATAGTAAACCTAGGAGTATGCACCACCAGGTTGAAGGTATACGTCACTGCTCTTGGAACATATGACCTAATCATTGGAATGGATTGGTTAGCATCTCATCGAGCTTTGGTAGATTGTTTCGCAAAGAAGGTGCTTTGTATTGATGATGAAGGAAAACCGATAGAGATCCAGGGTGTACAGAGAAAAGTGTCATTACGTTTTATATCGACTATGAAGGTCAAGCGATGCTTGAGGAAAGGGTGTCAACTTTATGTAGTGGAAGCAGTGAATGAAAGGAAGGGACCCTCATTGGATAAATACCTAGTACTATCAGAATTTCAGGATGTTTTTCCGAACGAGTTACCAGGGTTACCTCCTGAAAGGGAGCTTGATTTTACTATTGAGCTAGAACCTGGTGCAGAACCAATATCTAAGACTTCGTATCAAATGACAGTGCTGGAACTTTATGAATTGCAAATGCAGTTGAAAGAGTTACTAAACTTAGGGCTAGTAAGGCCCAGTGTCTCACCTTGGGGCGCACCGGTGATTTTTGTAAAGAAGAAGGACGGATCCTTACGATTGTGTATAGACTACAGGGATTGGAACCATGCTATAGTGAAAAATAGATACCCAATGCCACGAATAGATGATCTCTTTGATCAGATGAAAGGAGCAGCGGTATTCTCAAAGATCGATTTGCGATCTGGATATCATCAATTAAGGATTAAGGAAGGTGATATCCCAAAAACTACCTTTTGAACTCGGTTTGGACATTATGAGTTTGTTGTGGTACCTTTCGGATTGACCAATGCACCGACAGTATTCATGAGTCTCATGAACGGCGTATTCTGGAAGTACTTAGATCGATTTGTACAAGTTTTTCTAGATGACATACTCATATATTCCAAGAATGAAAGAGAACACGAGGAACACTTACGAATAATGTTGTCTTGCCTTAGAGAGAACAAATTGTATGGGAAGCTGTCGAAGTGTTCCTTCTTCCAGAAGGAAATCCACTATTTAGGTCACATCATTTCAGGTAAAGAAATCTCTGTGGACCCGGAAAAGGTAAGGGCCATTATGGAATGGCCAGTGCCGAAAAATGCACATGAAGTGAGAAGCTTCATGGGGATAGCAGGTTATTATCGGAGATTTGTGGAAGGATTCTCAAAAGTAGCGAAACCCATCACCACTTTGCAACGCAAGGGGGTCAGGTATGAATGGACATAAGAATGTGATAATGCATTTGTTGAGCTTAAGAGGTTACTAACTAGTGCGCCAATTCTGCGAGTGTCGGATATGGAAAAGGACTTCACGGTCTGCATAGATGTCTCTAAACAAGGGTTGGGGGCCGTGCTGATGTAGGATGGGGGAGTAATAGCTTATGCGTCAAGAAAGTTGAAAAAGCACAAAGAGTTATACGCGACTCATGATTTAGAGTTAGCAGCTGTAATGCTGGCTCTGAAACTTTGGAGGCACTACCTTGTTGGGAGAAAATTTGAACTCAAAAAGGACCATTAGAGTTTAAAACATCTCTTCACTCAAAGAGATCTAAATTCTAGACAGAGACAATGGAGTGAGTTCACGAGTGAGTATGATTTTGGTATTTCATATATAAAGGGAAAGGAAAATGTGGTCGCGGATGCCCTGAGTAGGAGACCATGTATCTTCTCCTTGGTAACCTTAAAGGTCAATCTATGGGAACATGTGTTGGCAAAACTACTAGGAGACAATTGGTATTTAAAGTTTACGTCAAACCTCCAGAGCGGGAGATAGTTAGACCCAAAGTATGAGGGATATAATCTAGAAACAGACAAGTTGTTAAGATATCGAGGAAGGATGTATATCCCGGAGAACGGGGATATTCGAAGCATCATACTAAAGGAATCCCATAGATCACTTTATTGTGCACATCCGGGTGTGAAGAAGATGTATGCAGATATGAAGAAGCTCTTCTTTTGGGCAGGTATGAAGCGCGATGTAGTCTGTTTTGTCGCCAAATGCCTAGAGTGTCAGCAAGTGAAAGCCGACCACCATCACCCGACAGGCCTCGTACAACCACATGATGTCCCTATGTCCAAGTGGGAAGTTATCTCTATGGATTTTGTTGTAGGATTGCCACTCACATCTCATAGACACAATGCCATTCTTGTGATAGTGGATAAGTTAACCAAGAGTGCTCATTTCATTCTGGTTAGAGACACATACGATGTTACTGATGTGGCATGAGTATTCTTAAGCGAGGTTATCCGTTTGCATGGGATACCTAAGAAGATCATTTTAGATAGGGACTCCAGATTCACAT
>ML784390.1:875613-913050 GCA_009831015.1 Picea engelmannii
AATTTCTTAAACAATTAATGATTGTTGTCTTTTATGAAAGACTAGCCTTGCTGATTGGATTGAATGCATACGTAAATTATTAAAGAATGACAATTTGATTATTAGTACATGCACGAGGTTTGCATGTACTAGCTACACATGCACTCCTTGTACATATACATTAGTAGGTATGGACTTCTTGATTTACTTACTGATATTGTCAGTTACTTGTTGTGAATGTATGAACCATGCCTTTTTCATTTGTAACATCAGATACCTTAACTTCGGGATGAAGTTTCTTGAAGGGTGGGTGTATGTAACGACCCTAATTGAATAAATGATTAAAGATTATAAAGCAAAATTAAATAAAGAAAATAAGTGTGATTAATTAAGTAATAATCAAACTGAAGATCACATTTAATGACTTGTGACATAAATTTAAGAGATCAATAAAAAAATGAGATAACAGGGATTGCGTATGTAGTAGAGGGTGGCGTATGCAGGGTGAGAATCCCAGAAATCCCGAGATGATAAAATATTAATGAAGGAATGAAGGACGAAGGACGAGGGCGATTGTGGAGTAAAGGCGTGAGTCGGTCGGGAGGAATAAGGGAGGGAAGAGGGGGATGTGTGCACCATTCGACAAGGGGAAATGGTTGCGGAGGACTGTTTTCTTGCTATCTGCAGAGAGCCGAGAGCTTGGCTGTGAGATTGGTGCGCTCAGATCAAGGCACAGAATTTTCTGGTTGTGACATATTGATCAGGCAGGCACCGAGTTGCTAGAGGTTTTGGGCACGGGGGCCAGGATATCCGTAGATATCCTGGAGCTAGGTCGTTTTCCTAGTTGGCAGGGTGGACAATAGTTTTGGGCAATTATTTTTCTGTGTTTGCAGCAGGACTGGACCGTGTAGCTGTTAGCAGGAGAGCAACAACAAGGCAGCTGTCAACGGAAATTAGCATCAGAATCAGGTAACCTGTTAAATTATGAATTTATTTCATTCTGCTATGAAGTCGTTAATCTTTGATGATCTAAATTACTGAAGTCCCTGGTATGAATATCAATCTTATGCTGAATAGATATTGTCTTAGTTAAGAAATAAACTGCTTATGAGGATAACGATGTTTAGATATATATATGGGCATTACAATTAACATAAATATGCACAACTGCATGATGGATTCAGGAGCTTCTTCCAATGTAATTCCATTCAAGGTATGTGAGAAGCTTAATGTCAAACCTGAATAAATTGATATCCAAATGATACAACTTGATAGAAACATAGTTAAATTTATTGGGGAATTAAAGAATGCCCCGATAATATTATCATCCAACCCTAAGGTAAATGAGAGCATTGGCATTATAGTGGTGGATATCCATGATACTTATGGAATACTTTTGAGCATGGATTAGCCAACTATGCTAGATGGATACTTTGGCATTGATTGGTCACATTTATGGCCTCCTTACAATCGGAAACCCAATCAAATTAAATTTGATAGGGAAAGGTACATGAAGCATATAGTAAAATATTTGAATTACACTAATGATGCTATTATGTTTAATCATTCAATTTTGGGGAATTATTCTTGTGATTGATTTGTTGAGAATCATAAAATCAAGATTTGTTCTCATGTGGAATCAAACACACAATCTAAAATCCTTCATCACACTCAAATTGTCAAGATTCACTGTAACATAGTAGATATCACTGAAAATAATCATCATGTATAGTCTGCAATAATATCTAGAGATAGATTATAATTTTTTATTAATTTTATTAACCCCACTAATTCAAAAAACAAGGAAGACTTTGGTTCCATGCTCAAACTAAAAGGAGATCCTAACATGTCGAATTTATTCTTTGATGGATACAAGTCTCTTGAAGGTGTAGGTGTTGGTTTCATACTAAAGAAACATATTGGAAAGATAACATTTGTTGCATGTAGACTTGAGTTTCAATGTACAAACAAGACTGTATAATATGAATCCCTTCTCTAGGGACTAACGAAAGAAATATGCTTGGGAGAAACAAAGATTAAGGTATTTGGTGACTTCGAGATTGTAATAATATAGGTAAGAAACACCATGCATTGTCTTTCAAGTCATCTCAAGAACTACCAACAAAAGGTATGAGAATTGATTAATTTGTTTGATGCATTTAATATCAGTGTTTTTCCTTTTTATTTAAACTATGATGCAGACTTGCTAGCCAATGTAGGATCTACATTAATTCCATCGGAACATATATTGCCTCATAATTTTTCTATGGAATTATTTTACAGATATTCAATTCTTGATAATGTGACCAACTAGAGAGTCTCTGATAATGACCAACAAATTATAAGCTTCTTCCACCTCATGGGTAATTTCAATATTATATAATAGAGTAAGCCTAACATGATCAAATTATATATACCGATGCTCTTAACTCAGCAGATCAAACTAAACAAATTGAAGACAATATGATTAATAATATCCTCAATAAAGTGGTGAGGCTAGACAAACCATACGACCTTTAGGACAAATTCAATGAATTAACAAACTGCAAAAACATCAGTTCAACAATGCATTTTGATGTGATTAATCTAGGAACAAATAACATACCTCAAAATATAAACCTTGGAAAAATTGTTCCATTGTTGAAAGAGAAGCATTCATAAAGTTGTTCAAAGAATACAAGGATATCTTTTCTTGGACCTATTATGTCATCAAAGAATAATATACAAATATTATCCAATATATCATCCCAATGAAACCTCAAACAAAACCTTTCCAACAAAAGTTCAGTAAAATACACCCAAGTTTGGAGCATCAAGTAAAAGAAGAATTAAACAAACTATTTGCAACAAGAATAATATTCCTAGTCAGACACACTCAATGGATTGCCAATTTAGTTCATGTGAGGAATAATAATGAGGACAGAAGGATTTGTGTCGATTTCATAAATCTAGAAAGGCCTATAAAAAAGACAATTATCCTATGCCACCCATGGAACCGATCCTCCATTATGTCTTGGGTTCTAAAATTATCTCATTACATGATGTATTTTTAGGTTACAATCAAGTCTTGGTTTCCCTCGAGGACCAACTCAAGACTTCCTTCTGAACTAAATGGGGAACTTATGCTTATAGGAAAATTCCATTCATATTAATAAATGTTAGGGAAACCTTCCAAACAACTATGGACATATCTTTCAGAGGAATGATTGGTGATTATGTAGTCATATACCTAGATGATATCACAATCTTATCAAAAGAAAACAAATACCATACAAATCACTTAAGGAGGATATTTAACAGATGTAGAAGATATGGTATCTTATTGAACCCAAAGAAATATATTTTTTTGTTGATGAAGGAATAATCTTAGGATTATTGTATCCACACAAGTCATGGTGACTAAGCCTGAAAGAAGTGAAGACATATAAAAAATGCCTCCTCTCCATAACAATAAATATATGAAATCATTCCTTGGAAATATTATTTTTGTAAGAAAATTTGTCCCAAGCCTTGCTGAAACTGTCAAACCCCTTCAAGAAATGATAAAGAAGAATGCATAGTTGAAATGGGGACCCATGTAAAAGGAATTTGTTGGTACAATCAATGTAGAGATAGCACAGGCTCCTTCATTGATGATCCCTAACCTTGGTAAATATTTTATACTATACACATTCACTTCTAATATTGCTTTAGTAGTTGTCCTAACACAGAAGAATAATGAAGGAAATTAATTATTGATTTCATTCATAAGTTTAGTGATGCAAGGGGATAAATTGGACTATCGATAAGTGTATAAGAAATCCTATACAGTCTTTAAGGATGTTAGAAAATTCATACCTTGTTCAAATCCAAAACCAAGGTGATTGTACCATACCCTGTTGTGAGAATCCTATTGGTACAAAACTATTTAGGAGAAAAAAGAGTCCAATGGATAAAATCCTTACAAGAATGTGAACTTGAAATTAATCGTTCCTAAATTGTCAAGGGAAGAGGATTATGTAGATTGACAGCTGAATTAGTAGATGAAGGAATAAGTGAATATGGGATATATCAAGAAAAAATCTTATTTGGGAATGATATATGCTATATCCATGTTAACAATGATCAATGGTATTATGAAATGATTTATTATTTAAACCATGGTTCATCTCCACATTACATGGATCCAAAGAAGAAGAGGGATCTCATAATCAAATCATCCCAATATAATCTTACTTAAGGAGTAATATTCAGAAAGAATTATGATGGTGTTTTCTTGATGTCCCTTGAGAAGGAGGATTCTTATAAAGTCCTTGTTGAAATTCATGATGGCCCAGCTAGAGGACACTTTGGAGGAGATACCATAACACATGAAATTCTTATATCTGGTTACTACTGGCCTACTTTTTAAAAATATTCTCACACATATGCAAGAAAATGTCAAGAATGGAAAAGGTCAACTGGGAAATAAAAACAACATGTTTTTCCCCTTCATCCTGTCACAATTGAACTCCCATTTCAACAATAGGATTTGGATGTAATAGGATAGGTCAATCCCAACTCTTCCCAATTTCACAAGTACATCATTACTACAAAACATTTCACGATATGGACTAAAGAAATATCAATGAATATTTTTAATGAAAATAAGGTGATATCTTTCCTCGACTCTTTTATTATAACTATATTTGGTGTCCGATAATAATTGGTTTTTGATAATGCCAAATATTTCTCTTCTTTAATATTAACATAATATGCTCTTAAAATAAACATCAAAATCAAATAGTTAGATAATTATTACCCTCAAGGGTATGAGATAACAAAATCTACTAATAATAATCTACTTAATATCTTGAAGATAACTTTAAACCATCACAAAATAAATTGGCATTTATCCCTACCCAAATCCCTATCGGTCAATAGCTTAACACCCAAGTATTCTCTTGGAAATTATCCTTTCTTACTTTTTTATTAACAAGAAGTCATTTTACCTACCCATACCCTCTTAAGTTCACTACAATGTTTTCAATATTTTGAATATAGATATTTTTTAGTCATGTAGCATAGGTTGAACATGCTCCTTAAACTTGAATAAGAAAGGGAAAAATTTAAAAGAAACTTAATACAACACTAGTAAATAGTTAAGAGATGGGTTGACAAGTCATCTGTAGGGAATAAATACTTTCAAGAAGGTGATATGGTCCTTCTGTGGGATAAATAAAATGAATTAAAAGGAAAACATACCAAGTTTCAAAAGCTTCAGCTATGCCCATACCAAATCTACTAGAAAGTTTGGTTAGGAACCTTTAACCTTTGGACATTGGAGGGAGGCGCAGAGGAGATACTTATCAGTGGGAAAATTCTAAAGAGATACTTGAGTCCCAATCACCTTAGGTGATATAGTATTGTACATAGTAGGTTTTCTTTTCCTCTTGTTTTTTCTAAATCCTTTAGAATAATGTCTTCCTACCTATATTTTTGTTTTCAAAATTGTTTATTTCACTACCTTTCCAATAAATCCTCAGTTGAATTGTCATTAAACTCATGCATAAAATATCAGTTGTTGGATACTATGTTATAGAAAAATACCCTTCTTATGTTTGAATAACTTTTAGGGTGATTGTAATGTAACCCAAGTTTCCCAAAAAAACAAAAATTCTGTTAGGGGAAATTAAAGTTCCTTGATTCTTCAACATTGATCGCGACACAAAAATAATCTATTAATTACATCTTTCTTCTTTTATCTTATGCATAGCAGAGTTACCGTCATTATTGGATTAAAAGAATACACTTAAAATTGTGACCAAGACGGTCATAATGCTTAGAATAAACATGATATCCATAATGTAGCATGCAATAGACTATCATTAATAATCTATTGTCCACTTCTACAAATTTTTCCTAGCTCTGATAAAAAATGTATACTATAGACTATTGTATAGTCTATCCATAATACTAACCATAACAATGTATGTATCATTTATCGTTTAATTTATCATATGGATATTTTTAGAATGTGCTCATTTTACCATAGACAATATCACTATTGTCACCCAACCATAGGCCAAATACACCCTCTGATCACCTTAACCTTGACAGAGAATCATTTCAAAAGAAAACCGTAGGATAGATAGAAAAACAAAGGGTAGTGCACCCTTCTCCAACGATAGTGCATAAAACAAGATTTGATCAGATAGTCCAAACCATAACCAAAATATAGTCCAAGCCAAAACATAAATCTTCTAGCTGCAACAGTTGGAATGACAGATCTCCTTCGGACTTGCGCACAAACTAGCCAACTCCAATGTGCACAAGTGTTGCTTTTGCAGTTCTGAGAATGTTTGCCAGAATGAAGACTAGCCTCCTGTATTTATACTAAATATGGACTTAGTATATATTATTTCCTTTAGCTGAGTTCTTCTCTTGGAGACTAATAACCTAATACAAGTCATTCCCTTGAGACGACTTGTCTTCTAGGGTTATTAACCAATCAATTAGGGTTTCTTCTTGTTTCCCAAAATATTCTATTCTCATCAGGTTTACACATGTAGTTAAATACCTCTTGCAGCTACCATAATATCAACACTCCCTCCTTTCTAGGGAGGTATTTGTAGGTAATGGTCTTGATCACAAACATGTCATTTACTCAGTAGCATTAACATAGTCATATAGACTATCTCATGACTAGATCATGAGAACCATCATCACTATCAATGTCGTCAGCTGCATAATCTCTCGAAACCATACTCCATCTGAGTAATCAGACATGATGTTGGATAATTCACTCACACCACAGAGTGACATAAGAGCCATTCTTCTAATATGGACAATGTCCTAGAAGAACAAATGTTCTGAACCGTTTTCCATCTGGGAAATCTTTGTCCTTTGATCACCCATCTAGCTTATAATCATTTCCAACACTATTGATAGTTTTCAAGGAAATTTGAACAAAATCATCAATAGAAAACAACTATGTCTATCCATGGTAGTACAAAACTACAATCCAATGGTACACTACCACACCAAGTAGCACACAGATACTTGATCTATGACGTATGGTCATAATCAGTGGAAAAAATCCACCACAGTAGCATACATCTACTGTCTAGAGACATACAGTCTCCATAACAATCATCTGATATCAACTTGCACAGAAAACATTGTTATGATATAAACTGAATCATTTGGGTGATTCTTCCACTCACATCTGTGAGATCTTGGAAGAGCATCTGCCCTCATAAGGTAAAACATAAATGATGAGCTATCTGGACTATTCTTCTCAAACAAGGAAGAATAATTGTCTTGATTTCTGAGCCTGGACCATTCCCCACCCTGGGCCATTCCTCTAGCACTAAACAAAGTGCAACATAGAGAGAATGAGTCTGCCCTAGGGAATGCCTGTCCCTGATTGATGAACCTAGACCATTCACCTATCTAGGCCATTCCTCCGACACTAAACAAAGTGCAACCCAAAGAGAATGAATCTGCCCTAGGGAATGACTGTCTGGACCATTTCCAAAGGAAATTCCTATCCTACACCAACCTCCAAAACAGACCATTCTTCGAAACTTCTCACAACTGTGAGCTTCAAAAGAATGAATGTCCAGCGAGGCAGACCAGTCTTCTTGAGTAACCCTGAAGAAGAGAGATTGTCCTAGACCATTCCCCATGTTAAACACAATGGGAAATCACTGTCTATGGTACATAAAAAATCCATCAAACCATTTTCATTCTAAAAATGACCATTCAATCTACACCATTTTCTGAATCGGAAAATGCTTGTCTGTCAGAAATATCAAACCACTTTTTGAACTGGAAAGGAATTGCTCATCCTGGACCATTTTTTGCACTAAAAAATGATTATCCATAAATCCATGACACATCAGTTCTCCCTCCCAACCTAGGAGTCATATCTTCCTTTTTCAATAATGAAGTTGTCTCCACGAGCTCCATATTGAGTACACAAACTCTTTTATCTTAGAAAGAGGCTTTATCAAAATGTCTTCTTATCTGCTCATCTGTGGAGATATATATTTGAGAACCACTTTTTGTTTTCTGGAATTCATCACGGAGAGTGTAATTATTGATCTCAATGTACTTTGGTCTTTCTGGAACACTGGTATTCTCTGAAGGCTTCATATAGCTCTTATCAATCATTGTTGGATTCATCTTTTGTTTCCTACTAGCTCATGACATAATGGAAAGGTTCAAACTGCAACATATCCAAGTGGTACTTCTTCTACCATCATGAGTGTTTTTCATGGATTAGCAATCCATCATCCCAAGCTTCTGAGTAACCATTCTGATACAATATCTCTTTTATAGAAAGTTTTTCACCACGCTTCTGTTGTGCATTGGAGTCTCTCTACCAAGTTGTCTTCTTCGATATGCATACAAGAGTCTCCTTCTGGTATACCTCAAAACCTTTAGGTTTCTATACACTTCTTTGTTTGATTACTCTATTAAGGATAACAATCCTTAGATTTGTCTGATGTTAACTCCAACCCATGGATATTGCAGATGATATAATGGCTCATGCAGAGGTATGCTTGGTTTACTGGAACGAAAAATCATCATAGTCTTCTCCCTCCATCTGGGAGAATCTCTAGTTCTAGATCTCACAATGCTTTCATTCATAAGTTTTCCATACACTGTTCTATGCCACAACTTTCAGTTCCTCTGCTTGATTTCTTTTAGTGAGTTCATGTCAAGCTAGTAGTCTTGTGATTCTTGATACACTGACTGGTTGTTCTATATTTTCTTTCTCTCTTGGAATATTCATGTTCTTCCTCATGTTTCTCTTTAGGTCCTAAGTTCATGGAGTTTTCTATAGATTTCATGCCTTGATGATTCCTCCTTGTTCCTTTCATCATAGGATCATGGATGTGAATGGAAAACCAAGGATACTTTGAGGCTTATTTTCGAATAAGTCTTCTTATAAATTCAAACTAAACACATACTGATTTTCATGGCTGCTACCATGGATATATACTTCATCATATTCAATGGATCATAGGATTATCTCCCTCCTAATCCTTGCTTCATGTATGAGTGCATGTTTTTCTTTTGGGAGTATATAATCATCTCCCTCCATCTAACATCATCCATGCTTCTGTCTACATCCTTATTTCCTTCTGCAAGGTGTCATAAGTCTTTCTCCAATTTCCTCTTGATTTCTGATTTCTTTGTGTCTTTACTTCTTCTAGGTTTCTTCAATATTGTTTCTGATCTCGGCTTATCTCGTAGCTATTAATTATGTAATAACTTCCACATGAATTGTTTGATGTACTTCATCCTATATTGTTTGACTTGTACTCATAATGATAGCAATCCTTATCTTGTTGTTCTTCCATAGGTATAGTTTTTCTTTCAACATGTTATCTTCTAAGAAATGGATATGCAAGATATGTACAAAAGATATGGTATATACAAGAACTATGAAGAGTATTGTTACCTTGTCTTAGAATAAGAAGTTTGTTTTGTCGTGCTTGGATTACTTTGAGGGTTCCCTTTCATCAAAAACTGATGCTTCGTTTTTTTCCTTCCTTTTCTTTAACTCGGGACAACTATTCTTGTAGTGACCATACTTTTGAAAATTGAAGAATTGTATACTTGACATATCTTTCTCTTGATTTGGTTTCTTTCTGGAGCCAAACTTCTTTTTATTCCTGAAATGCTTGAACTTTGTTGTGAAGTCTTGATCATCGTATTTATTTTGAGGTTTGTCTTTTGCACTGATCCTTGATTCTTCTTGTGCACAACAAGTCCAAATTTCTTCAAATGTAGGATACTCCTTCCTTGTGTTCATGCTTGCGGTAAATGAATCTCATGTCTAGGGAATACCATTGAGCACTACATTTACCAATTCCTTCTCTGAGATGATCTCTTCAATAGCTTGTAGTTGATCTCTTAACTGAGAGATCCTCACAAAGTATGATGTTATGCTATCATCATCATTCATCTTCATGTCATGGAGCTCATTCTTTAGACTCATTACTTGTCCAATGTTTCTGACTGAGAAGAGGTTTGTTAGGGAATCATACATCTTCTTCGATGAGTCAAGATGGGAGACGTAGGGTATAAAGTGGTCTTTTATATATTACACTATGATACTCATTGAATTGATGTCACTATCTCTAAACTTCTCCATAACTGCAATGTTCTACGGTTCATTCTATTTTCCTTCTTCAAACTCTGGTTCCATGATCTTTCCTTTCACGATATCCAACACTTTATTCTTAGAAAGGATGAGGTCAATCCTTGTCTTCCATGCTCTAAAATTAGAATCCCCATCCAACTTGTTTTTTGACTTCATAGAGTAGGTCATGGTTTCCTTGACTTGGTCAACCCTAGATTTGATCAAAAACTCAAACTTGATGTTTGGCTTGCTGAGAGTACTAGGAGGTGTGCTAGGCTAGGGAAAACTAGTCTATCTGGAAATTAGGTCAATCCCTTCACTTAAGGTTCCTTAATGATAGGGCTAGGGTTTCTGCAACTGCACCTGCTAGTAACTCTAGCAATAGTGATTTAGTAATTACTCCTGCTAGAAACCCTAGTGATAGTTCTTCAACGAGCTTAGTATGCTTATGGATATTCTCCCTTCCAATGGTTTGACTGAATGAAGGAGGTGTGGGCCCATAACCTGTTAGAATGTGCTCATTTTACCATAGACAATATCACTATTGTCACCGAACCATAGGCCGAAGCCACCCTCCAAGCACCTTAACCTTGTCAGAGAATCATTTTGAAAGTAAACCCTAGGTTAGATAGACAAAAAAAGGGGTAGCACACCCTTCATCAAGGATAGCACATCAAACAAGAGCTGATCAGATAGTCCAAACGATAACCAAAAGATATTCCAAGACAAAATCGAAATCTGCTAATGGAGCAGCTACAATGACAGCTCTCCTCCAGACTTGCGCACAAACTTGCCAACTGCAATGCGCACAAGTGTTTCTTCTGCAGTTCTTAGAATGCCTACCAAAATGAAGACTGACCTCATGTATTTATACTAAATCTGGTAGACTACCTGGGATGACTTCTTATTCTAGGTACTAATTCTTTAGTATATAATATTTCCTTTAGCTGACTTCTTCTCTTAGAGACTAATAACCTAATACAAGTCATTCCCTTTATCCAACTTGTCTTCTAGGGTTATTAACCAATCAATTAGGGTTTCTTCTTGCTTCCCAAAATATTCTATTCTCGTCAGTTTTACACATGGAGGTAAATACCTCCCGCAGATACCATAATATCAATAGATATAACCATATTACTATCCATATCATATATATATATAATTCAACATACATATAATTGTATGGATACTATAACGTTAATATTATCCCCAACAATACATACATTGTTCAATCATACAGATTAGTATATGGATACCAAAACACTACACTATCCACAATATATGTATATCGTTTAACATACAACCTATTATATGGATACTATAATATGTATGACTTTACCATAAATGATATACCTATCATTTAACTATAGACTAGCATGTGCATACCCTAATTTTGTATGGCCTTTCTATAGTGTAGTGAATGTAAACCATAACCAGAAGGTTTGTAACCCTACCCAACTAGTGACATAAATAAAAAAAAATTGGTTCGAAATTGTTTTAATGGAAAATGGCAGGTCGAGTTATGTAGACATTAACTCCTGGCTATTCCATTAATGGAGAGGGCTATCTTGTCCTTCCAAACTTGATACTTAGGCGATATTGCCCAACATGGGCTCGCTACCTCCTTGACTTCACATGGAACGACATAGGGTGTACCAACAACTATTACTTCTCTTTGTGAGGCCTTCGAGTTCACATTCGTTCATTGTTTTCCCCCTTTGGTCCTGTAACATGAAAATTACCTCTGCATTGTATACAAAATTGACCTATGTGCTGTAACTAATATTCCTCCTATGTTGTATATGGCCGATGACTTGGGAAGATCGACCCTGGTGAACAATGGAAGGAGGAAACACACATCTGGTTCTTCTATGCACAAGGTAAGTAAATGATTATGTTGCTTCTTCTCTTTGTATACAGTGAATGAAATATTTTTTTTTGTGCAATGTAGAAATAAAGATAGGTTTCATGAACAGACTCCATGTTTTCTTTCTTTATTTGAAGATTTACAATGCATTACAATTGCGCCTTCGTAAGCGTTTTCTCTCAGGGTTACATTGTGTTTAAGGTTTCGGGATTGGAGGGTTATTTTTTTTCCCCCGCAGTTGGTTTTTTTTGTTCTATCCTATACTCGTTACGGTTGTTTCATGACCCGAAATCATTTTAACAATTAAAACTTTGGTTTTACTTTCGTTTTTTATTTCATTTCACCACGTAATACTATCATTTACCCTATAGAATTCGTCTAGAGATCCCAACACTTCCTACGTGGGTTGCTGTCTTAGACTTGTCAGTTGTTGGAACTCCGTAGGGAATTTATAACTTTACACTCTGTATGTTCATGGCAATGTTAACCCTCTGAGGGGAGTTCAAAATTTACCCTATGTATAACTTATATGGAAATACTAACCCTCTGTGGGAAATTAGTAAACTTCACTCTGTGTAATTATAATTAGCAGTATTAACCCCTCTGGGAAAATTCGTATTTACCTTCTGTGTATATAAATAACATTATTAATCCCTTTGTGGCAAATTCATGTTTGCTTTCTATGTAAATTAAATAGTCGTATTAATCCCTCAGTGGGAAATTTTTGTTTTACCTTCTGTGTAAATTAAATAGCTGTATTAATCCCTATGTGGGAAATTCATGTTTTACCTTCTGTGAAAATAAATAGTCGTATTAATCCCTCTATGAGAAAATTTGTGTTTTACCTTCTGTGTAAATAAATAACAAAGAAATCAATATTTTATTCATTTGAATTCCACTTGATTGCACCCTCTGGTTGTAAAACAAATCTGTCGGGAAGGATCATCCCCTGGCCACTTTGAAAACATCCTTCGTTTGATTCAAGTTATGAGTTTAAAACGTTTATGAAAGGTCTTTCCCATATCAACCACTCTGCACTAGAAAATGACAGGGTAACTTGTTGAATTCACTGTTGATTTGAAAGTCATAGGGTTTGAACTCATTTACTTCACCGTTATATTTTTAACCTACAGTTATGGTTCTTGGCTATTTGTTATTATGCATTCAGAATTTCAGATTTTTTCATTCTGTAATTTCTATTTAGATTTTAAAGATACATTGTGATTAAACACAGGTCGCATATCATGTGCCTCTTTATAATTTAATGGTCTAATGTGAATATACACAGGGTTTGGAGAATACGTGCATCCTTTTTAATAAATTTGTGCATGGTCTATTTTGATGATAATTTCTTACTTTCATTTTTTCTGTTTTATAAATGAAGTTATATGCATGGATAAGTGAAATTAATTATGGATCCCTTTTCTATCTTTCAAGGGTACCCATCAGTTGATTTTGGGTCCACTCCTCCTCCTCTTGGATCATGGACATATTGTTGCACAAGAGCAAGTGATGATCTGGTTCTTCGACGGACTCAAGCTAAGTATTGACCTTGATTGTTCTTAATGTTTAATTTCCATAGAATTAAAATGCTAGAATAGTTTACTAAACCATTGCCTTTCTCCTTTTGCAGGTTGTGCCAATTGAGGTAATCGGATAAATAAAAACCTCTTGCTCAAAAGGTATTCGAGTTCTGATCTATGTGTGCATTACTTCGGTTACATACATATTTTATGCATACTTCTTATATTATGTTTACAATACAAGTGGTAATGGATTCTTTGGCCTATGGCACTCCAACTATAATATTTGAACCATGATCGATTGAATACACATGTTGTTTTTGTAAATACTTTGAACAAGGTTAATTTGAATATGACAGCTACTTTTGCAATACACTTGTAGTTTACTGAATCACTATCTTTTTGGGGTGATAGATAATATAAATATATATATATGGACTATTATTCATTATGTCTATTCTTTATGTTATTTGTGTATGTACATATTTAAATGGAAATCCAATGCTCAATAGGAACATAACAAACAGTCGTATCATTTCTTTATGCATGAGCACAAATATATTTATATATATATAATTAGTTATACATGTACAACCATATTCAATGGCTAATATGAGAATAAAATAGTTCCAAAATTTCTTTATGTCTGATCACACACACACACACACACACACACACACACACACACACACATATACCATCATCACATTTGAATTAAACAATATAGTGTCATTCCACTATAATAAGCCATCACATTCCTAACAATTAATAATCAAAAGCATAACATTGACAAGGAATACAAGTCAAGATACATGTCTAAGACCTAATGCTGGAATATAAATGGAACAACCACGTTCCACCCAACCATAGAACAAAATTGCCAAGTTCACTTTCCATGTTCACCCCCTAGCCTGACCATGAGTCAATAAGGGAAAACTGAATGATCCTCCTTAGCTACAATCACCATCCATAGATCAAAAATTCCTTTGCCTCACACTGACAGTGCTCATAAAAAAAAAATAGTTTCTTTTATCCAACATACTAAGTAGCATCTTGCCTCCTCCATTAATTGTTTTTATATGCATCTTATGCGTAGGTCTTTCCTTCCCTCAGGAAATTCATATATTTACAAATACCTGATTTTTAGGGGCTTCTAGTGATCAAATTCCACATTTTCCACTTGTAAAAAGCATCCTTGAGGTAACTCAAACATCTTCCCCACTCATGGAGTCATGGTCAACTATTTTTAACCTGGTTGTTCCATTTGTCTTCCAACATTTAATTTATAAAAATTGTCTTTCACATGTGTCAAAATAAAATAGGTTAGTTGGTAAAGTTAAATCTTTTCCCAACAACCATCAAATAATTAATTACAATAATAAAAATTCCAAATTTGGATTTTCCATAAATGGCAAATAATTTCCAAATCCAAATTTTCCAAAAAAGGAAATTTATTCCAAAGTTCACTTATAATTTAATATTTTAAAATTTGAGGATATTACAATGATCAAGAAGTGAGAGATATGGATTTCATTTTGTTTTAAAAAATCATAACACAACATATGGTTGCACTAAATTGGAAGGATTCACAACACTTTGTTTTTTAGAAAACCTTAGACTATGAATGAAGTGACTATAGATAATTTAAATTTACATTTTGGTTTTTTATCTATGTGATCAATCTCACACTTAGATCATGGTCCCACAAGATAGAGAGCATATGACATCTTTAGGTGTCTTTTGGATAATATTTTTGAGACTTCGCCCCTTCTTACATGAATATAAAATCTTATTAGGAATATTCTTAGAAAGGACCCATGAGAATGAAATATTGATTGAGGCCAACATATCAAAGTAAATATTGTATCACCATATTCCTAGTTATGAAGGGTGAAATATAAATCTAAAGTAGCGAGGAAGTTAAAAGAACCAATGATTTTGTGGGAAGTACAAGTAAAACTATCTAGGCTATGGATGCTTGTAGGAAGCAGGGATATGACTATATGATACCATGGAAAGTTTGTTGGGGATATGGATGCTTGCTAGAAGCAATGGAATGTCAGGAAACAAGAGACGAGGAACACACATAGGTCTATAAAAAGTCAGGAAAACACCTCTTTGGCATCCATCTCCTCTTGTATTTACGAACTTAGATGATTAAACCACATCCCATATTTTCTCACAAAAAGTATTCTAAGGATCGTCTAGGCTATACATGCTTCTCATTTTTCAGTAAGGGCTAGTGATGTGGGTTCCACATTATATAGGGGACTACAAATTTTCATAATATAATAAGATCAAATGTATATAATATAGGGATCTATCTGGATCAAAGCTAATTGGTTCTCCCAACAAGTCATCATTTGGTGTGACATCTATAATAACCCACTAAAATTCCTGAGCTTAAAAGATTTTAATGCTCACCCATCTACCAAACATTCAGCAAGGTACTCATCACTACTGACCTAACCAACTATTCATTCATAAAACTACCTTTTTTACACAATATCCTAAGTAGATCTAAGGAAAGAGTGAAAAACACAAGGTTCTTCAGATTATATTGATCATTTATACCCCTCCATCTCCCATAGAAATATTAAACCCATTTTCGGGAATACCCTCTGTAGTGATGTGATAATTTCCTGACCTATGTGACCCTAGTTTAAACATCAGTGCGTCTTGATCATTGGAATTACATTAACATATACCTTGCAATCGATACTCTCGATGAAGACATTCCATTAACAATGTCATCGGAGAAATGTGTTGGGAGAGGATACCCCTACCAATATTTATCGATCCCACACCTCTGTCGAAATACTGAGAGGGCCAAACCATCCATGAGAGAATCCTAAAAAAACACATAAAAACATACCTTTACTCATGAGGAAAAAATTGGTGCACATGGTGCATATCTTCAACAAACACAAGATATAATATTCAATGGATTTTACCTTTGACTTGTAGGAAAGAGACCAGTCATCTAGTGGGGCCTCACATGACAAGCCTCAATAAAATGGCATGGGTGACTTGTGGGATGCCCTAAGCCTAACCCACACGGGTCATCTAAATTAGGGTTTCTCAAAAACCCTTTGCTGTCCTCTGTGGCTTTGAAACCTTCACCCTTTCTTCACTACTTTAGATTCCCCTCCTCAGATTCACTACCTCAATTCACTAAGATACCATTCGATAGATAGATATTCAATGAACTTGTGTGTATTTAATGAGATGCTTCTTGAGATATATTCATACTTTTCCATCCCAATCCTTTACTTGTCTTTAGGGCTGACCTGTAACTTTTAGTTACAATAAAGTTTCTCCTTAATTAAATTTGGGCCGACTTGTAAATTCCTTTTGCAACCGTTTGGGGGATTCTTAACCATTACTTTAGGGCTTTGAATTCAAGAGGGAATAACTTATCAACTGTGAAGAACCACATGGTGTACCACCTACCATTGGAAACAACATGGTGAGGACTATCCATCTATGAAGGTTTTTTAATGTTCTTCAACCTCATTTTCCTTAGTCAATTTTGGGCTTCATGACCACACTTTTGGGATTCTTTTATACTTCTTCAAAGAATCTTCCTATGAGAGCCATGCTTAAATATACTCCATAAGGGGACCACTTTAGAGTCTTCTTAAATTATACCCATTATTTCTAGAGGATTTTACACTTATTCTAATGTTGACATCAATGAAAACCATTTTTTTAACAATCGCCCCCTTTGGCATCGATGGAAACACTCATTCTCCCTCTTTGGTTATTGATCCCCTTGTCATAATTATTCTCTCCTCATTTTTCTCTCCCCCTTTGAAATCAATGGAAAAGGGTAGCTCCCCCTAACAATATACCTTCTTCTAACAGTATCTCTACAAGTCTTCATGCTTACAATTTTTCTCTCCTCCTTTTGTCCATTGTTGCTTCGTGATGATGTAAATTTTATTGCATATAAAAGAATTCATATTAAGATTCCTTCATTAATTGACTTGTCATGTAATGAAAAGTAAAGTAATTATTGTGGGGCAGAAACTGCTCCAAGTTTTGTCGAAGATGCTAAAAGGTATCCCTTGGGAGTGGCTTGGTAAAGATATCTACAACCTGTTATTTTGTTCCAATGTACTCCAATTTGATATTATTTAAAAAAATCACATCCAAGCCCCAAGCCGAGAGCCAACTTGACAACCCACAGTCATCAAGAGACTTGTGTCCAATGGGCCCAAACTGTAGGCCATAAGAAAGGAAGGGAAACCCAAAATAAATATATGAAGAAAAAACATCGGGACAGAGTCAGGCTTCAAAACTCGCAAGTCATCCAATGCTTGCAAGAAGGCATAAAAATTCAACACCAAGGTGATCAGAAACACCAGGACTGGATATAATGTTGCATTCTATAAATGGTACTCTAACATCGAGACTATCTTCAAGAAAATGTGTCTACGCAAATATCCCCTTGACTCAACAATGCCTAAGGAATGGAACTCAAGATTAAAATCAACAACACTGTACAAAATTCTAAATCTCAGAAATTTAAAGTTCGAATGAGTAGTCGTCAAGGTTACTCATTCCTTCTAAATTTTTCCTATGCACAACTAAATATAATACATAATATTCTTAATATGCAAATGAGACATTTTTGTGTTAATGACATCTATATAAAATAATAATTTAATTAAAATCTCTGGTATGCCATCACTAGCAACCATTAAATCATTTGAGAAATCAAGATAACGACAATTATCATAAATTTGTCTTCTAGGTTTCATTAAAACTATCAAGGACTGGTCAAATTGAAGTTTTTAATTACAATAATTTTACAACAAATTTATAAGAACTCACAATACAAATTAAATCTTAATACAATTTCAATATCAGAAAATAATATTGTAACCGACGACAAAGATGGGCCTGGTGATGACCTTCGCAACTGCCGTTCCTTTCGATGTCCCTCTTGCTAATCGTTGAGACTTCACTCGTACCTCCTAGCCATTGCTAGGGGTACTCTTCTTCCCCCTTATCCCCCCGATATGCAAAGAGGCCATGCACACTCAAATAGAAATCCTCTAGGTCCAAGCTTGTCTCGCAAGGTAGAACCACCACTCTCTCGCAAGCTGGGTATCCCAACTCTCACAAGTAAACCAGTCAAAAATTATGCAACATAACTTTACCCATAACTAGTGTGATCCATTTCCCCTCTTTACCATTTTCTTTATAGGAGTTTCCTTAATGAAAACTCCCCACTTTCACAATTAATTCACTTTTCAATTAGATAATTTAGAATTATTTCCCCCGTACACTTCTCACCCTTTCCCCCAATTTTCATAAGTAATTCCACATTTTATTTTAATTAAAGTCAATTTCCCTCACCCATCCTAAAAACGCTCCTTAAATCACTCCTATTTGTCTCTTTATTCCCCTTATTTTCAACTAATGATTGATGCCTTACTAAATATGAGTTGAATTAAAATATGATTATTCTCCTAGTTAACTAGTGGTAGCTAGACTCTAGATTCGTTTCTTTGCATACACATTCTTTCATGTTTATTTATTTATTATTTAAAAACCTCCATTTTATATTTTCTTGCACACATGTGGCTTATATCAAATCTTTAAATATATTTCACCTTTTCTTAATTCTTAAATTGATTTACTTCATCACCTCATTATTTAATTTATAATATAGTTTTAGTCTTTTACAAACTTAGACTTAGGCTTAATTTTTGAATAGGATTAGACTTTCATTTGGGGATTTATAAGTAATAATTTCAATCCTTAATTAATTAATTAAATCCAGAAATGCCTAAAGATTTTACAATGTTTAATTATTCACTCAAGGTTTTCTTGGCCAGCTAGATTCATTGACTCAAGTTTTATTTCCGCAATGTGCCCTTCAAGACGCACTATGTGCTCCAAGGGTACCACACTCCCTCGACTGGTTTTGGTATTTTTCCAACCCTTGGAGTAAGCACTCCATTTGGGTGACCTTTTGAGAGACTAAGGGCTTCTAAAGAATGAGGACCTTGCCTTATTGTGTGCCCCTTAGAAATATTCGTGAGCAACTATCTCAGTCTTCCCTCATGACATCATGGACCTATTGAACTAGGTAATCGTTAACCTACAATTTGAGCCACGATGGGAGTGCTAGTAGGTTGTGACAGGGATGCTGCCACACCTCTCTGTCATAACTAGTTGATGTGCATGGCCCCTTTAATCCTTATGTAAGTCATATTAGCAAGCGTTCATCATCCTACATCCATCAATGAAACACTGTCAAGGATCCATATATAAAATCATAATATAATCGATAATATGTCACATGCATAAATGAAATACTCAAACCAATACCAGCCACTCCCTGACTCAATCTGGAGTCCAAGGAGGTCCATTGATGCCATTGGCATCCACAATTTGTCAAGTGTCCTGCACACTCACGGAAAATCGCCAATAACATATGTCAATACACCTATATCAAATAACATTAAATCACAATCCATCAACATCATCATAAAAATCCATAAGTGAAACAAATAACCATGTATTATAATCGGATCACTTGCACACAACTGTCCTAAAAGAATAAGTCAATAACATGTGCTCGCAAGAGCGGGATCTTACAAAAATTCTCGATCAATTATCATTGTTTCAATCAAATGCTCCAATCTATGTATGCTCACTACCTAGTCGAACTGCTTCTATGTTTCTTATCAATCATGGCTATGCTTCTTTATTCTTTAAATTCTATGGGAATGTATGGACTTTGTGTTTTGCATTACTTGAAGGAATAAATTTTATGACCCAATTCCAAGACTCTGCATGATCATGACTTCACTCTATTCGACTAGGACACGACTCAATGGACATTATTGTGATTCTCTACTAGAACACAATGAGTCTTTTTGCAGGTATTATGCTTTATATACTCATTTAAATGTTGTCAACTCATGATCGACTAATGTTGGTAAGAAACAGATCTAGTTGGATAGACACCAACTTACATTACAATGGTTAAGAGGATTATCAGCCTTGAAGACTTTCTTTTAACTCCTATGTTTCATTTAAATTAATTTTTGACTTAATTGACTTAGTCTTGACTCAATGAAGTTATTCGAAAATATTTCATTTGTATTTTTCAACTTCAAAGACATGTTACTCGACAACATTTCATTTTTGTTTTTCAACTTCAACAACTAACTCTAACTCAAACAATTATAAACTTAACTAAATTATCTTCTTCATATAACTCTTACAATTCCAAGACTTCATATACATTTTACCTTCAGTGCTTAATATTATGAAGTTGACATGTGAGAATTAAAAATATTAATAAGAAAAAAATAATTTCAATGCATAAAGAAAAAAATTCAATGTCTCTCTCTATATAAAAAACAATTGAAAGAGGCATTTAAAATTATTTTCACAACCACCTTAAGTAAAATAATTTTATATCAACTTTATATAGAGAGAGTAATTGAAAGTAACAAAATTCATATTCCACATATAGGCGCTTTCTACTTCTCCATATGAGGGAGATGTGTGATTTTTTCAATGATTAATATGGAGTTAGGACATATCATTTAAAGAAATATTAGTACACACACATAAATTAAGAAGTAGCATAGATCCATCTTAATTCCACATCTATCATGCATCTAGAGACATCAAATCCTTCGAGATGCAAACATTTCTTCATGTTTTAAACTCTAAAAAAATTGCATCTAAAAAAATTTGATGCTTCTCGATGCATCAAATTGGAGATGTTACTAACCTTGTTCCTATTGGGTCCCTACCTTAGCTTTGAGGTGATTCTAACCTTTCTGAAAGCCCTGATCAATGTAAGGATGCAAAGAGTTCAGGCTTATGGTTTGGCAATCAATCCAAGATTATACTCATAACAGGGTTTTAATATTCTACAATTTTCATTGATTGGGAGATAGATATTTTAAATATTGTTAAAAGATGGTGTACTTTTTTAATAACGATATATTAATATAAAAGAAGAATGAAGAGAATGAAACTAAATGATAATGTTGTAAATAATAAAGGAAACAAATCGAAGTTTTAAAAATAAGAAGTTAAAACAAAGCTACCAACTACCACCTATTGTAATCAAGTAAAAACATTATTGTCATTTGTCACAAAGATATGTATATTCTATAAAGGAACATCACAACCAACTTATAAATTTTTTGAATAACTAGCTAAGTGTTGAGGTTTACTAGCAAGTGAAAGTTGAGTTTCACAACATCTGATCCATGCAAAAACATTGGATACAAGGAAAAATTTGAGGGTTCCAATTCCAACATCATTCTTATTAGTATTCCTCCTCCTCAATACATGATTAATAGGATTATGGGCATCATGCATGATTATAGAGATTATTTTTCGTTGGGAGGTTCATCACTAGATCCAAAGAATCCCAACCTGGGAAATTCTTTTATGTTATGAAAATATATGATTACGGTGGACTATTCTCTATAAACTTATGGATAAATATTATTGAAAGTTGGATTTGTTATCGCACAGTTTGTAGCTAGGTCAAATGGCTAGAGTATAGAGGGAAAACTGGCGTAATAGGAACCTTCCCCACCCAATGTCACCTCAATGGGGAGGTTCTTTATATTTAGGGAGGTTAACCCAGGGGAGACATCCCCGGAAACCTGGGGTTTTGAAGAGGCTAAGGTATAAATTCAAGATTAAAGTTTCCCCCTCACAGGCTACCACCAAGGTCAAATAGTCCGACTAATCAACCAATAAATAAGTGTATGCCCAAATGAAAACACCTGCCCAGAAAAAGTCAACAATAATACAGTATATATGCAGGCTATAACTCAATGGGTTAGTACTTCAATGACTATCTGATATCAATTAATAAACAATGTAAAACAATAGATACCAATGAAGTCAACGTTTTATCAATTGGCTATGGAAAAAACATCAATTCATTAATAACTATCAAGATGATCAAGCTAACAATGTATCCAGCCAACACTTTACTCAATAGATGCTTCAAATCATCATTTAAATGCTTATATTCAACACTTGTTGCGTCAAGATGAGATAACCAATTGTGACATCAGCCTTAATTAGGTTAGTTTGTTAGTCAGGGTTTCAAAATTTAGAGTTTTGAGAGTGGTTTTGTACACTAGGACTTCAACATTGGAGATTAGAGATCAGTTCCTTAGGGTATATGGAGTCAATCAAGATAAGGGCACAAGGTTTTGAAAGGATGAAGACTTAAAGACAAGAGGGAAGGGTTCTAAAGTGTTGCAAAGGCAAGGCCCTAGAATAAAAACCCTAGGGGAAAGAGGCTCACTCTGGTGTTGCTTAAGCAAGGCCTCGTGCTCTTTCCTCCTTCCTTAGGTCAACTTGGCAAAAAGGCTAGCATAAATGATAAATTTAACTAAAGGATGAGGTGAGAGAAAGTGTTGTAAAGACAAGGCTTTCAAACCCTAGAAGATGATGACCCTAGGTGTAGATAAACTAGGCCTAGGATGTCACCCTCTTTCAACCTATGAAATTAAATGCTAGCTTAAGGGAAGTAGCAAGATGAATGTAGAAAAGGTTAGGCTCAATCCTTCTTCTTCAATGGCTGAAATATTTCTCTCTAAGGGGACATAAAACAAGGACCTACTTGTGTGCTTGTTACCTAGGGTTTTAAATCAACAATTTAATAAGAAAATGAAAGAAATTAAACCTACAACCATTCAATTAAGAAGTTTTGCAAGAAACTCACTTACATATCATGAAGAAAGCATGTGCAAACCCTAGTTGTGAACCTTCCTTGGAGAGAAATGCCAAAAGATGCCAAAAAATCCTTCCAATAACAAGTGTGCCTCACTTAAAAAGAAAAGATACTCTAGGAGGGTGCAAAAATCATACCTCACAAGTGTGAGTGAGTTGTGTTATGTCCAAATGAGGGAAAAACATCCCCAATATATATCATCTCATGACCTTTAATTAATTTTAGATCATTAAAAATAGCCAACAAGGATAATAACCAAAAATCATATTGTTTTACATTAAACTATTAAATGAAACCCTAAATGAGCAATAAGCAAGACGTCAAGCCCTTCTGAGGGAGACGTTGGCCCTTTTTAGGGAAAAAGGCAACACAAGATGACAAACGTTGGCCCTCTTTGGGCCTCCAAACTCTACCACATGTGCTAAAATCCTCTGTCAAGGTGCCATATACTAGAGGTGACATCATGGCTCCTAGATGACGTCTTGGGGTATCAGAAAGGACACGTTCCACCTTTAGTGGGTCAACCCCCCTAGGCTGGCCTCAGCCAAAGCGTCCTGGATGAAAAAATCCTCCTTCTTCTCTCATGCAAATCATTGTCCTGCCTCTGCCCCTGATGATGTCCCAACAACCATCTGATGGGCTCTTCAGCCCCATGGAGGTCTGAACTAATCATCTACCCATGTGTACCGGTCCACTTGGTACCTGTCCATCGGGCATGGTCCTGCACATCAAAAAATTCACCCTCCATGGGCTCATTAGTCCTAGGGATCATAGAAATGTCAATCATATTTCATCATTAATTTTATCAAATGCATGCATAAAACCCCTAGCACATCATCCAATAGCTCAAAGATATTACAATGACCTACTATACAAAGCTGAAGAAAAAGACAAAATGCCCTATTGGGCCAGCATTCATAAGAAAAGGAGAGTTTCTAGAGGATATCATCCAAGCCATGTAACATGAGGTGGTGTGGTCAAAGGATGTCTAGACATAGTAAAAGATAGGGGTGATATTATCCGTGGGTGCCTTTGTAGGAGGCGAGATGTACCTGTCATGGATGCAATTTTTTCCAAGCCCTTTATTGCCTTTATTTATTTCTTTTTCTTTCTTTTTATTTCAAGGTCTAACTAGAGGACACTGCCTTGGCATGGTGACCAGAGCTGATAGTGTTACCCATAAGTACTTTCACAGAGATGATAAGGTTGGCTCGTGATGAGACCCCCTTTCCCTTGGCCATGCAACCAAAGGTCACTTCCCTGGCGTGGTAACCAGATAATGACAATGTCATACTGCTAGGTACCCATGAACATACTGGGCTGGCTCATGATGAGACCCCCCATCCTCTTGGCTAGGTCTTGTTTTATCATTTTTCTTTGGGTCCCTCTTGTTTCTTATTGAGAGGCCTTTTATTTCCTTCTCTGGGATCCCTGCGCGAGGCATCTCTAGGTTTTATTTTTTATGGATTTTATCTCTTACCAATTGCTTTTACCTCCTGGGCCTTTAGCCCCTTCTTCCCACAAGATAAGGTGCAACCCCACAAACATGTCATCCTAATGTCCAGACTAGGGGAATGGGATAGATGAGTGGGAGATAAGATGAAAGAATGATGATATGATGGGAGAAGATGATGGCTCTTCAAAATCCCCCTTGGTGGCTAACCAAAACCTATGGGTACAAGCTTTCTAGGGTACCCTGTTAATCCCCCCAACCTTGGTCAAGTGGGTTAATGTAAGATCCAAGCAGTCATCAGAAATGAAAGAAATTTGATGCATATATCTGAAGGTTAGAATGATCAAATATGACACATACCATGATACCTGGACCAATTACCTCATGGAGCAAGAGTCTTCTCCGATACAATTCCAAGCCGAAGGTGATGGATGTTGTTGCTGCTGACAGGACAAGTCTGATGAGGAGGAAGAAAGATGGGCCCTCCAGGGCCATGCTCAGGTCAATCCTGCTCTCAGTACTCCATGTCTAGGACCTGTGGGCCTTAAGACATGATCTCCTAGTTATCCCTAGAAATCGGGGATAACAAGATTAGTGGAGGAGAAAGAACATGGATGTGCACTAGAAGGAAAGGAATGTCTATGAAAAGAAGTAAGGAACTATGCTCCTAGTGCGTAAATTTTGTTTGATTGGGGTTGACTTGAAACTTTAGAAATTAGCAATAACCACTTGCCATATAACATGGTGAGAAATTACCAATAACCACTTGGCATAGAACATGGTGGCATCTTTGGAGTAGACACCTTAGGAATTCAAAATATGTATTCGTCATATGTGAAGTGACTATGTCTAGAGGAAAAGATAAATATGGGGAAAATTGTTACTACATTTACCATTCTTATGTTGAGTGACTTTAAATCCAATCCAACCCTCTTTCAAAACAATTTTCATGAAGCCCCATGTGGGAGCCTTTAAGAGAGAGGAATGTTTCCTACTGGCATCTAGCAAGGCAAGCGTAGATTGGAAATAGTGAGAGTGATTGGACTAGGTAAGGGAGTGAAGAAACTATGGAATAAATAGAAGCATATCTACCTTGGATAATTGTTTGAAGATATGATTCAAGTGTACTCAGAAGATAGATTTTGTTGACACCAAGAAAATCAAGGCAAGCGTATATTTGAAATAGTTTCCTACCGACATCTGGCAAGGCAAGCGTAGATTGAAAATAGTGAGAGTGATTGGACTAGGTAAGGGAGTGAAGAAACTATGGAATAAATAGAAGCATATCTACTTTGGATAATTGTTTGAAGATATGATTCAAGTGTACTCAGAAGATAGATATTGTTGACACCAAGAATTATTATAGACCATTTGAGATATTTGGAGTAAACACTTTAAGCATTCCAAATCTATATTCATCATATGTGAAAAAACTACCTTTGGAGGAAACAAAGAATATGGGGCATTTTGTCACTATATTTAGCATTGTAATGATGTGTGACTTTCAATCCAATTCAACCCTCTTTCAAAAATAATTTTCACTAAGCCCCATGTGGGAGACCAAAAAAGAGAAGAATGTTGCCTACTTGTCTATGGTGGGGTAAGCCTATATTGGAAGTAGTGAGAGTGATTGGACTAGGTGGAGCTATCAAGAAACTCCACTCTCCTTTTTGAGTCGAATTAATAGAATCATACCTACCTTGGCTATGTGTGCAGGATAGGAAAGTGTACTAAAAAGATAGAGTTTGAAGATACCGATATTATTATAGTCCATTTGATTAACAATGAGATGAGATAAAATATGTGTAATTTTTTATTAACTCTCATCTCTACTTTGTTGTCTATTTCCAATTTTGTTCATAAATCAAAAACAATTTATGGGGATTGTTCTTTGAGAATTTCAATACATAGTCGTATAGAAACCACATCATATGAAAAATCAAAATCAATTTATGGGGATAGAAACCACATCATATGAAAAATCAAAATCAATTTATGGGGATTGTTCTTTGAGAATTTCAATACATAGTCGTATAGAAACCACATCATATGAAAAATCAAAATCAATTTATGGGGATTGTTCTTTGAGAATTTCAATACATAGTCGTATAGAAACCACATCATATGAAAAAGGTGGAACACATTATCTATATCCACGTGAATATATATATATGAAGGCCAAATCTTTCTCAATTCCTTAAAAAAAATATTGTTAAAAACACTAGAAATCCATTCTAAAGTTGAGTCTCTATAGGTCATGATCTCAACGTGAGGTATGAAAACATCAACACATCACTTTCTAACCTCATACCACATCATATTCTAAAGGGACATCATATCTATTGTTATGAGTCGGCAATTACCTCGGAAGAACCGATCATATGTTGTGGGTTTGATGTGGGATTCAAACTTGAGAGCTACTAAAAAGATTCTATAAAATGGTTATGATGGAGTTGTTGGCATCTTCTTCGTGAGTGGGATACAATTTGATGCAAACTAATTTGGAGTATAACCGTTCAAATAATTTTAAGGGTAAAACCTTTGAAAATTGATTTCATATGCATCATTCAAGGATTTGTGTTCTTATATTTATATTGATTGTTGAAATTGGGGTGGGATTTTTTTTCTTTAATGATGCACTAGTGGTTGTTATATATGATGCTCAACTCTTTTTTCAATCATTTGTATTCTTATATTTATATTAATTGTTGAAATTGGGGTGGGATTTTTTTTTCTTTAATGATGCACTAGTGGTTGTTATATATGATGCTCAACGCTTTTTTCAATCAGATGGGAGATGGGAAATATGCTTCTATAGTTGTGTTAGTAGGTTTATATTCCACAATGATCGATAAGATTCAAACAAGATCATACATACAACCCTTCCATCTTGAATAAAGTAAAGAAAGTGTTTCCAATAACCTCATGTGTTATCATTACACCGGTAAAACCCATAATCTTGCCTATTCTGATTTAGAAACCAACTGAACTTATGATTACATGGGTCCATTCATATGACCTTAAGATATATGTACTTGTTGTTTTAGTTCATCTTGTGGGTGTTTGAAATAGGGGAAGAGATCATGGACATCTATTTAAACTAGGCGATAAAGTTGGCTAATAACTACATCGATTTATATGGTTTTTTATTTTTGATATTATTGAAGGTGGGACTAGATTTGTACTTGAATCGTTACTTTTGGAAAAAAATTTGAATTGTATGGGAACTGGAAAACATGCACTCAAATCTATTTTCACATATTTGGATCCCATTGAAACTAGACTTTGAGCCCTTCAATGCATGATTTATTCACATTGCAAAGCCATCCTCAATTTCTAATGGAGTCTATATTTTGAGAAAGCATGTGTCATGTCAACTCTTTCATCATACATAAAGCGTGAAACCCTCATTGGTTAACTACAAATGTCTATTTATTACATTGAGAGAAAATAATGCAATTGTTGTTGTTATGTTAGTGTATTATTCTCATGATACATTAGATTCATTTTGGATGAAAGAAATTCCATGATGACTTATCTATTTATTTATTTTGTGTAGATTATACTTGCAATATTTACTTTTATATAGTATATATAAAACCTAAAAAAATGGTTTAATAGTTTAGATGGATTTAGGAAATGGCTCAATGGTTGAGATAGATTAAAGGAATCCGAAGAGAGCATCTACAATACTAATTTAATTGTAAGTTTAGATAATCATCTAAGAAAAAATAATGTATTCTAAACAATAGAAGAATAAGCATCTCAAATTAAAATAATTGGTTTTAAAAACCTTCTAGTGAGTTGTTGTTCTTGGAATCATTCACATTCATCATGTTATTCATTTTTGTATGGATGTTCTTCCAATTATTCACATTCATCATGTTATGTAATGTTGTAGAGATGCCCATGACCATTGCCATTGAGTAATTTGTTTAGAATCTACAGTGTGGTTATCCATTGTTGTAGGGATGTCCATTCCCATGGAGAAATTTGTTGGGAATATGTAGTGGGACAATAAATGAAATTTGGATTTTTTTAATTTTGGATAGATTAAGATTAGAATATTAGATGCAGAAGGAAAGAAGATGGAGAGAAAACATAAACAAGAGGAGGTGTGAGGTGTGTAAAGTAGGAGTGAATTTGTCGAAGAATGTCTGGAGGAGGTGTGAGGTGTGTAAAGTAGGAGTGAAGCTGTGGAAGAAAGTCCAAAGGAGGTGTGTAAAGTAGGAGTGAAGTTGTAGAAGAAAGTCGAGAGGAGGTTTGAGGTGTGTAAAGTAGGACTGAATTTGTGTAAGAAATTCATAGGATGTCCAATGAACTCATGACAAATGCTTTAGGAAATGAAGGATTTCATGAAAAATGAAATATTAATCATGATATTGCCTCAAATAACCATAATAGGGAGTATGATTTTTTATTAACAAATGTGAAAAGTCGTCACCTACTATCATTCTATCAACATTAAATCCCAAAAGAAATCAAATTTATTATCATTAGTAAATGTGAATAGGATTTTCCTTCTCTCTCCACAAAATACCAACCCAGGTGGCAAGATTAAGGTTTTTTTATAAATATTGTATATGTATTTTAGTGTCTTAACCTTGTAAACCATAGCTTGTTTTGACCGCCAAGCAAAAGCTAGAAATAATGAACCAATTTTTGCCTTTATGATGAAATGTATGTAAGGTAGATATTGTACATATAAGAGATAATGAGATGAGAAACAATCATAAGAAATTGACATACAAATGCCTCTAGATGTCATAATTGTAAAGTGGTTTTTAATGCAAATAGCTAAGTCCAAGAGAAAGTATCAATATTAATTATTTTTTATTTTTATTTTTGTTTAATTTTATTATTATGTTTTAAACAAATGTGTTTTCCAGGGAAGCTTATTATGTCAAATTAAATTTATCTAATAAAAACTTAGTATTTATGTTTTTTAAACAAAAACATTTATTTTTTACTTTTGAGAGAATAAAATTAATAACTATTTCTTATAAAACATTAAACAATAATCATAAATTGTAGTTTATAGACAATTGGGATAATCCCCACATGGAATGGACTAATAATGAAAAATACTAATGATCTTTCAATACATAATCATACACCATAGAAACAAACTAATTATATTTACACAATGAACATCATAATTCATCACACTAAAAGGACTAGCAGGCATTATAAATCCCAATACATTTTAATAATGGACATCATAGAGCATTACACTAAGGATACTAGTGGGTATTATAAATAACAATGTGTCTTAACAATGGACATCATAAATAATAACACTAAGAACACTAATGGACATGATCAATCACACTACATCTATGAACATCATAAATCATCACACTAAAAATATTAGAGAGTATTATAAATCACAATACATCTTAACAATGGACATAATAACTAGTAAGCTAGTGAACATTAGAAATTGCAATACATTTTTTTAATAAACATCACAAATAATCACCCTAAGAAGATTAGTCGGCATTATAAATAGCAATACAACTTAACAATAAACATCATAAATCATTACACTAAGATGACTAGTAAGCATTATAGATCACAATACATCTTAACAATACATTTTATCAATAAACATCACAAATCATCACCCTAAGAAGATTAGTGGGCATTATAAATAGCAATACAACTTAACAATGGACATCATAAATCATTACACTAAAATGACTAGTAAGCATTATACATCACAATACATTTTATCAATAAACATCACAAATCATCACCCTAAAAAAATTAGTAAGCATTATAAATAACAATACAACTTAACAATAGACATCATAAATCATTACACTAAGATGACTAATAAACATTATAAATTACAATATATCTTAACAATAGACATCATAAATCATCACACTAAAAAACTAATAAACATTATAAATCACAATACTTCTAATCAATGAAGTTCATAAATCATCATAGTAAGAAAACTAATGATCATTACAAATCAGAATTTACAGAGAAACATCATAAATCATCACAAAACTAATAATCATTACACATCACAATGACATACATCTTTACACAATTACATACATGTTTAAGAGACATCAAAAATCATCACACTAAGAAGACTAGTGAGCATATAAAACACATTACATCTTCACAATAACATTTTACCACTATCATTTCGTTGATCTAGATTCACTGGATACAAGTTTACCAAGAATGATCGTAGGTTCTTTAGAGAGCACAATACCACGGACGTGTTCCTATTATTCATCTAATTCGTTATTCTTAAAACATATGCCCAACATATACCCCGTGGATCCAACATTATCTCGTCATTTCTGTCTTCAAATCTTAGATTGCAGGGTAACGGTTAGAGTGATTTCATCCTCAAATCTCTGCATGACAACGGACGGCAAGCGGAGGGCAACGGCTATTCCTTCTTGGCCGTTCGTATTTCGATGCGCGGAAAAGAGGCAGAACATGCCGGCAACGGCTTCCAGTCCGCTTCCTGCAGGCCCTCCGGAGACTGCATTTCCCCAACCGAAGTCTACATCCCGGTAAGCGATTTTGGAAACGTCCGAGGCAAAAATGGCGCCCACCATTGTCAAGAGAGGATGCCCTTTCAATTCCATGAAGTCTATAACCGATATCATGTACTCGTCGTTCACAGCCATTTTCGCTTGGTTGATCAATTTCACAGCGAAAGAAAGCGGTTTCTTTGACAGGTCTCCTGCTGTTGTCTTCGCGCATGCGAAGGCAACCCCATTGCCATAGAAACCCTCGGGAAGCGGTGGCACTAATATCGTGCGGACGTCTACGGGAAATATGAAGCGCACTTCCTGCTCCGCGGGTATTCGTTGAGCCCTCGTTCTTGAACGCCACAGGCACGCCGATAGAACATCAAAGGTTGTGCATTTGCCTTGCTCTCCTACTGCTTGTCTCTTCAGCGACTCGATCTCCTTGGGGCCAAAACAGAATGAATTGTGGCTCAAGTCCTTCTCCGGAACCATCTGACCATCCTTATCTTCTATTTGATCATATGCGTAAAGGATAGATTTCACTGTGGGATTCGTGCGTGGTCGGAGGATTTCTCTTTTCCACACCGGAAGTACGGAAGGCCTTGCTGCCCCCTTTGACATTTCGCACAGAGCGCTCATAAACTGAAATATGCCACGACTGTCGCTCGTGGTGTGATTCCACAGCAGGGCGAATACGAACCCTCCGCATCTCAAACATGTTACCTGAAAGTTCGAATAATGTAATGAATATTCAACAGATACAAATAAATCTGAATTGATTTCATCGAAGACGAAAATTCCCACAAGAAAATTCTAACCTGAATGAGTATGAGGGGAGATTTGGTAACATTTTGTGAGACGATCTCCGGGAGCAGCAGATCATCCCGGCAGGGAATTGGTGTCCGGGGGTCTCCTAATCCCTCCAGGGCAACATCGGCGTCGGCTTCTACAAACAGTACGCCTTCGCCTGTACAGTCGACCATGAGCTTCCCAGCGGGCCCATCTCTCAATCTGCCCGCAAAAGGATAGTAGTGCACCAAAACCTTCGCCAGCCCCTCTCTGATAACTCTGGCCGGATCCTTGTCACCCTTCTTCAACGGGTTGGACTGATAAAACTGAAGGACGGGAATATGACATCTATAAGTGGCTTAATCATCGATATTGGAAAGGTATAGAAACTGATTTGGAGTAGGCAGGGAAGGAGGGACGAGAACAACTGGCTTTCTAGTCACGTTGAATCTCAGAGACGCCATGTAAACAAACTACTGAAATATAGACAACCCGAACCTACAAACCGAGCACTCCATATATAGAAGAGGAGGAGGAGGAGAGGATACGCATGCAAAGGTATCACAAAGAAGCTCCGTCCGTCAAAAAGTGTGTTAATCGTGATTAAAATAATTTTAACATCTAAAATATTTTAATTTAAATATATAAAATAATAAAATATTTTACTAAATATTTTATTTTAAATATATAAAATAATAAAATATTGAGTTAGTTTTGATTTAGTTAAAATAATTTTGATCCCGTTATTAAAAAGTTTACTTTCGGTATTGGTTTATAAATCAATGGTATTGAATAACTCATAGTATTTGACCATGATAAACCTATTTAAAAAATTGAAAAACTTTATAAAATGTTTCATAAAACCTAATTTAAAATTTACTAAAATATAATAAATATTGAGTTAATTTTGATTAAGTTAAAATAATTTTGATCTCGTTATTAAAGAAAGAGTTTACTTTTGGTGGTTTATAAATCAATGGTATTGAATAACCCATACTATTTGACCATAATATGATAAACCTATTTAAAAAATTGAAAAACTTTATAAAATGTTTCATAAAACCTAATTTAAAATTTACTAAAATATAATAAATATTTATTAAATACTTGTTTTAAAACTTATAATTATAATTATAATAATTCATGGTATTTGACCATGATATAATATTTACTATGATAAAACTTATTTAAAAACTTGAAAAACTCTCCTATAAAATCTGTCATATAACTTAATTTAGCTAATTTAATTATTTAATAAAAAATAGTAGATATTTATTAAATAGATTTAACAAATATTTGCGGGTCCTGCCCATGCTCGCCTCATGCGGTATTTGGCTGTCACATAATGCTGGGATATTTGAAGGTAAGGTTTCCACTCCTATTAAAATTTCCCACCAATCATTGGCACTCATAGCGAGTTTCAAGCTGACAAAGAAACTGTAAAAGAAAAGGGTTATATTATGCAGTAACAATTATTTTCGTAAGTAAAATATGTTATTATTTAATAATAATTAAGTAACAATTATTTTCGTAAGTAAAATATGTTATTATTTAATAATAATTAAATAATATAATTATGTTTGAATGATAATGTTGATAATGTTAATGTGTAGTATTGATTATTTTTCTTTGTAAAATAATGTTAATGTGTAATAATTTTTTTTTTTTTTAGGAAAAATTGTGAACATAGAATAACCTTCTAGCATATTAAATTATTTTTCTAAAGTATCAGTATTTATTTGATCTTCAAATACGAGAATATAAAAATTAATTTGTACTTTGAAGGGAGAGTTTCCTCCAAGGTGGTCATTTGATGAATATGTGATTGTTTCTATTGGCATGTGTGGAAGGATGTGGGAAAAATTGCCCATCATTTCATCCCTCTGTTACAAGAGAGCTTGCTCAAGCAAAATGTTAATAGAATATTATACTCAATTGTTTTTCTTTTCTTCCATCAAAGAGGGTTTCTTGGGCGTGTGAGAGCGGTTTTCCTAAAGAGAGACAAGCTCGAGTCCGAACTTTCTATACTCGGACCTCATCGAGGACATGCACTAAAAAATAATCAGGAGCATTATGCTCTGATACCATTGATCCAGATTATTTTCAGAATGAAATGAAAGAAGAGATATTACAATGGAATACACATAAAAATTTCCAGAAACAATGAAATACAACAATACTTGATTTCTAATAATAAAAGAAATGTACAGAGACTTTAAAAATACAGAGTGCAAGACACACTAGAATGGTTGCATCTTTATCTCTGAGAATAGATGTGATGGCTACACTCATTCACAAGAATATGATTACAATGACGATCTGAGGGCTCTTTTATGATAATAATGAATTCCAAAACCCTATACATCCAATAACCTAACCCTAGGAGATGAAGTGCCAAGAGTCATGTGGACCCCGTTGGGGTAAGTTGGTACATTAACTTCCTGGGGTCGTAACGTTTGCATACGATCTTCATTTTAGGCGTGTGATAACTCTTTGGAAATGTATTTTTGAGAAATATGCATTATTCCATAAAAATATAACTTTGTCTATAGTTTAACTCTGGCAAGCCAAGAAAACATTGTTTAGATCCCCAAAACGACCTTGGAAGTACATAAAGATGTATTGATATGAGAACTTCCAAAATAATCCATTTGGAATAGGTGGGAGACCACCCATATCCACCTGGATGTTGTGTAGGGCTTCAAGATAGCCCTGTAAGTCCAGAACCCACAATTACAAAAAAAAATTCAGATTATAGGGAAATGTGTTGAACTGAAAACTGTCAAGATGAGCCAGTTAGAATTTGGAATAGGTGGGTGGTCACCATTATCCACTTTGATTAGTACTATTGTTCAACCCCACACATATGTCATAGAGTTATAGCATAGGGTAAACCTTTTTCGGTAGGAACCATAAAAAACTCTAACTCTTAGGACGGAAAAAAAATTGGTTGATGCACTCAACATGATAGTACATGAACTTCATGCTACAACCATTAGCATGTATAAAGTTTATCTTAAATGAAAATTTTCTGAGGCTACAAAAGAATATTTGCAGTACATGGAGTTAGTAATAAAATTACAACAAGGTAAAATGCAACATGAAGTTGAAGATTATAAATTGGGAAATGATGAAATTCTCTTGTACAGGAACAT
The DNA here is from genome assembly GCA_009831015.1 of Picea engelmannii. Classification (NCBI taxonomy): domain Eukaryota; kingdom Viridiplantae; phylum Streptophyta; class Pinopsida; order Pinales; family Pinaceae; genus Picea; species Picea engelmannii. Next base: position 910,745 of record ML784390.1, read on the forward strand.
AATTTATGTACCCAATTCTCATGAATTGAGGAGTATTATCTTGAAAGAGATGCATAATGTACCTTATGTTGGACATCTAGGATATCAAAAAACCATTGCCGTTGTCAAGAGACAATACGATTGGCCAAGAATGAAGAGGGAAATTGTTGAGTACATTGCTAAATGTCTGGAGTGTCAAAAGGTCAAGGCTAAGGATAGACACACAGTTGGGTTATTACAACCATTTCTCTGTTGAAATAGTGTAACTGCAAAGAGCATTCTTATTATTATTGGATTAAATCCCCGTTGTGGATTAATCATGTCATTATTATTTTTGTTGTTATTGGATTAATCCTCATCGTGGATTAATCATGTTGGTAATTGTATAAGGACCAAATCCCATTTTGTGTATTGGTCATCAGACAATTATAAAGGGCAGAATAAGAAATCGGCCCCAACAGTTATTATGGAAGACCCAAAATTGATTAAAGGTGGGTTTACCCACCCAGAGTGAGAGGTCGACCTTGCCAGTGGTGAGATTTCACACCTATCAGTTTTGTATATATAGGAGGCTAGTGCCTCACTTATAACACACAACTCACTTGCTCATTCTCTTATGAGGCAAGCTGCAATTACCAGTTGGAGAGAGGGAAAAGAGTGGCACATCTCTTGGGGAGGAATATCTGTATTGGTTTGAGTTATTTCTTGAACATTGTATAAGCTATTTATGATAAGGAAGTTTTGCTCGGTTTTCTTCCCCTAGAAGGTTTCCCAGGATAAATGTTGTGTCTCTTGTGAATGTGTATTTCTCAATGATCTTGTTCTTATGATTCTCTTATCTATTGAAATGAAAAGAAATATAATAATGGCATAAACATTAACATGGTTTCAGAGCCAACCTAAAGGAAACACTATTTGCAAGAGAAAAATGTCACTGTTGTAGAACCTGCAAATTAAGGTTTTGAAAAAGTATCTCTTTTCAGCTCCCTAAACATCTAGAAATTTGCACCCTCCCCCCAGGATCAATTTGTCACCTAGAGCACACCTTTTCAGTGGTTGGATCTCCAGAAAATTGAAACCCTAGTTTCATAAAAGTACCAGGAGTACCAGAAAACCAGTACCAAAAGTACTAGAGTACCAGAAGTACCAGAAGCACCAGTCTAGAAATCCGCAGATCAGCTTTGACAGGGTAAAAATTGGATTTTCTCAAATCTGAGGACACTAGGCTACTCTCCTCAGCCAAGTGCACCTCCTGGTAAGGTCAAAATTTGATTTCGATCATTTTCAATTTTTGGTTATTTTTGTTGCCGCAAGTACAAGATGTCTGCAAGAACAAATCTTGTTGAGAAACTAGAAGGCATAGACAACTTCCGTGCCTGGAAGTATAGGATCGGCTTGATCCTTACAGAGAACGACCTATCAAGATTTATCAAAGAAGAAGTGGAGGAACCTGAAGATGTCATAGAGAAAGGGAAGCATCAGAAGGACTCAATCAGGGCTCAGAGAATCATTGCAGACTCAATCAAAGACCACCTAATCCCATATGTATTGTCAAAGAAAAATCCAAAGGAGATATTTGATGCTGTAAGAAAACTATATGAAGGAAAGAACATCAATCGAAAGATGAATCTAAGAACTCAGTTGAAGAATACCAAGATGCAGAAAGGAGAAATGTTCAATAATATTTCTACTGAATCTCAGAAATAAAAGAATAGTTGAAAGCGATTGGAAACACCATTGACGAAGACGAATTTGTAATAACAACCTTAAATGGTCTCGCAATACCTTGGGATGCCTTCATCCAGTCAGTATGTGGCAGAAAGGAGAAACTATAGTTTGAAAGCCTATGGGAAGAATGCACCCAAGAAGAGACAAGGGTAGGCAGCCGTGAAGCACTACTAGCAAGGGACAATGATCAAGCCCTAGCTACTCATACAAAAGGAGGAAGGAAGAAACCCTACTTCAAAAGGGAATCTCGTAGAGAACCGCAACCATCAAAAAAGTTCAACAACCAAGAATCTCATTCAAAGAATTATCAGAAGAAAGGACAATGCAAGACGAGATCTCTCATCTATACAATGCTATCATTGTGATAAGATGGGACACAAGGAGAATAATTGTCCAGTCAGAAAAGAAGAGTACAAGAGGAAGCACAAAAGGCAACATGCTCACATTATTGAATATGAAGAACCACTTATGAAGATGATTAAGGACCATGTCTTGATATCAGCTCTCTCAGGATTTGTATCACCTGGAGAGGACACATGACTCATTGATAGAGGTGCATCAAAACATATGACGGGTAAAAAAAATACTCTCTCTTGTAT
>ML784390.1:969732-983995 GCA_009831015.1 Picea engelmannii
TGAAGAGTAAATCGTATTCATTGATTTGGGAGGACGACTAAGAATATGCCAGCATCTTCAATTGTTAGCCATTAGATTAGAATTTTAGATTAAAAGGTGATTAATTGTGCCCATTACCAATAGGTATACGCCTTTCGGCGTAAATATATTTTAAATTTCTAAAAAGATATAAATATATTTTATATCTATATGAAAGATTCTATTATAAAAAAAAAAAAAATTGATAAAAAACTTTATTTAATTATAAAATATAAAAATAAAATAATATATACAAAGACAACACCATCACATGAAATAATAAAGGGTTCAAGATGAAAAACACTTTTTTCTAGAATGTCCTTGTATGAACATATCTTGTTTTTAGTTGTATGAATCTATCCACAAAAATAATACCACTATGAGTTAGTCATAAATGGATTTTAGTTAAATGTTTTACTACTATAAATCATAATTTATTTTAATCCCTTCCTTTGTGTTTCTGTAACAACCCAAATTGATTAATTTTATCACAGTTTTTAATTTAAATTTAATTAATTATCAAAATATATTAATGAATCTTTTATTATTTTATTATTAAAAGGTGGATGAAGTAATTAATGGAGTGATAAGGTTCTTGGGGAATTAATGGGGGGATAAGGTTATTGGAAATTAATGAGGGGGATTTGAGAGAGGGGGTTAAGGAAGAAGGGGGGACTTGGAAGAGGGACCTCATTTTTGTTTAAGGATTTTTGAATTTCTGAAAGATAGAGGAGGAGGAAGAAATTGGAAGAATTGTTTTAGAGAACTCTCACACGACACTGTTGTTGCTGAGAATTTTGGGATCAGGGGCCAGGAAACCACAAGGATTTCTAGAGATAGGGAGCTGGAGAGGTTGTTCCTAGTTGGCTGGGAGGTTAATATTCAGTTTGGGCAAGAACAAGAATATGATGGAACAAAAAAGGGACTAGATAAACCAACTTGTACGTGGAGGTATGTATTATGTTGTTGTTATCATTATTATGTTGTTGTTGATGATATTATTATGTTGTTATCATTATTAGGTTGTTACTGTTTATTTCTGGTTTATTCCAAGTATAAGAAAACCATTAAAATAAATTATAAACTAAATTTTAGAAAATTTTTAGTTAGTTTGAATCCTGAAAATAGCCAGACTCTACTAAGGCTTTACACATGGTATTAGAGCTCGGTTTCAAAATTGAAACCTTGGCTTTGTTGGTAAATGTTTAACAGGTAGCATATGCTTGTCATTGATGGCAAGTACAACAACGAAGATGGCATGAGTACAAAACGAAGTATCAGAAGTATTTTAGGAAGACGCTGCAGAGCAAGCTCGATAAGTTCAGAAGAGATAGTGTAGAGGATTGTTGGCAGGTTTAACAGGCAAAGTGAGCTTGTCATTGATGGCAGGATCAGAGTGTGCATTGGTGGCAAGATCATCGATGACAAAGATCAGCATGATCAACATCACAGTGATAATGGAAGAGGAGGAGCATCAGTCATCGTTGGACCCCATCCCGAATCCCTGATGACCGTCAGATATGAATTCAGACAAGAAGAACGCGCAAAAGAGGAGGACAGATCTTAGCCGTCAGATCTGAGCATAAGATCCGACCATCGTTGGATCAGGGAGAACCTTCACGTTCATTAAAGAGCAAGAAGAGGCGAAATGTGAAATGCCGAAATATGTTGGTCTGACTCCATTTCGGAGTTTCATAGATCAGGACTTGAAGGCTTGAGACCCTTCATCATAAGAAGGTGAAATCACGAAGTGGAAAAATTGCGAAGTGCCGAAATGGAGAAATGATCCTAGCCGTTGGATCAAGGTGTGATCTAGGTCGTCAGATCCAGGAGGTGAATATGGCAGACCACATCAGAAAGGATAGTCATGGACCATTGGATCAAGAGGACGCGTGGAGAAAAATTAGAGCACCAGAAAGTCTCCATTTCGGAGTTTCGCGGATCGTGAAATCCAAAGGAAAGAATTTCAAACTCGTGATATGCGAGATCACGAAAAGATCTTGACCGTCAGATCACCAAGGATTCTGGACCATTGATCTAAGCTCCATCTCGGAGCTTCGCCTATCACGATTTGAAGTGACGAGAACATCCATCGTAGGAATCGTGAGATGCGAATTCATGATAAGATCTGGACCGACAATCCACCAAGAACGTGGACCATCGATCTGAGCTCCATCTCGGAGTTTTTCCTATCGTGACTTGGAGTGACGAGAACCTCCATCTAAGGAACAACAAGATGTGAGATCGCGAAAAGATCTGGATCGTCGATTCATCGAGATTGTGGAACGTCGATCAGGGTCGATGAAGATAATGAGTTTGAAGCCCCTTTTAGCACAACCTGTGGTCACCGTGTGTGGTCACATGAAGGAAGGACCTAGTGTAGATGAGCTCCGCCTCGAAATTTCGGGGATCGTGTCTGGGAGTGTCAAGACATTGGATCATATGAATGTCGAAATACCAAAAAGGTGAATCGTCGTTGTAACCAGTGGTCACCGCCTGTGGTCATGTAGAGGAGGGAGCTAGAGCAGCCAAGCTCCTTTTCGGAGCTTGTGACATGGAGAGTCAAGATGTCTCATTGCAGAATCTCTAAATTGTGAAAGTGTGAAACGGGTAAATAACGAGAATACCCTTCAGAGTTAATCCAACGGTGTAGGTGAATTTGAGCATAATCGGAGGGCTAATCTTTCTCCTCATAGTGTAACTTCTACAAACCATTGATGGTTTCTTCCAGAGGAGTTGAAGAGTCTCTAGGAATTTTCCAATGGGATGAAGATAGGTCATAGGGGAGATTGACAGCTGGAAGAGGGTTGGAGCCTATAGATGAAACAGAGAGGGTGAGCTCAACTGTAATAGAGAAGACGAAGAGTTTCAACTGCCAGAGAGAAAAAGGAATCTCGACATAACACCCAGTGACGCTGGACGCGTGGTGGGAACCACCAGAGAAGTTGAGGAGTTATGATGATCAGGCAGAGCACTCAATAGGTGGAGGATATCGACGTGGTGTGAGTATGCAGAGGTATTGCATGCATTGGATGCACAAGGTGCACAGAAGCTATAAGTACACGGTACAAAGAAAAGAGTTCGTTGTTGTTGGAGTTGTTGTGGTTGAAGGTGATTCATGTGTGAAGAAGGAGGAGAGTACAGCAGCTGAATTGAACAGAAGAGGAACTGTGCAGTGAATGGACATGGCACACAGAGCATAAAAAAAATAGAAGAACAGACAACACAAGTCATGTGTTCAGGAAGGCAGTGAGGCAGATAGAGCAACGAAATGCAATAGAATAGTGATGAGTCTGGTAAGCCATTGTTGAACATTATATCATTGTAATGAGTTTCAATGGAAAAGATTTATAAAACAGGGTGGTAGGGACGTGCTAGGGAGGACTGTTGTCCTCAGAGGTTCAAGTGGGTGCTTGAACATAGGGAGTTGGTGCTTCCTTCTAGTTGGTACTGGAGAAATCAGGGAGTTGGTGCTTCCTTCTAGTTGGTGCTACAGAAACCAGGGAGTTGGTTCTTCCTTCAAGTGGGTGCTAGAGAAAATAGAGAGTTGGTGCTCTCAACAAGTAGCAGCTTGTAAAATTGAGGTTGTATCCTCATTATGAGTAGGTGCTCATATGTATGATAATGTAAAGAATGTAACTATTACTTATCATATAAAGAAAAATAGGTTTTCACCCTGTATGGGTTTCCTCGGGATATAGCTGTCTCTGTGTTTCTCATATATGTGACTGATGTTGAATATGTCATTGTTTATTTCCCTACATTATTGTGATGATCATTGAGTGCCTTGTAAAGTTCTTTAAAATAAGCATAATTGTTTAAGCACGATGACAACTGATTAACCCCCCCCTTTCAGTTGTTCAACAATTGGTATCAGAGCGGGTTCCTTTTACTCAAAGGTAGATCTGTAAGCTTAAACATGACAAGTCATGAAGGGACTTCAACCACTAAGCCTCCTCTGTTTGATGGAACAAATTTTGCCTTCTGGAAGATTAGAATGAGGACATACTTAATGGCCTTGGGTGCTGATGTTTGGGATGTAATAGAGATTCGATATACAAAGCCTGTTGTGCTAGCCTCCAAGGATGATAAGTTAGAGTTTAGTTTTAATGATAAGGGAATGAATGTTATCTTGAATGGACTTTCTAAAGCTGAGTTTGTAAAGGTAATGCATCTTGAAACTGCCAAAGCAATGTGGGATAAACTTATTAGCAGTTATGAAGGAAATGAGAAAGTAAAAGATGCCAAACTTCAAACATACAGATTGAAATTTGAACTAAAGATGAATGAAGATGAAACAATTAGCAAGTATTTTTTAAGAGTTGAAGAACCTGTAAATGCCATGAAGGGTCTTGGTGAGAAGATTAAAGAACCATTTTTAGTTTAGAAGATTTTAAGATCGTTTCTTGATAAATTTAATTCAAAAGTCTCTGCAATAGAAGAACTAAGTGATCTTAAAACTATGTCCATTGATCAACTCCTAGGAACTCTAACTGCATACGAAATGAGAATTAACAAAGATAAATCCAGTACTAGAGAAGCATTTTTTAAAGCAGGCAAGAATATTGATTCAGAATTAGATGATATTGAGGAAAAAAATGTGAGAAGGTTAAAGAAAGGATCAGGAAAATATCATGGGAAGTTAACCTTCAAATGATTTAACTGTGGTAAGATAGGTCATTTTGTGTCTAAGTGTCCCCATCAGAAAAAAGGACCAGAACTCTGATGATGAAAAGAAGTACAAATACAAGAAATATAATAAGAAGAAAAATTTGGTTCCAAATAATGACAATTCCTCAGAAGACACCGATAGTGACTCTTCCTGTGAAGATAAGGCAAATGACTTCATGCTTATGGCCAAAGAGGATTATGATAATAAAATCATAGGCAGTAATGATGATGATGAAGAAGTTTTGGTTGATATAGAAGGAGAACTGATCAGTGCACTAGAAGAAATTAACAGACTCAGAATTAAGAGCAGAAATCAAAAACAACTATTGTTACAGTTCGAGAAAGACAATAAACAACCTGATGAAGACTTTGCCTTGCTAAAAGTGAAATTAGAAGAGGCAAAGAAAATATAAGACATACTAAAACAACAATTGTCAGAGAAGAAAGCTAGTTGTGAAGCCTTAGAAGAAGAGATAGTAAAAACCAGAAAAGAAATGGAGAAGTTTAAGGGATTGTATCAGCAAAATCTGCCAAGTATTAAAGCCTTAGAGGGATTAACCTCCATTCTAAATCAGCAAAGAAATCCAAAGTTGAAATATGGATTGGGATATGAAGAAGGATCAAGTAGTGATCATCCAAGTAATACAGAACCCATCAAATTTGTCAAATCCTCAAACATTGACAAAAGTCACTCTGCAGAAACAAAGAAAGAAAATCATCCACCAAGAAGGAATTAAAGAAAATGTACCAGAACCAAATTTGAAGATCAAAAAGATTATCAACATGAAAGAAATCGACCTCCTCAAAGAAGACAGATTTTTTCAAGGTACAAAGGTTTTTTCTATGGATATTGTTTTTTCTGCTCTAATTTTGGTCACAAATCTATAAACCGTTCTTTAATATTTAGATATGAACAATCAAGATATTCAACGAATAACTATCTTCAAAAACAAAGATTAAGACAACCAAGCAACAAACAATCACAGACCATAAATCATGTGATGACTGGGAGAAGGACACAGGTGAAACACAACAACAGTTATGAGCATAACAATTATGATCTATTATTTAGTGAACCAGGATGTTACAACTATCATAATTATGGACATAAAGCTGTAGACTATCGCTTAAGGAATTACAATCCAGACTTGATCCCCACTGCTGAAAATGTCAAGGTTTGGAAGAAGAAAGAAGATGACAAGTGTGGACTAGTATTATCAGCCCAAAAACAAAAGAATCCATGGTATATTGACAGTGGATGTTCCAAACATATGACTGGAGACAAAAGTAAGTTTCTAACTTTAAGTGAAAACAAATCAGGGAATGTAACTTTTGGAAATGATGCACCAGGAAAAATAAAGGGTAAAGGAATGGTAAGCCTAAGTAATGGCAAAGGAAAATCTCAAGATGTGTTGTTTGTAGATGGTCTGAAACATAATCTACTAAGTGTCAGTCAATTTTGTGACAAAGGATGTGAAGTTGTTTTTACTTCTAAAGAATGTAAAATAAAGGCTTTGAGTTCAGGACAACTGATTGCAAAAGGGATAAGAATAGAAAATAATGTCTATGTGTTAAAAGAAGAAAAAAAAGAATGTCACTTAAGCAAGTATGATGAAAGTTGGTTGTGGCATAGGAGACTTGGACACCTAAATTTTGATCATATAATCAAGCTCAGAAAAAATGGGGCAGTAAAGGATCTTCCGAAGATATCAAATCTATATGATTCTGTTTGTAAACCCTACCAGATAGGAAATCTTACTCGCACTCAGTTCAAATCTAAAAACTTTCCCTCAACAAAAAAACCCCTCCACTTAGTACATATGGATTTATGTGGACCATCAAGAAAAGAAGTTACAAGAAAAGAAAACTATTTTATGTTGATTATTGATGATTATTCTAGACTAACATGGGTTTCCTTTTTAAAGGAAAAATTTGAAGCATTTGAAAAATTCAAAGTGTTTAAGGCTATGACTGATAATCAAACAGGAAAAAGATTAAAGGCAGTAAGGTCTGATAGAGGAGGAGAGTTTAGTTCATGGAACTTCAAAGAGTTTTGTGATAAACATGGGATCAAAAGAGAGTACACAATTCCAAGGAATCCACAGCAAAATGGAGTTGTTGAGAGGCAGAATAGATCAGTACAGGAAATGGCAAGATCAATGATGAATGAAAGGAACATACCTCAAACTTATTGGGTGGAATAAATTCATACAACTGTTCATATCCTTAACAAATCTCATCTCAGGCCACACAGTGACAAGACCCCTTATGAGCTATGGTTTGGAAGACCTGCTTCAATCAAGCATTTTAAATTTTTTGGGAGTAAATGTTATATCAAGAACAATGATGAAAATATTGGCAAATATGATGATCGGGCTGATGAAGGTATCTTTTTGGGTTATGCTACAAATAGTAAAGGGTACAGATGCTACAATAAGAGACTGCACAAACTAGTTGATTGTATAGACATAAAAATTGATGAAGAAATCCCAGTCAAAAATGCAAGCAGTGCTGAACCAAGAACAAAAGATATAGTTGAAGATGAAGATGAACAGGTCCAAGAATCAGAAAAGGAAGAATCTGAATTAGATGAAGATACAAATACTCAAATTGACACAAATCAACAGAAAGAAGAAAAATCACCTCTCAGAATTATTAGAAAGAATCATCCTGAAAATCAGATAATTGGAGATATAAAGAAAGGAGTTCAGACAAGAAGGAAATTGATTAAAGACGCAGAACAATCTCATGTTGCCTTTTTATCTATGACCGAACCTAAAATTTTTGAGGAAGCTAGCCATGATGATGATTGGATTAGAGCAATGAATAAAGATGTTGATCAGATTGAGAAGAACAATATTTGCGAACTTGTCCCTAGACCTGAAGATAAAAATGTAATAGGTTCCAAATGGGTGTTCAAGAATAAAATGAATGAAAAAGGACAAGTTGTTAGAAACAAATCCAGATTGGTCTATAAAGGGTATGCACAAGTTGAAGGTCAGGACTTTGATGAAACTTTTGCACCAGTGGCAAGATTGGAAGCTATCAAAATGTTTCTTGCTTATTCATGTCATAAGAACTTTAAATTTTATTAGATGGATGTTAAGTGAGCATTTCTTAATGGAGATCTAGAGGAAGAAGTATATATGGAGCAACCTGGAGGATTCTCATTGACAGATAATCCTAATTATGTTTGTAAGCTAAAGAAGGCCTTATATGGACTAAAACAAGCACCGCGAGCTTGGTATTATAGACTGGACAAATTTTTACAAGAAAAAGGGTTCAAGAAAGGTACTGTTGACAATAACCTTTACATGAAGTCTAAAGGTGATAATTTACTAGTTGTTTTGGTTTATGTAGATGATATTATTTTTGGCTGTACTAATGAATCATTTGTCCAGTGGTTTTCTAACTCTATGCAAACAGAATTTGAAATGTCCATGATAGGAGAACTGCCATATTTTCTTGGCTTACAAGTAAAACAAAGTTCTGCAGGAATAGTTATTTCTCAAGAAAAATATTTGAAAGAGATGTTGAAGAAATTTCAGATGGATGAATCCTCTCTAGTTAGTACACCCATGGTGGTTGGTTGCAAGCTCAGTAAAGATGACATTTCACTCGATGTTGATCAAAGGACATATCGATCAATGATAGGCAGTCTTATGTACATAACAACATCTCGTCCTGATATAATGCAAGTTGTTGCAATGGTAGGTCGTTATCAGTCTGCTCCTAAACAAAGTCATTTGGTAGTTGTCAAAAGGATATTCAAATACTTGAAGGGAACAATGACTTATGGTCTGTGATATCCCAGAAATCAGAGTTTTTAGTTAACTTCCTATTCAGATGCAGATTGGGAAAATTGTGTAGATGAAAGAAAGAGCACTAGTGGAGGTGCCTGCTTCTTGGAAGACTTGTTGGTAGCATGGATTAGTAAGAAACAAGGGTCCATTTCTTTATCAACTACAGAAGCAGAGTACATTGCTGCTACTACTTGCTATACTTAGATCTTGTGGATGATTCAAACTCTTGTAGATTTGAAGGTAAACTATACTGATCCCATTACAATTCACTATGATAACACTAGTTCCATTAGTGTCTCCAAGAATCCTGTTCTTCATTCCAAGACTAAGCATATCCCAATAAAATATCATTTTCTCAGAGAACAAGTCACAAATAGAGTTGTTCAGTTGAATTATATCCCTTCCACATAATAGATAGCAGACATCTTTACTAAACCCCTAGCCAACACACCATTTGATTATCTCCGACAGAAGCTGGGTGTCATCCCATCTGACATCTAAGCAATTTCATCCTGTTAGGGGGAGTTTTGTATTGATAGATTGAATATCTTATACCTCCTAAAAGGACTACAATAGCTCAGGGGGAGCATGTTCTCCTTGACATTGATGTCAAAGGGGGAGAAAAGAATCTCGGTGCCTTAGTTGCCATCAATGCCAAAGGGGGAGATTGTTGGTAAATGTTTAACAGGCAGCATGTGCTTGTCATTGATGGAAAGTACAGTAGCGAAGATGGCATGAGTACAAGAAGAAGTATCATAAGTATTTTAGGAAGTCGCTGCAAAGCAAGCTCGATAAGTTCATAGGAGATAGTGCAGAGGATTGTTGATAGGTTTAACAGGCAAAGTGAGCTTGTCATTGATGGCAGGATCAGAGTGTGCATTGCTGGCAAGAACAACGATGACAAATATTAGCATGATCATGAACGAAGTGATACTGGAAGAGGAGGAGCATCAGTGATCGTTGAACCCCATCCCGAATCCCCGATGACCATCCGATATGAACTCAGTCAAGAAGAATGCGCAGAAGAGGAGGACAAATCTTAGGCGTTAGATCTAAGTGTAAGATCTGACCATCGTTGGATCAGGGAGAACCTGCACGTTCATTAAAGAGAAAGAAGAGGAAAAATGCAAAATGTCGAAATATGTTGGTTTGACTCCATTTTAGAGTTTTGTAGATCACGACTTGAAGGCTTGAGACCCTTCATCATAAGAAGGCGAGATTGCAAAGTGGCAAAATCGTGAAGTGCCGAAATGGAGAAATGATCCTAGCTGTTGGATCAAGGTGTGATCTAGGCCGTCAGATCCAGGAGGTGAATATGGAAGACCACATTAGAAAGGATAGTCATGGACCATTGGATCAAGAGGATGCATGGCGAAAAATCAGAGCACCACAAAGACTCCACTTCATAGTTTCGCAAATTGGGAAATCCAAAGGAAAGAAGTTTAAACTCGCGATACGCAAGATCACGAAAAGATATTGACTGTCAAATCACCAAGGATTCTGGACCGTTGATCTAAGCAACATCTCAGAGCTTCACCTATCGTGATTTGAAGTGACGAGAACCTCCATCACAGGAATTGCGAGATGCAAATTCATGATAAGATCTGGACCGTCAATCCACCAAGAACGTGGACCATCGATCTGAGCTCCATCTCGAAATTTCGCCTATCGTGACTTGGAGTGACGAGAACCTCCATCTAAGGAATAGAGAGATGCAAGATCACGAAAAGATCTGGACCATTGATTCATCAAGGTCGTAGAATGTCGATTAGGTTCGATGAAGATCGTGAGTTCAAAGTGACTTTTAGCGCAACCTGTAGTCACCGCGTGTGGTCACATGGAGGAAGGACCTAGTGCAGATGAGCTCTACCTCGAAATTTTGGGGATCGCGTCTGGGAGTGTCGAGACACTGGATCATACGAATGCTGAAATACCGAAAAGGTGAATTGTCACTGTAACTGGTGGTCACCACCTGTGGTCATGTAGAGCAGGGAGCTAGAGAAATCAAGATCCTTTTCGTAGATCGTGACATGGAGAGTCAAGATGTCTCATCGCAGAATCTCTAAATTATGAAAGTGTGAAATGGGTAAATAATGAGAATAGCCTTCAGAGTTAATCCAACGATGCAGGTGAATTTGAGCATAATCGGAGGGCTAATCTTGCTCCTCACAGTGTAACTACTAGAAACCATTGAGGGTTTCTGCCAGAGGAGATGAAGAGTCTATGGAAATCTTCCAATGGGATGAAGATAGGTCATAGGGGTGATTGACAACTGGAAGAGGGTTGGATCCTGTAGATGAAACATAGAGGGTGAGCTCGACTATAACAGAGAAGACGAAGAGTCTCAACTACCAGAGAGAAAAAAGAATCTCGACATAACACCCAATGATGTTGGATGTGTGGTGGGAACCACCAGATAAGCTAAAGAGTTGCGATGATTAGGTAGAGAACTCGAGAGGTGGACGATATCGAGGTGGTGTGAGTATGCAGAGGTATTGCATGCATTGCATGCACAAGGTGCACAGAAGCTATAAGTACATGGTACAAATAAGAGAGGTCGTTGTTGTTGGAGTTTTTGTGGTTGCTGTGGTTGAAGGTGATTCATGTGTGAAGAAGGAGGAGAGTTCAGCAGATGAATTGAACAGAAGAGGAACTGTGCTGTGAATGGACATGGCACACAGAGCATAAAAAAACATAAGAACAGACAGCGCAATTCATGTGTGCAGGAAGGAAGTGAGGCAGACAGAGCAACGAAATGCAACAGAACAATGATGAGTCTGGTAAGCCATTGTTGAATATTATATCACTGTAATGAGTTTCAGTAGCAAAGATTTATAAAACAGGGTGGCAAGGAGGTGCTAGGGAGTATTGTTGTCCTCAGAGGTTCAAGTGGGTGCCTGAACATAGGGAGTTTGTGCTTCCTTCTAGTTGGTACTAGAGAAAACAAGGAGTTGGTGCTTCCTTCTAGTTGGTGCTAGAGAAACCAGGGAGTTGGTGCTTCCTTCTAGTGGGTGCTAGAGAAAACAGAGAGTTGGTGCTCTCAACAAGTAGCAGTTTGTAAAACTGAGGTTGTAGCCTCATTATGTGTGGTGCTCATATGTATGATAATTTAAAGAATGTAACTATTACTTATCATATAAAGAAAAAGAGGTTTTCACCTTGTATGGGTTTCCTCGGGAAATATCTGTCTCTGTGTTTCTCATATATGTGACTGATGCTGAATGTGCCATTGTTTATTTCCCTGCATTATTGTGATCATCATTGAGTGCCTTGTAAAGTTGTTTAAAAGAAGCATAATTGTTTAAGCACGGCGATAATTGATTCATCCCCCCTCTCAGTTGTTCAACAGGCTTGACCACTCATAGCACTAGGATTTTTTCCTTGTGCCAACATGGTTTGCAACCTATGCCCAATTTCTTAATCCATTCATACGATCTAGATTGCTAAAAAAAAAAGAAAATGCTTGCAAATAACAAATATAGAAACAAAATATACAATAAACAAACAATTGAGTTATACCCATTTCATAGGAGAGAAACTACTTGCTTAAAAAACCACATGAAGACAAATTGTGCTATATAGGATTTTGAAATTTTAAAGTTGACAGAAATATACAGCCTCACCTCAATTTATGCTAAATATCAATGAAGCACCTCAATTTATGCTAAATACCAATGAAGCTCCCATGAGAAGCCCATGTACTCTGTTAACATAGGCGAAGAAGCAGAGAAAACAAACGCATTTTTTTTTCTCTTTTCATAACTCCATCCCTATACACATTCAGAACTATGCAACTATTTGCACTCGAAGAACCCTCTATGAGCAAAAAGTCCTGAAGGGTGTGACGCTTTCATTATGTGGTGCTTGTTTGTATCAATTACCCTTATTTTCTTGAGTTGAGTTTCCCCCAGAGAATGAAAATAATTCCATATTTTTTTTTAGAAAAGGGCACAAATAACAACATAAGTGAATGAATACTTCCCATCCTCTTTTTGCATGCGAGTTCGCATTATGTTCCCGTACAGTGAGAAAAGTATTGAGCAAAAGAACCCCTTGTATGGACCATTTTTTTTTCAAGTTTCCATGTGTTGGAAGAGGGCAGTCCACGTCCTTTTGAATCTCCTTGAATATATTTACTAAGCTTGAAGTCATCTTGATACCTTTTGGAACTGAAAAACAAAGACCCATTGCTTGGCCTGGACCATGGTAAGGATCCAACTGATCGACATCTCCAACCACAACCCTGTCCAAATTCTTGTTTGCTCGAAATATTTTCATGTTCAACCCATACCTTGGAATTTCCACCATAAGAAGAACTCACTGCCATATTCTTTTGTGGATGGAAAAAAAGGGATGAAATTCCAGGATCGTTGTGAGGTTCACCAATAACAACGGATAAGGAGAAATGTCCATTTATGGCTTTGGCTCCCCATAACTTAAGAGAAAACCCGACCACCCGGTTTTGCCAAGATTTCAGCACGCTTATCCACAGGGAGTGCCATGAACTCTTTCCCAGTAAAACTTTTACCATCGAGATCCTCTCCTTCATAAAATACACCAATTTCCTTACATATAGCTTCTATTGTGGACTTTATATCACCAATGATCAACATTACTCGGATACCTGCATCTCCACAATCCTCAATTGTCTTTCGAACTTCTTTACGACGAGGATCTTTCAATCTAATAAGAGAAATAAAGATAAGGTTGTTTTCTATATCAGAATAATTATCCCGCGTGCTACTTAAACTAAACGATGCTTGGAGATTGTTTTTTTTTTAGGAGTGTATATTATAGATGTTCTGTATTATTTTAAGGGGTATGATACCCTAATAGTTACACTGAGTTTCATGCCTATATAGGATTCGTAAATAAAATTTATTTTTGTTTTATTTAATTAGATAGTTCAATTTTGTTTGATTTTGTTATTTTTTTTTAATGTTGAAGAATCTGTAATTTGTGGTTTTTTTGATGAATTCTCCACAGAATTAAACTTTTTTTTTAAAGATTAAATACTTTTTACCTTCCACTATTAGATTCAATCCCTTTGAACTAACTTTGCTATTTATTACATAAATATAAAAAATAAATTAAAATAAATGTATCTCACTTATTAAAAAGTTGTATAGCGATAAAAAAAAATGTAGAGTGCAACAATGTTATAAATTTGGCAATCAACTCTTCTACGTCTAGAAACTGAAATCACCACGTTTACCAATCTCGACCAGGCACATTGATTTTAAATTCTTCAATTTAATAATCATTCATTTTGGATATTGGTTATTTAAATCATTTTTTTTAAATAATTATTTTTTAAGTGATTATATATATAATATTTAAATTTAAAGTTTAATTTTACCTAAAACTCAAAAACATAATAAACATTATATTTCACTTCAATATTATAAATTGATTTGAATGTGATCATCAAAGGGTTAGAAATTGGTACCGGTTAGAATAGAATTCGGTACCGGTTAGAATTTGTTACCACTGTAGGTTTACACTTTTAATAGCGGAAACTTGTAATGTTCTGACAAGAAAGTTGAATAGAAATTTGGAGAAATGTACCAAAAAACATTGGTTACATACATTTCGACGTAAGTAAATATACTCACTAATACAATAAGCAAACAAAGAAAATAAGCTAAGAGAATGTTTTGGTTGTGGTTGGTTGGTTTGTTTATTTATATACATATATAATAAGTAAATAAAGAAAATAAACTAAGAAAATGTTTTAGTTTTTAGTTGTGGTTGGTTGGTTGAAAATAAAC
>ML784390.1:984172-999817 GCA_009831015.1 Picea engelmannii
TGTTTGGCTTTTATTCTATTACACTTGGAAACAAGCACATCATAATCTTTATAATTATTAAAAATAGTTTTCAATCACTATTATATATATATATAATAGTAGAAGTTAGAAAATGATTATAAGAAAAGAGAAAATAAGCTATAAGAAATAAAATAAAATAAAAATGAAATGAAGTGGAATAGAAGGCAATAACAAACCATGAAGTGATGTCAACACATGAAAATTATATAGCAATATCTTAGTCAATGTTCTTAAGTACAATTTTTTTTTGTTTGTGAATCTCATGAGTAATGGCATATGTATCATCAAGCTAGAGTGATAATCAAAGTCAATAATGATTGTTTATAATTATCAAGATATCATAGGTGGTGTTGTATGTATAAGTTAATGAAATTATAATCGATGAGGAGAAAAAGGTTATAACTAGTGGTCAAATGAGTAATCTATACATTAATTATGGGGGGGTTCTATATGGAACTTAGGAAGAATAAATATATAATAGAAGCATGCATTTTAATTAATTTAATTACCAATGGTATAAAATAGGGTTGGGACATAGTAAGGTGTCTGCCAAATAAGGCTAGTAACAATCAACATATTATTAGCCTCTACATAATTCTAACCAAGTGAAGGCCCAGTGGGACTAGTATATAATGGGATATGCTACTAGGGAGGATGTAGAGCCCTTCTGAAGAGATCATCCCTCACTTTTTCAACCACCCCGGGAATATGTTTTCCCGAAGTTTGGGTGTATGTAATGCCGCATTTTGACTTAGACAACTAGAATTACCTAAAGCCTAATCACATATATTTTCTATTTACTGTGAAACTATTCATGATACACTTGAAATTTTAAGACGTATGAACCTATGTGGATGTCAATTCTATGAATGTTTAACGTTATTTGAATGATGATGGATATTATGCAATCTATTATGTGAATGTCAATTCTAAGAATGTTTAATGTTATTTGAATTTTGATGGATATTATGCAATCTATTATGTGAATGTCAATTCTATCAGTGTTGAATGTTATTTGAATTTTCATGGATATTATGCAATCTATTCTAACTTGAAATTTTTCATATTTAAAGTCGTTGGTACGTGGATATCGAATTGAGATTATGGTTAAATGCATTTAAATGATGATAATGCATAGATGTATATGATTTTGTGTTATAGACTAATCTGCAGGTCAATAAGCTATGAAATAGCCAGAGAATAATGACGATAAAAGGTTGATGTCGTGAACACCGACCGAGAAACAATATAGTATGAATCTTTGTATGTGAAATTATGTTGGTTTGAATGCATTGCTATGATATGTGGACGAGTGAAGGTTTTTTTTTCAGGTACTGAGACTGCCTAAAAATGAATATACGATGACAAAATTCTCAGCAACATAGTGCCACTATATATTCCATTGTAGGGTGTGGGTCCTAGTCCTATTAGGAGGGGTGGAGGAATTCCCCACCATGTATCCTCTGAAATATAGAGTCGTGGGAGGATGGTGTTAGCTCACACTCCCCTAGACGTGTTATGATGACTGTCATTTGTCTGTTGGGGAAGCTTGTTCAAGAGAGTTGACACTGTTGCTTACGGGTTCTATTTGGAGTTAGGTCAATATAGTTGATGCTCCAAGATATTCCTACAGAGGAAGGATAGGGATGGAAAATGGAAGTAAGTTAGGGAGGAAGGATTAATAGAAGTAGTTGAGTGTGTGTGTGGGGATTTCGCCTTATAGAAGAATTTTTTGAATTCCTCTTTTTGAAAAAAAATAAAAATAAAAATATATATGTATATGTATATATGTATGTTTATATTTACTTAACTAAACTACAATTATCTAAGTGAATTTTACTTGTGTTAAATTATTGTAATTGAGAAATTTCATGAACATTTTAACTAGTTTACTATCTTTTATGAAATGAATGGTCTTGTTGATTGAGGAATTTCGTGAACATTTTAACTAGTTTACTATCTTTTATGAAATGAATGGTCTTGTTGATTGGATTGAACGCATACAAGAATTACTTAAGGTGTGATAATTATTTTTATTAGTACATGTACGAGTCTTGTATGTGCTAGTTATTTGACCACAACTTTGACCATGGATATCTTCCAAACCATAACTCTGTTTTTCGAGCCGTTTGTGCCGTTAGAAATCTTGCGACACGCTCTTCATGATCATGTCATTCTCACTGAGTTTTAGGAACTTTGATTTTTTCCCTTTCTCTGTATGTTGGAGCCATCCTGAGCATTCTAAGTGGCCTGAGGGAGTTCTGAGTTATCCTTATCCTTCTCTGGATCCTTTTTGGATAAACAGTAAAGGATTGACTATATTTCCTATGTTATTCATCATTCATACAACTGACATCCTGTATAGTTTTTGTTGATTTTCATGTATTAGACTCCATTTCCCAATGGATGGTCATTTTCCCTTGCCCAACCATCAAATATATAAACCAATTCCTTCATTATAGATGTAGCCTCTGATTTTATTGAAAATCTATGAGAGAGCCCTCTCTAGGCTGGAAGGGCTAGATTCCAGCCTGCAAGTAGTTTTTGGTTACCTTGGCGACTTGCCTCCACAACTAAGGAAATTTATGGAGTGATAACATGTCCTTCTTTCTAACCCTGATATGATGGTACCTCAATAGAAGATAATTTTTTGAAAAGTACATCGCTCCATGTAGCTCATCTATCAATTCATTGATCCTAAGTAGTGGGTATTGATTCTTGATTATCTTCTTGTTCAATGCCTTGTATTCAATGCACATCCTCATTGTACCATCCTTCTTCTTCACTAATACCACTGAACAAGTGAAGGGACTAGAAATAGGCCTAATGTACCCCATATCCAACAATTCCTTTATGGCCTTCTCTATCACATACTTGAACTTCTTCGGATATCTGTATGGTGTGGTGATCACGGGTGTTCTAAAACTGGGGTGATATTGATACCAAACTTGATTCAGTTCCAGGCCACTTAACAAAGGTCATATTTACAATTGCAGATCTATTGAACTTGATTGCATGAAAGGTGGAAAAATGTAATAATGAAGACTTGTATCCAAATTGAATATTAACTTGGTGTATGTGTTAGTATCATAATCCAATACTTAATGAATTTAATGAACATAATTACATTAACAAAACATGCATAAGAAAACATGAGAGAATAGATCACTGAGTTGAACAAAGTTTACCAGAACCTTCTAGCTACGTCTTTGGATCTGCTTCGAATGCGAATCTCTTGATTATCCTTCCTTTTAAAGGGATGACATATTCACACAAAATGTGGCACATGCTCCTTACAGGGGATGATACCCGGAACATCCTTCTCTCACAAAAAAGAGAACTTAAGGCTCTGACATTACTGAAATTTATTCAGACACCAGAAGGACCACATTTGAGATCTCTCTCCACCAAGGGATGATCCATAAAAGATTCATTCAAAGATGAAAAATAGAGTTTTAATAAGGAGTTTGTATAGTTTTCCTTAACTCCATAACTCAAGGAGTCAAGATCCACAAATTTAAGATCTAATAACAACTCAAGGAAAAAAATGAGAAAGCATATCAACCAACTTGGAAGACACTTAACTTCCTCCTTGATACTAGGAAACCACTTGTAATAAAGTGAGGAAGAATCCAAACCAACTCATGAGACCCTTAAATTCCTTTATAAAACTAGGAAACTAATTTCCCCTTCAAATTAGGAAACTAATTTGTTAGTTGGATTCTCTCACAAAACTAATTTCCCATTTTTACAATTAAATGAATAATATGTGAGATTCTCGAACTCACTTCAATCATTCATTATTTTTCCAATGTGCATAACTAATACATGAGTTTTTCATACTCATTTCAAGTATTAATCAATTTTACAATTTAAATAATTCATTTATGAGCATTAATTATTATTTTCCATATTTTAATGATCTTTTCCATGGTATGAAAAATAATAATTCCTTGTGTGCAAATCCTCCTGCATCAATGAGATTCACTCCCTCCTCTAACTCGATGACATGCTCAAATACCCTATCAGGTGGTCTCATTGCTGGTAATCGCCCAAACACCCTATCATGCTTTTGAAGAAATTCCTAGATGTCCACATGGTAGTGCTAGAGATCCTTTGATGGCTTTTCCATGGTGATTAAACACTCTATTGTGCAAGACTCATCCCGGTGTGTAAAAATATCCTTCATGCATTTGTTTGACACAATCTCGAGAAATCTTTTTGATATACCTCTCAGTATAACTCATTGACCTTATTTGTACCTAAACTCCATCCTCATGTCCTAATAGTTCATGTGGATATCCCCCAACGTGTACAACCACTAGACACCTAATACCACATGGGTTTCTTTCAAGTCTAATACATAAAAGTCATCGGTCAACATGTAGTTTCCCAAATTCACATCCAATACCATAATCCTCTGAGTGCATGTCATGTTGTACCCATATACAACTACCACATCGAAACCTTAGAAATACTCTACAAGGTTGTGTTTTTTGGTAACAGTTTCTCCATCCATGAAGTTGTGGGTGGCCCCACCATTGATCAATGGTGTAACTCACTGCCCCTATAAAATTCCTCTGGTATTGAAGGTGTAATACTTGGGAACTCTTGAAATTGTGGAAATGGTCACTTTATTGATCCCTTCCTACAATTTTCTCTGTGTTGTAGCCTCAGGGTGTGATGGCTGTTAAGAACATGAATAGACTACAAATATAATCACAACAAATAGTGAATACACAATATATCCACAAAGAAAGATAGAATAACCACACTTTATTATTACCAAACCCTTGAGGTAAGGAAACATCATACAATATATCCTATTATGGAAGGGATCCTCTCTCGTTCACTAGCCTCTTCGAGGGGGCATCCTCCTATTGAGCTACAACTCACAATACAATAATTCTTTTCATATTCCATTACAATGCTTGAACCCCTTTATATAGTTCTACCATCACCTAAGAACATTCTAGAGGAGGAATCTTCTAAAAGTAGAACCTTCTAAGAAGTCGTCTTACATTTATTATATCTAACTACCCATTTATTATATCTAACTACCATAGTGGGCCTTATTTAATAATATAGTGGACCTAGTCCAGCTTAAATTGAATGGCCTCCACGGTTATCACTATGGGTCATCTGCCCCCCCCGGCTACCTCTCTAGGTACCTTACATTTCATGCCCCTTATGAAAGCGTTGTCCTCAACACTTGATGTACAACCATATACCAGGGTCCCATGGATAAGTGTGGACCATAGTGTTGAAGTAGAGTAGAGAACCATGGTCCCATTGAGAAATGGTAGCCACCATGTTCAAGTAGTCCAATCGCTATTGTAAACCAGGGTCCCATGTCCAATTTCTCATGTGAACCCCACATGTAAGATATCAACACCAAATAAAAAATTGAAAATGATGCTCCCAATACTGACACCTATCATGTGGATCCCAATAATAATATCCATCCACATAGTGGGAGATGATTAAGGATGAATCTAGAAGGAACAATACCATTGTAGAATATGAAGGCTAGACACTGGCAACTAGCTCCTGATGTGGGACATTGATGTTCTCTACAGAAGGTGGAGTAGAGTCATCAAATAAAATATGAAAGTGGTTGTCATCCTAGAAATGACAACTATCCATATACCAATCATCACAATCGGCTTCAAAATCATATCAAGCATATATTTATTGATTATATTCATATGTCATGTCTGCCATAAGAAATCTCTTCTACATGCTATGCAATGAATCTTGAATACTATGAAAATTATTAGTAAGGCCATCTGCAAGGTCATGCAATCTAGCATCCAATGTGTCATACAATTGGGATTTAAATGCTTCAGTAATTTGTAGAATTTCTTTGAGGGTTTGAGAGGAAATAGTCATCTGAGAACCCTATGAACTCTTCGGTCCCACAGCCATCATAAAAAACCCAAAAAATAGAACAATAAGTTACGGCAGAAAATTGTGTCTTTTTTCTGGAAAAACCCTAAAAATCTATTGAATTTAAAATGTTCATAACTTCACTTCCCGGACTTTTTTTCGGCTGATTTGTTTTTTGAAATTGAGTGAAATTGTGGGAGGAATTCAGATCTATAATTTTTTTGGGCATATTCAGCCTCTAGATTCTACGGGAATAAAAAAAAAAATCGCGTCACCGTCCATGGAAAAAACCCTGAAAATTTTGCATATTTTAAAACTTCAATATTTTGACTTCAGGGACTTCATTTCGGATGATTTGTTTTTCAAAATGGGTATTTTTTTGAGAGGAACTTAGATATACAAACTGTTTCTACAAATTTTGCACAAAAATATACCAAAATTTTGTGGAATGTTGCGGCCCTCTTTTTCCTTCTCCGAAAAAAAAAATTCTACAAAAATAAAAAATATTTATACAATTGTTAAGTACCTATTAGGAGGAATCTTCTAGAAGTAGAACCTTATAAGAAGTACTCTTACATTTATTATATCTAATTATCCATTTATTATATCTAACTACCATAGTGGGCCTTATTTAATAATATAGTGGACCTAGTCCATCTTACATTGAATGGCCTACACTATTATCACTATGGGTCCTCTGGCCCCCCCCCACTACCTCTCTAGCTACCTTACATAGAATTCTCTTGCTCTGATACCAATTGTTAAGTACCTAACTAGATCTACAAATATAATCACCACAAATATTGAATACACAATAGATTCACAAAGCAAGATAGAAAAAACCACACTTTATTCTTACCAAACCATTAAGGTAGGGAAACACCATACAACGGATCCTAATATGGAAAGGATCCTCTCATGTTCACTTGCCTCTTCGAGGGGGCATCCTCCTATTGAGCTACAACTCACAATAAAATAATTCTCTTCCCATACTGACTTTATTTCTTTAATGAATGATTCAATACTAGGGCCATCACATTTACCTCTAAAATAAATATTTCTATGAAACCCCCCAAAAAATAGAACAATAAGTTATGATAGAAAATCATGGTTTTTTTTCGGAAAAACCGTGAAAAACTGCTTAATTTAAACTGCTCATAACTTTACTTCCCGAACTCCATTTCAGCTGATTTGTTTTTTGAAATTGGCTATTTTTTCGAGAGGAATTCAAATACCCAAATTGTTTTGCCAAATTCAGCTCGTAAATATTCAAATATGAAGTTGAAGTGTGTCGCCCTGTTTTTCTTCCCTAAAACAAATTCTGCAAAAAGAGAAAACAAATCTTCCATTCTTTAGCCAAGGAAAGTGCTCTGATACCAATTGTTAAGAAGCTGAATAGATATAAAAATATAATCACCACAAATACTGAATACACAATAGATCCACAGAGCAATACAGAAGAAACCACACTATATTATTATCAAACCCTTGAGGTAGGGAAACACCATACAATGGATCCTATTATGGAAGGGATCCTCTCCTGTTCACTTGCCTGTTCGAGGGGGATTCCTCCTAATGAGCTTCAACTCCAAATATAATACTTCTCTTAATATCCCATTGCATTGCTTGAACCCTTTATATAGTGCTACCATCACCTAAGAACATCTTGGAAGAGGAATCTTCTAGAAGTAGAACCTTCTACGAAGTCCTCTTACATTTATTATATTTAACTACTATAGTGGGCCTTATTTAATAATATANCCCCCCCCCCCCCCCCCCACTACTTCTCTAGCTACCTTACATAAATCCTATTATGGAACAGATCATTTCCTGTTCACTTGCCTCTTCGAGGGGGCATCCTCTTATTGAACTACAACTCACAATATATTAATTCTCTTCATATTCCATTACATTTCTTGAACCCCTTTATATAGTGATACCATCACCTAATAACATTCTAGAGGAGGAATCTTCTAGAAGTAAAACCTTCTAAGAAGTCATCTTACATTTATTATATCTAACTACTCATTTATTATATCTAACTACCATAGTGGGCCTTATTTAATAATATAGTGGACCTAGTCTACCTTAAATTGAATGGCCTCCATTGTTATCAATATGGGCCCTCTAGGGCCCCCCACTACTTCTCTAGCTACCTTACAATGGCTCTGCCTCACCACTTTCTTTTCCTCTATCTCGTGCATGGACTAGCTCATCTTTGTCATCATGATCGTCATCGAAAAGTACTTCTATGTAGTGTACTTTCCCATTTCCCATGCATCGGTAACCCAGCTCCCATGGTTCTTTGCAACTAAAACATGTTTTTTCTTATTAACTCTCTCTGAGTCTCCTCATATATCCTATGATTCTTTTTCCATCGCTTATGGGGTAACTTTATCTCATTACCCCTTTGAGGAATGAAGGGTTTTGTTGGTAGCTTCTTGGAGACTATGTTCCTCATGTATTGGGTTCTCATGATGGCATCCTGCAATGTGGTTTTCCTAAAGGCCTTCACCCATCGTCTTAGGGGCTTAGCTAGACCATCCATCAATAACATTGCCAACAACTATTGAGAAATTTCTATCATAATGACCGCCATCCTCTAACAAGTTTCTGATGTATGGATCTATTGTACCTATCTGTCTCAATTGTGCCAACTCCCTGAAGTGTACCCTAAGATCCTTCTTGTCGAACATGTCCATCAAAATCTGAGTGAATTCGACATATGAAGTGATTTTTTCATGCCATAATGTTATCAACCCATGGTACCACCACTCATTAACTTATCCTTCCAAGTGAAGGGTGGAATATTTAATTTCTTTTTCATCGGTCATTGGGTTAACTTAGTTGAAGGTAAAAGTATAGCTTATGTACCCATGGTCTGCTTGTTCTATTGGAAGACCCGTAAAAACATGCGATAGTCAACCTACTCATCTTGTGCATGAGATAAAATTTTTGTTGATTATGTGTTTCTTTGTTCCACTCCCTAGGTATTTTCCTCTTCTTGACACTGTAGAAGTCTGTTGGATTATTGAGAGGGGGGGTGAATTAGTAATCGAGAAATTTAATTCATTTTAACCATATAATCCAAGTGTTATATCAATGAAGCATTATCATCCAATAACTGAAAAGTAAATAAGCAATGAACAAATGAACAATCATACACATACACAATACACTAGTGTTTTACGTGGAAACCCAAATCAGGAGAAAACCACATAATGTTTTTTCTTATATGTCTTGAAGAATTATGTTCATTGGAAGCACCAACTTCCTTTGTTTTCTAGCTGCAACTGGAAAGAGGCTCCAACCCCCTAGTTTCTCAAGCTACAACCTCATGGAAGCTCCAACTCCCCAAATCTCTAGCTACAATCAGAAGGAGGCTACAACCCCCTATGTTCTTCGACTACAACTGGAAGGTGCCTACAACCACCTATCCTTTCCATGTCTTCCCACCCTGAAGTAGAAGTAGAATGGTGGAACCACTGTCACACTATCACTATGAGATATATCATTGTAAACCTGTACCAATAAATATGAATCATGCATCAACCATGCATCAACCTGTACCTCAACTTGTACCATAAAAAAGTGCATCAACCATGCACCAACCTGTAATCATCCTGTACCATAAAAAAGTGCATCCAACCATGTACCAGGTATGTACCAATCATGTGTCAACTACTCATCAACTATGACTCATCAATATGTACCAACATCATCAACTATACACCTCATGTATGTACACTAACTCATCAACTACTTGTCTCAACCATGTACTCAACATGTACCACAACCAAAATACCTCATCAATTTCATCATCTAAATATTATTTGTAGCTCTGTAATAGACCTGGTGTATATGATCACATTCCTACAAACCTTCCTTAACTTTAAAAACAAGAGACTAACATTTTCATCAAACTTGTATTTAGTCTCACATGCCTAGTTTTGGATTAGTCAACAACCCTAACTTGAAGTAATCATAACTTTGAACCTGTAATGTATAAATATATGAAACAAATACAAAACGGTATTCAATGTCTCATATGCAATTCCTCCAAGTGTCACTACTTGGAACCTCTCAGAAAAGGAGTTATAGAGAAAATGGCATACCTTGCTGAATTCTGGCTTATTCTAGAGACCGACCTTGTAGAGCGTGCCCCGCACAAAATATTTGATGAATGGATCTGAAACTGTTACATGGAATAGTACATATTGTACCCTAACCAAAACATTTTGTCTCACATAATTTGTATCTGTTATGAAGAATTTATGACGTTTGTACCCTAAACACTTTATTTTTACTAGTTTCGGGACTCGCCACAAACCCTATTTTCCACGGAGTGTAACTCTAAAAATACAACGACCTAGAAGCTGAATTTTTTACCACAGATACTTGGATATGTTTTCTCACTTTATAGCAATTTCAAGATCTGAAGAATTATAGAAAAAAAATTTATAGTGAAAATGGTGAGATGACCTGTAAATAACATACCTTAGAAAGCACCATCAAAAGAATTTATCCTTCCTTGCATTTCGGCCTTCTTTTCTTAACTTTCCTCAAAATTTATACTTATATATCATTTGGTTACCTCATACACCTATAGATATTCAATATTCTCAATTTTTATTCAAATGAGAGAGCCTTGCCTCTTATTTATACTCTCCAAGTAGTTTCCTTAAAAATATATTCTAGGTCAATTGGCCTACTTTGTTTATCTTAGGGCTGGGTCCACTTCTAATTTCTCCATTAAATTTATTATTGAAATTATTTATTTTGTATTCACTTTGAATTATAATACAATAATCACTTCACTTTATTATTTACTTTTTAAAATCTCTTAAACCACTTTGATTACTTTGACCTTTTGGGGCTTCTAGATGACATATGAGGGTCCTCCAACTTTGTAAGGCCATAACTCTCAAACCATGAGGAGTTATGTGACGTTCTACATACCAACAGAAATGGAATGACATGTACTATCCATATAGAATAGTATTATCTGAAAATATATCATAACACATACCGTTACCCATCAAACAAACTTGGGTCCTTTACCCAAACCAGGGGTCTCCAACTTCTCATGTCCATAACTCTCTAACCGTGAGGAATTATGTGACGTTCCACATACCACCAGAAATGACATGACAAACACTATCCATATAGGATATTTCCCCTAACAAATTCACTTTCCTTCATCTCATTATTCCACAATTAAGCATGGGTTCTTTTACTCCACAAAGCATCTTCACGTGAGGGATTTCACCATAAGGGGACCACTTTGGAGTTCATCCATATCTACTTCTTATCAACCATGACATAAAAATAATGAGTCATATTTACATCAAACAATATTGGGTTCATTACCCAAAAGTTTGTGCTACGGGGCTTTCTTCAAGGGTTTACATCAATGACAACCAACCTTAATCAACAATCTCCCCCTTTGGCATTGATGGTAACACTCTGATGAAATACTAAAATCATATCATTCATGATCCCCTTGGAACCATGTCTTTGTCCTCTGCATCTAATAAATGTGCTCCCCCTTGGAACCATGCCTCTATCCTCTGCATCTGATAAATCTGCTCCCCCTAGAACCATGCCTCTATCATTTGCATCTGATAAATCTCTCCCCCTTTGTCATCAATGGAAAAGGTATCTTTTCATCTAGGGTTGCTCCCCCGAAATACTGTCGTCTTATGGTGCTTCCTCGTGTACATCTAAGACATATATGATAAGCATTCAAAAAGTATTCAAAAAACATTCATTTTTGGAATAGAAATAACTCCAAGTCTTTGGCGAATATATTCAAAGGCTTCCCGTGGAAGTGGTTTTGTGAAGATGTCTACCACTTGTTCTTTTGTTCCCACATACTCAACTCTGATTTTTTTTTCTACAACATGTTCCCGTATAAAGTGATACTTGATTGGAATGTGCTTCGTCTTGGAGTGCATCACCGGTTTCTTTGAGATATTGATGGGACTTGTATTATCACAATATATTGGAATGGGTTCATCATACACAACTTGTATATCTGTCAAAGTTTTTTTCATCCAAAGAACTTGTGTACAACATGATACTGCTGCAATATACTCTGCCTTGGTTGTAGATAGAGATATCGATGAGTGTTTCTTGCTTAGCCATGATAACAAACACTCACCTAAGTAGAACATTGCTCCACTGGTGCTTCGTCAATCATCAATACAACCTGTCCAATCTGCATCTGTGTAGACAATAAGTGATAGGTCTTTTCCTTTTGGATACCATAATCCAAACTCTTCTATTCCTTTGAGATATCTGAAGATCCTTTTTACTGCTAATACATGTGATTACTTTGGTGTTGCTTGAAATCATGCCACCTGTCCAACTGCATGCATTACATCTAGTCTAGATGCTGTCACATATAGTAGGCTGCCAATTATTGACCTATATTGCCTCTGATCTGTAGACTTTGAATCATCATCTTTTCTCAACTTCCAACTGGTTTGCATGGGACTGATAACTGGTTTGCAATCTTCCATTCCGAACCTCTTTAGCATTTCTATGATATACTTGGTTTGAGAAATAAAAATTCCATGGTTGCTTTGACGTATCTGAAGTCCCAGAAAGAAGGATAGTTCTCGAAGTAACGACATTTCAAATTCATTCTGCATGTCTTTTGCAAATTTCCAGCTTAACCTGTCATCATCACTACCAAAAATAATATCATCAACATAAACTTCAATTAATAAAATATTACCTTGACTTACCTTGATGTAGAGGTTGTTGTCTGCACTTCATTTTCTGAACCCTGCCTGCTGCAGATACTTATCCAATCTGGAGTACCATTCTCTAGGAGCCTGTTTTAGACCATACAAGGCCTTCTTTAATTTACACACATACTATGTGTTCTCTGACAACTGAAATCCTTCAGGTTGTTCAATGTAGACTTATTCTTCAAGTTCCCCATTCAGAAAAGTTGATTTTACGTCGATCCGATATACTTTAACATTCTTGGAGCATGCATAAGCTAAAAGAAAATGGATTGCTTCCATTCTGGCAATTGGGGCAAATGTCTCTTCAAATTCGATTCCTTCAATCTATGCATATCCTTTACATACCAATCTAGCTTTGTTCCTTGTAACTTGTCCATCTTCATTCAATTCATTACTGAATACCCATTTTGTGCCGATCACATTATTATTCTTTGGTCTTGAACCAATTCCCAAGTGTCATTTTTCTCTATTTGATCCAATTTTTCATCCATGGCCTTATTCCAAAATTCATCCTTGCTGGCTTCTTCAAAACAATTTGGTTCAATTGTAGATAAGAGTGTTAGGTGTGTTTGTTCTGGTGAATGGATTTTTCTTGTAGTCTCCACTCCTGCATCTTTGTTTCCAATAATCTGATCTGAAGGATGATTCTTTTGTACTCGTTTGCTACGTGTCATTGGAGATACTTGTTGAACTTGCTCTTCAACTTCTGTCGGATTCTCTTCATCTTCATCTTCCTCTTCTTCTTCTTTTTCATCTTCTTCTTCAAAAAGTTGTTCCATTGATTTCTTTTCTTCTTTCTTTGATTCTGGTCTGCCTGTTTCATCAATTGTTACGTTGATGCTTTTCGCAACTTTGCTTAATCTTAGATTATAACACTTGTATGCTTTCTTTGTACTTGAGTAACCAAAAAGTATTCCTTTGTTCACACGAGAGTCAAACTTTCCCATTCTGTCATCTTCTCTTTTGATGTAGCATTTGCTTCCAAAAACTCTGAAGTGCTTCACATTTGTTGGTCTTCCTATCCATAGCTCGTAGGGAGTTTTATCAGTGTTGTTTCTGAGCATTAATCTGTTTTGAATGTGAACTGTTGTATGCACTTCCTCTGTCCAAAAAATATCTGTCAACTTTGAATCCATTATCATTGCTCGAGCCATTTCTTGTACTGTCTTGTTCTTTCTTTCAACAACTCCATTCTATTGAGGTGTCCTAGCGACTGAGAATTGTCTTTTTATTCCATGATTGTTGTAGTAGTCCATAAATTCATTTGAAGTGAATTCTCCTCCATTATCCAATCTTAAGCATTTGATTATTGAATCCATCTCATTTTCAACCATTTCCTTGTAGATCTTGAAATTTTCAAAAGCTTCTAATTTGTTCTTGAGAAAACAAATTGTAGTCATTCTTGTATAATTATCAACTAATAACATAAAGTATCTCTCACCTTTTAAGCCTTTTGTTGTAGTTGGTCCATCTAGATCAATATGCACAAGTTCCAGTGGTTTCGTTGTCGAATATTCCTTTGATTTGAAGTTGGTATTTTTTTGCTTTCCTTGTTGGCAATGCTTGCATAAAGTGTTGGTTGGTTTCGTGATTTGGGACATTTCTCTGACTCCATCTCTTTTGTTGACTTTGACAAGGTTATCAAAATGTATGTGACCTATTCTTCTGTGCCATAACCAACTTTCATCTTCCTTTTCTAGACAACACTTTTCATTTCCAATTTCTCTTAACACATATATGTTGCTTGAAGTTGTTGCAGCTGTAGTGACCAATTTTCCTGAACCTTCTTTTCTTATCTCACACTTTTGTGAATCGAAAGTAACTTTATGACCTTGGTCACACATTTGAATCACACTTAAAATATTATGTTTCAGATCTTCTACTAGTAGAACATTTTTTGCCTTTTCAATCTTGTTCCCAATTCAGACTGTGCCTTTTCCAATGATTTTGGATGAATCATCATTTCCAAAGGAGATTGGTCCATCTCTTTCCTTTTGTAATGTAAGAAACTTGTCTCTATCACCTGTCATATGTTTTGAACATCCACTGTCAACATACCAACCACGTTTCTTCTGTTTAGCTTGTAGAGTGATTGTACATTCTTCATTGCTATATTGATCTTGCTTTCTTATCCATGTCATTTTCTGAGGTTCTTGTTTGTAACTCTATTGAGGTTCTTTAGGAGGGACTGTCATTCTGCAATTTTTGGCCATGTGTCCAAAATTGTTACATTTGTAACATTCTACTTCAAACATAGTTACCAACTTAACGAGAACTCTACAGAGTTCTCGTTTTTTGGGGGGTCAAGTTTTTTACCCCGTTTTTAAAAATGGTGCTACCAGTAGCACCCCCCTCAATTTTTAGGTGGTTTTTTGATATTTTAAATTTTCTGATACATAAGGTTTCCACTTTGTTTTTTTAAATGCTCGTTTTTTCATTTATTTTCAAATTGTTCAATTTTTCTTTTTTTCTTTTTTCTCAACGATGTTTTTTCATCTATTTTCAAACTTTTCTATTTATTTTTTTTTTATTTTTTTTATTCAATCGTGTTTTTAATCATATTTCCATGCTTCATCCAATGTTAAAAATGTTGTACAACGTTATTTTTTTTGAAATTAAGATTTTTCATATAATTATCTGTCTTTAATTAAGTTATGGTTCCATACATTTTAAATATAGTGGAAAATATCATTTTTAACACATTTTTTTTACCTTATTTCAATTCATAGAAAATAATTGTAGTTAAATAACACTATTTTAAAATATTTAGCAAAAAAATATAATTCATTTTTTTTGGATCAATTAAAAACAAAACAAAATAAGAAAACAAACAAATTTGAAATTAAAAAAACAAAAACATTTTAAAAACAAATTTATATGAGAAAAAACCATTGAAGAAAAACCTAAAAAACTAAAGAGGAAAAGAAAACCATAAAATATATATATATATATATATATATATATATATATATATAAA
>ML784390.1:1044609-1072224 GCA_009831015.1 Picea engelmannii
TTTAAGAAACATACTGCTAAACAATTGTCAAATTGACATATCAAATCGTGATAAAAAAAAATTGAAAAATAGTCATTGGAAAGCTAACACAATTCTTCACAAGTTTTGTTTTTACTGTAAAGTGAAATTCTAAATAAAAAAAAAATGCTTTTATATGTCGGAAGTTGAATAACTTGTGAAAATACAGTTTTTTTTCTCATAAAACAAGCAAAAGTGTAACCCACCTTCATGATTTCACCCCCCATGATTCTATTAACATGTGGCTTTTCCCATAAAATTATCTCATCCCCTACCACAGATTGTCCATAATTTCACATGGTTTGTTGCAGATG
This sequence comes from Picea engelmannii, assembly GCA_009831015.1. NCBI lineage: Eukaryota > Viridiplantae > Streptophyta > Pinopsida > Pinales > Pinaceae > Picea > Picea engelmannii. The sequence goes on from ML784390.1 coordinate 1,044,942, forward strand.
ATCCATAGACTTCATCTACTAACCCAGGTGGCCCTTTTCAAAGCTTCAGTCTGCAAAATGGAGGATAGGTAGCTCCCTTAACTATCCCATAGCCTTACAGTCCTGTTGCTGAGTAAATCATCCTATCCAAATATTCCATACAAAATCTCCAAGTGACAAAAAACCCTCATTGTCTATGTCATCTATGTTGGTGAGTGAATTGACCTCCTCTAGAGGACCATACAAACCCTCCAATGGTGCCACAAGTTTGCAAATAATGAAATCATCCCCTTCCTGGAAATATCGATGCTCTCTTGAGTTGAATTTGATTGGTAATATGAACTCCAATGGGAACCTCGACTGGATTTCCCCAAAGGTCTAGCCAGGGTAGATATTACACCACCGAAATGAGACTAGTAGTGTAAGGGTTTTTCTAAACCCTAACAAAACAATAGCTCCAATAGTACTTCAAAAAGATCAATCAAAAACATAATCCTAAAGTGAGAGGCTACCCCTCCTTTTATTCTTCCTCTAGTCCTTCTAGATCTTTCCCTTTTTGACCAGATCAAACCCTAACTTTAATTTTCCTTTTATTGTTACTTAAACATTAAAAACTAAATTGTAATGCTTAAGCGATTAATAATTTAATTTCATTTAATGTCACTTTATGAATATAATACCTTCCACCCAAGTGACATTAAAAAATCCTCATGACTCCCTTTTTCCCACTGTCTATAGCCTACAGGATTCGTATAGGCTACTGAGTCATATTTTTCTTTGATCAAGAGAAAGCATGCATCACACACATAAATACAATTGTTGCATTGGTTAGTCCAAATGCAACCACTACAAATTCATGATGTCCATAATGGGTTCGAAAGGATGTCTTATTAATGTCTTCTTCCTTGATTTTTACCTGATGGTATCTTGATCTCAAGTCTATTTGAAAATATCTTTGATCCTCTTATCTGATTAAAGAGGTCATCAATAGAGGGTATTTTTTATTCATAGTAGTTTTATTCAGCTGTCTAAAGTCAACACATAGACTCAATGTTCCATCATTCTTTTTAACAAAGAGTATTGGTGCTCCCTAAGGTGAAACACTTGGGTGTATGTACCCTTTCTTCAACAATTCTTCCAGCTGCATTTGTAATTATTTTAATTATGGTGTAGTCATTCTGTAAGGTGTCTTTGATACTGGGGCAACTCTTGGTAATAAATCAATAGAGAAATATATGTCCCTCTTTGGTGGTAATCCCAATATTTCTTGGAATACATCGTCAAACTCTTTCAATACTGAAAATTATTCAAGGATTGGCCCTCTGGTTTCAAGGATGATTTTAGGGGGCTAAATTTCGCTCATGGACTAATTTTCCATGGTTTTTGCAAAAACGAGATTCGTTATTTTAAAAATGATTCGCCCAAATTCTATAGGATAAAATTATTTTACCTTAAAAATCGCCAAAATTTTATAAAACCCTTAGAAATTTGAATATTTTTACAAAAATATCGCTAATCATTTATAGTTGGCATATGAAGGATTAATAAGATTCTCCCAGGTTTCTACATTTTTAAATAAATTTCCATCCTTAAAATCATCCCTGTCTGGTTTTTTTTGGATCCTCCACATGAGCTGCATACAATTGAAATCCTTTCCTAAAACATCTCTTTAACTATAAGGCTGAAATCTCCCTGATAGAAATGGGTCTTGGTATTCCTTTCACAATACTTTGATCAACTTCTTCATCAAGACATGTAAATGTCTTGTTATGACAATCTAGAACATCATGATTCTTTTCAAACCAATCCATTCCAATTATGATATCATAATATCCTAATGGGATGATATTCATATCATAATTAGTATTCACTCTATTCAGATTTAGTGGACAACCTCTAATAGTCTGATTGATCCTTCTTTTGGTTCTAGTGGCTAGATGAACCAAACTTGATTTTTCAAGATTACTTTTCTCCAAATGTAATTTGTCTTCTATTTTAGGATCAACATAACAATGGATTGTTCCTGACTAAATTAAAATATCAATAGGATGATTAATGATCTTATCTTCCAATTCAATCATATGGGATTGGTGTTCTACTTTTCGATCCTCTAAGGATGCATATATTCTTGGAATATTTATGCCCATGTCTTCTACTATAGTATCCTCTTAGATATTGTGCATGGTATTTTTTTTTCTTCCCTATGAGGGAAATCCTTGTACATATGATCCTCTTAGCATCCCCAACATTTGATTGGTGGTCTTTGCCTTTTTCCCAATGATTCTTCCTTCTTGGATTCATTCTTAGTAGATTGATCTTGTTGATTTTTATTAGGGTTTTTTCTATTGAAGGGAGGTTTAAATCCTTTCCTTCTCTCATCAAATTTATCCTTCTTCTTATCTCTCCAAGACTTCTACAAAGTTTATCTTCCCTATCCTTGCTCATATAGGTACTTAGCCTTTCTAATGGTCTCTACCAAAGTTCTAGGCTCATCATATTGAATATTCGCTTTATAAAATTATGGTAGTCCACTCAAAAACCTCTCTATCTTCAACTTCTCATCCTTAATAAACGCCACATAATTCAACAATCCCAAGAACTTATTTTCATATTCTCCCATGGTCATTCTCCCCAATATAAGTTCAAACAACTCTTGCATCTTCTTATCATAGAAGTGTTATGAAATATATTCCTTCTAAAAATACCTCTTGAACTTCTTCCAATTGATCATGTTCTCATTGATGTGATCAACTTGCTTCAACTGATTCCGCCACATAGTAGCTTTTCCATGCAAATGGTATGTGGAAATTTTGGCTTCCAGATTAGAGGAATAGTTTTGCAACTGAAAATACTTCATGATTCCAACCAACCAGTATTCAAAATCATATTCCCTTTCTCTTTTATCATTGAAGGATGGTGCCTTAAACTTCCTTAGCTCTCCTTGCAAACCTTCCAACTCGTGTATTCTTCTATGATTCCTAACAAGACACACCTTTGGACATCGTATGGAATCTCCATATGAATAAGACTTCTTCCTTGATTGACTAACTCTTATGTACCTATCTACTATTTCATACTATCTTCCTTCTCTCCCCTGTCCTGAGCCTGGTCTATTCCTTTCTTGCCTCTGCAATTGATTTAGGCTTCACATCTTTTGGGAATTTATTTGATTTTTTTATTTCATCATCTTATAATAATATTATTTGTAAATATGCACTTAAATTCTAAAGCTTCCCATAATATCTATTGATTTTTATGTTTCCACTCCACTTATGTGACCATTATATTCTATCTCTGCATTTCCAACACTGATATTATGACATTTGGCTTCTCTTTCATTATTCAAGGCTCCCTCTCATTCCCCCATTTCTCAAATTTTTATTTTCAACTTGACCTGATGTGTTTATACCCTTAATTCTGTAAGAAAGTGTGCATGCCACACAATTTTTCATAGATAAAGGAATAAATATTTATACACCTTTTTGGAAAAAGGAACGTAATTTTTTTTAATTTTTTTTCTTCTTAAGCCCACTACTCATCTTATTCCTAGTTGAGTATGATTTCTACTTCTCAGAACAACTTTCTAGGTGCATAAGTGGATTCATTTTTATGATATCTTTCTAGTGATTGTCCATTTTCTTAATTCTGAGCTCAAAGAAAAAAGTTATTCTCTTCTGAAGTTTCTAGAAATTTTCCCATTCTACAAAGATATTTCAAGCTGGCATGGCCTCCATGTGTGTTGGATGACGTGGAAAATGATGTGGTTATTGGTTCATCGACCCACCAAGGTACTAGCCCATTGGGCTCAACCTGCATGCTTTCTTTTTTCTTGATTCTAGTTCAATCAAAACAGTACGTCACCAGCACACCGGGGCATAGGCCCACCGAGGCACTAGTCCACCAGGATCAACCTACATAATTTCATGTTATTGACTAATGTTATTGACCACTAGGGAACCATTCTCAACTTCCAAACACTCAAGATATAACGTTGATATGGTCTGACCATCGAACCATTGGGGAGCCATGCCACTGTGGTATTGATATTTCCACACTGACATGAAGCTTGATTAACTTATGAGGACCCAATATGGGCCCATGAGCCCACCGGGGTACCAAACCACCAGGGAATTGGTTGATCGGCCCACTGGGCGCTCCTCAATATTTTTAATCCCAAATTTCCTAACAAGGTTCTGGTCTCGGGCCACCGACCCACTGGGGCACCAACCTCCCCATAAATCTATCCAAGAAAGGTGATCCAGAGCTGGTTCGGTCCATTGGGGCATCGACCCACTAAGATCAAATTCCAATTAACTCTGTCCCCAAGGGTGATCCAATGTCATTTCGATCCACCAGGCCACCGACCATTGGTTCCCATAAACAAATTACATTGAGCACAGGATCTGCAGGGTTTTGTGACTCTCTTTTTACACACAAATAAAGTAAGGGTTCCTTTTTCTTATAAATCATCCTGTCAAACATTTCCCCATGCATGTGGGATAAAGGAGAGAATGTCCATCACAGATAAATGGTGGAGATCCATGGGAGAATGAGATCAATGGTCGTTGAGGTTGTCAGTTTTGTTTGATTCGGGGATTTTTTTGAACATTGATTTTGAGCATATCTTGGCATCATTTGAGTCTCTAAAATCTTATCCCATTTAGGCGTATGGCCAACTTCTCATGCTTCTCCTCTTTTCTCCCACATTAAACACACATACCAGTAAAAGCATTGTGCAAAAAATATCAATCTCTAATTTCTCAGATAAAGCATGATCCATCTTTCCCATTCCAAGAGCCATTAACTAATTTAAAGAAAATCTTCAAGAATTTTTGTCCAGGCCCCTTCAAAGTCCTGGTGTTGTAACCAATAACTATGATACCAATCTATAGAATACCCAACCACCATGGTTGGACCACGCTATTTTCATAACACCATTCAATATGCTCTTATACCAATCTGTAGTGTACCCATCATTGCACAACACATTGGGCATGCCCACCACACCCAAGAATGCAGTTCTTGAGCCAATTCAATTTTTTTTTCCAAACAACTAAATAAAGAAACATGAAATAACACATGCAATCGTCAATATTCATATTAAACTATGAAGGAATAAACAATATGCCATTCACATCAATAACCAACAAGCTGACATATTATTAATACATGTATTAGAGATAATGTTCAATACACAACAAAAATAATTATGCAAGCAGAGAAACACATGATAGAGAGAACTTATCCTTAACAAAACCAATCACCAATTGGTTGTAGACCAAAGACATTCCACCCAACATTAGACAATATTGTTCCAAGTCTCAACAACAGGTCACCCCCGAGCCAAGGCTATGAATCCAAGGATCGGTTCTAGAGAAACACTCAGTTTCCTAGACTAGTCAACACTCAAGCTATCAAATATCTCTCAACACACAACAATCCAAAGTTCACCAACTCTCTTCTCCCATCCCGCACCACCCAAGAGAATGAACCGCCTTCATTGTCGCATAGTCCCTTAGGTTTCCCACCTCATTCCAAGGCTCCACTGCATCTGGTCAAGAAACTAAATGATGGAAGTCTCATGATTCACAATTATGACAAAGTTGATCAAAATGCCAATACTTCCATGCATGCAGGCATTAATTTATGGTTGGAATACAACAGTAAATTCCACTGCCAACCAACCATGGCTATTGATCCTCATTAATTTGTTTCCTCCACCCCATGCATAACCAAGAATGAGAAAAAGAGTGAATTAGAGAGGAATGAATCCCAAACAAATTGAGTAAGAATGAATGGCCAACCCCACAATGCAGTCAACAACGGGGTTTAAGTACCAAGAGAATAATGTGGTCTTTCACTAAGAAGCTCACATAGCCTCCTCTCTCTCCAAAATTCCAAGGTGCATAAAATAAACATAATTTAAAAAATGTAAAGGTCCAACCCCTCAGCTTCCCCCCACCCCCACCCCCCCGTCTCACTGAATCACATCCCCCTATAATTCTTGTCCTTGTAGATCTTGCAACCAACGATGTATTTTATTATTAATAATAATGATCAAAGTATTACATTTCCTAGGAACTGCGACCTCTTTTCAATTGTTCATTCACTCTATCCTTTCATCAATTAAACAAAATACATTATTAATATGGGGACTCAAAACCGGGGTATTACACTGGTTCATCCTTGGGTTCTTTCCAAATAATCCAATGCATACTCAAGTTTCACATACCCTTCCCTGTTGTCTGCATACTCATGCTTCTACAAATCAATCCTACATTTGGATCATCTCAGCCATGTCTACTCTACTATTCTCTTTAACAAAATGATCAAAACTTAGCCACAACAGAATTTAAGTAATGTCCGTAGAGAGGTTTCAAAACATGGATGTCAAATTGCATGATATTTGGACAAAGAAAACAATTTTGTTCATAGATGGATCAACTCTAGCAACATGTTGTTTAATTGACTCTTCCTAGCATAGAAATATGAAATATTTGGGATGTTTTGTCATGATTGAAGGTGTTCTTTTGTAAAGGGGAATTAAGGAAATGGTTGTTATTGAAAAGAACTCCCTTAACACAAAATCAATGGGATCATTGTGAGGTTATATTACATCGATATATGAACCATAATTAATTGGTTGATTGAAAAAATTGTTCGAATAATATACAACCTAGGTGTGCGTATATAATAATCTTAACCCTATAATTCGATATTGGGATAGCAAATAGTTTCATCCATAGAGTTGTTTGTGGGACAAGGGAGCCCCTCCGCCTAGGAATTTGACTACTAAAGTCTAAGGAGGTATACATACCATATCCCCCTCTAGATTTGAACATGTTACCACGGAGGAAACACATGTTCTTAACCATTAAACTCAGTCATGTTGTATACTCACTTTCAAGTTTGTAACTTCACTTCTCACTTTAATAAATTTGTATAGAATATGGATAGAGTATATTGCAATCACGATATAATTTATAATCAAATAATTGACTTTCAATTAGTTTGCACTGTATAATATTTTTTTTTTTAAGTTTATTAAAATTATATAAGTATTATATATGTTAAATTAAGTAGTGTGAAAATTTAAAATTAATTTTAAAATTTTAAAAATGTAAATTTGTATTTGATAATGGGTTGATATTTATTTTAAAATTAATTTTATATATAAATTTTAAAAGTTAAAAAAACAATAAAATGTTTAGTTATCATTAGTATTATTAATTATTGTTCTTAAAAAGTCTTATTAACTATTACCATAGATATCTAAATGATGAATATCTATATAAAATATTGAATTTAAAATATAAATTTAAAAATTAAAATATATATATCTATTTATCATTGTTATTCTTAATTATTATTCTTAACAATTAAATTACAGGAATCTATGTCATATCATATTAAAGGTTTAAAAATATCAGCATGTTAGACAGTATTGAATGTGGTTTATTGAGCTGTATATTGATGATGTATATGTGTTTTAATATAACACATATAGTATATGTGTTATAACAGTAATATTGAATGTTGCTTATCAAACTGTATATTAGTGGTTGTTTCAGAACAACAAAAACTATATATCAATGATTGTTTCAGAACAACAAAACTGTATATTAAAAATCTTTTTCAATGTTATTTTATTTGGTCAAAAATAATTTTAAAAATAGAATTAGAATTTTAAAAAATTTACTATTTTCATCACTATATTATCCACACTATATTATCCACTTTGATGGTTCAAACAAATTTTGTTTACTGTCAAGGAAAAGACAAAATGCATCGTGACCAACAAATTCCAATCCAACCCTGCTCGCTGACAAATCCTCGCTATGCTTTGGATTCTCTCGCTCCATCATTAAGTGATGACAATCGAAAAGAAACAATATATACAGACATGACATCGTAGTATACGTTCCATCGCAGTATACATTCCAGTCATAGTTAGGTGGGATGTCGACAAAAGCAAAACAGTCACAGCACCTCATGTTATCATTTTCACTGATTGTCAAGCTCTCCACGGTGGACCCGTTTACACCAATGGATTAAGGCATTGATTTCTAGAGGAGGGAGTTACTTTTTTATCGAGTTATTTTTTAGTAGGTTTTTTTGGTGGTTCAATTTTAAATTTTGGATCAATTTTAAATTTTGATTGATTTTCTGAACATCTAGATTAATTTAAAATAAAGCAAAATTTTAAAATAAAATTCTGAAATACATGAAATTTTGATATATACTAAACTCTAAATATCACATAAAACATTAATTTAAGTCATTTTTTTTTAAAAGCTAATCTTTACTCCCAAATTAACCTACTCCTTTTTAGATTCTTACCTGTGCTTTCAACAATTGCCCATGCACCCACTTTTTCATAAATATAGAAAGGTGAAGGCTTTTGGTAGAGCAACATTTATGGCACGTGTAGTAAAGCCAAAGGAAAAACTCGATTAAGCGTTCAAGTGAAGTAGAAAGCATCCTGCCCAGCAGTCATCCATCTTCCCCGAGGGTTATAATTTTTAATATGTCACCGCATGATATTCTGTGGAGGGGAGTTTTAAGTTTAAATTGGCATGATATTGTACTCAGAAAGTTTAAGTTGAAACTGGGATAATATTTTGTATTTTAATTTTATGTTTATTATTTTATATGTGATTATATTTCAAAGTTGGTAAAACCAAATATAAATATGTTTTATATAAAAGAATTTGATTTTAAAAAAAATAATAATTATAATTTTTATGAATTTTATTTAAGTTGTAATTTTGAATTTAATGAAATTGTTTTTTAATGTAGAAATTAATTAAATATAAAAATGATTTTTTCAAGTATTTATTATTATAATAATAATAATCTAATTTTAAATTATATATATATATATATATATATATATATATTAAAAAAATAAACATAAAATTTTAACAATATTTTTGTTTTAACAAATTAGTTAATTTAATTTACCTATGGTCAAATTCTAAATTAATCACATAATTTGATGTTTAATAGATTGTTAGCTCTCTTTGCAAGCATTAGCATAGAGCATTAGCAGAGGATAGATTTATAAAGTTTTTATAAATTTAATTTTTTTTATAATAATAATATCTATTTTTAAGGTCACTTTCAAGCTAGACATCAAATTGGTGTAAAATTTTACTAAGGTATACATACCCTATCCCCTCTAAATTTGAACTTGTGACTTCTTAGGAGAAAACACATGTTCGTATCCATTAAACCCACTCAAATTATATAAAAGTAATAAATTATGTATGGTCAAATTCTAAATCAATCACATTACTTGATATTAATGGGATTGGTGACCCTCCTTGCAAGGATAGACTGAAGATGAATTAATATCAATTTATCTTATTATAAAAACAATAAAGTATGTATGGTCAAATTCTAAATTAATCACATAATTTGATATTCATTTCAATAGTCACTCTTTATACTTTTTTACAAATATAAACAAACTGATTAATAATTTTACTTCAACTTTTAAAAATATTAAATAATCATTTTCACTTTTCTTTTACTTTTAGCATATCCATAAATAATACATTATTATAAATTTAAGGTTTTTATTTTTACTTTTACTTTAAAATTAAGTAGTAATGTATTATTATAAGTTTAAAGTTTTTCATAATTACTTTTATAATTAATATATAAATCATTTTTACATTATATTATCTTTTAAGAATAATATAAAAGCTATTTAAATAATACATTATTATAAATTTAAAATTTTTACTTTTACTTTAAAATTAAATAATGTATTATTATAAATTTAATTTTTTTAGTAATGTATTAATATAAGTTTAAACTTTTCCATAATTATTTTTACAACTAATATATAAAACATTTTTAAATATAATGTAAAAACTACTTAAAAATAATATAAAAGCTACTTACATATTACATTATAAAATTAAAGTTTTTATTTTCACTTTAAAATTAAATAGTAATGTATTATTATAAATTTAATTTTTTATTTTTTTTACATTAAAATTAAGTAGTAATTTACTATTATAATTTTAATTTTACAACTATATATAAAATATTTTTAAAAATAATGTAAAAACTACTTAAAAATAATATAAAAGCTGCTTAAATACTACATTATAAATTTAAAGTTTTTATTTTCACTTTAAAATTAAATTATTATAAATTTAATGTTTTTATTTTCACTTTAAAATTAAATAGTAATGTATTATTATAAATTTAAATTTTTTTATTTTTTTTACATTAAAATTAAATTATAACTTATTATTATAATTTTAAACTTTAACGTTTTCCATAATTACTTTTACAACTAATATATAAAACATTTTTAAAAATAATGTAAAAGCTACTTTACTGCTAATTTAAATTTTTAAGAATTTACTCGAGAGTTAATTTCTTCCCAAATACAAGCAGTCGTGGTAACAAATGATAAGTCAAACTGGATACTACCCCACAGAAGTTCCCCAAGAAGAGAGGAGAGGATTCTGTAGGTAATCATTTTATATGCTCAGAGAATTAAGCTATGCCTGGGTGTCTGAGGAGGGGGTTCTGTAAGGAGTCATTTTGTAGGCTCAAAGAATTTAGCTATGCCTGAGTGTTTCTGATCAGTGAATCTGAGTATCAGAAGGCTACGACCTTGCCATATCTTCCCAGTGCTATGAAGTAGACTGTTTTCTGAGTCATGTGATTTCTTATTTTTCAGATTTATCCCATGCTGCTGGTTTCTCCCATCTATTTCTGCCCCTTCCAGATGATGTTCTGGCTGCTGTGTGAATTATTCTTTGCTTGTTTATAACTGTTATGATTAGTACAGGTTCATTTGAGTGTGTAATACAGGTATAAGGTGAGAAAGTTTTTACAGCTCCACTGAAACGGAGACATAGCTGTAATAAGAGAGAGACAAAGTAATCTCTGCACCGGATTTGTTTTAATAAAATGTCTGGCAATGCAAGGCCAGCGTCTGCGGACTTTGCAACCAAGAATCAATTCGACACTCATGATAAACTGAGGTTGCAGAACGATGCAGAGCCAGATGCTAACCCTCATTCCAGGATGTCGCACCAGAGCCAATTGATACAATTACCTCAAGGTAGAGAACCTCGAAGATGGATCAACGAACTGGAATGGACTGATTTTGTTAAAGAGGATCCATGTGTTCGTCGCAGACCGTCGTCCGTTGTGTCCATATTTAGAGTTCCCAAGTTCCTGAAAGACAAAAAAAAGAGGCATATGTCCCTCAAAGAGTTTCCTTGGGTTCACATCATCACGGAAGTGCAGAGCTTCCTCCAATGGGCCATCACAAAGGAAGAGCCCTGCGTAGAATGATGGCGAGGTTTAATACTAATGGGAACCTTCCCCATGTTCCAAATAATAAGGATTTCGCCCATCGTGCAAAGGGGAGACTCTGAAGCTGGAGAAGAAAATCAGGGACAGCTACGGAGAAAGCATCGATTGCAATGGAGAGTCCCTCGCTCTCATGCTAAGTTTGGACGGTTGCTTCATTCTAGAAGTATTGAGAACTCTGGGTGGGGATCCCAAACTCTCCCTAGAGAACTGCTATGACGCTATTTTTGGGAAAAGAGGATTGAGTTTGCTGCATCCGACATACTGAACGACATTTTGATGCTTGAAAATCAAATCCCTTGTATCGTTCTCCAAAAGCTACTAGAATTGGAGCTCAACTCGGGCGATGATGTAAAAATGACCGTTGATGTCGAAAATATGCTTTTGAATGTGCTGGTGGATGGTACATCGGGTTTGTTCAACCCTTTCGGCGATGAAAAATTTGATATCAAGCAAAGGTGTTGGCCAAAACCACTCGAAAAAGAAGTTCATCATCTTTTGGGTTTCTTGCACACAGTCATTGTATCTCCACCTTTCAATCAGGGTGAGAATGTGGATCAAGGTGAGTGTAACATCTCCATTAAATGTTGTAGTAGGCAGTGCGAGTGTAACATCTCGATTAAATGTTATTGTAGGCATTGCATTAGAATGCTCCAACACAAAAACAAAGCACGGGATGACATCAAAAGCATCCCTCATGAAGTAGAATTAAGAAATGTTGGGATCAAATTTAAACCATGCAAGAGAGGCATCAAGGAGATTAAGTTTGACTCAAACAGCGCCACAATTTTTCTTCCTCCAATTTGTATCACAGACACCACAGAGATAGTATTTCGTAACTTAATCGCTTTTGAGATGGGCAAACCATTTGAAACCAAACACGTGAGTGGTTACGTGAATCTGATGGACGCCTTGATCGACTCGCAACAAGACGTGGCTTTGCTAAGAAGAATGGGTGTCGTTACAGACCGCCTTGGGAGTGACAAAGAGGTTGCCGGCCTTTTCAACGGTCTATGCAAGGAAGCCACCATCAAAAGGGTAGACGACTTCGGCAAACTTACAGAAAAAGTGAATGAGCACTACAAAAATAAAATCAAGGTCCAGATTGCAGAGCTTGTGCAGAATCATTTCTCGTCGCCGTGGAAATCCTTAGTTTTGGCAGCGGCAGTTGCTATACTGTCTCTCACGGCGGTGCAAACGATCTTCTCAATTATAGCTGTACATAATACTAGCACAGCCGTGAATACTCACTGCTGGTGAACGCCGAAAGGCTTACGGCTAATAAACCGTGTCACGCTAATAAACCGTGTCACCCGCTGCTGGTGAACGCCGATGGGTGTCCGCTGGAACAATTTCAACATTTCTGTGTGACTCCATTATTGTGGACTCGACCCAGCTCTCTATCTATAACCGAGCGCTCGACCCTCAATCGGGTTATAGATGTAGGTTGAGCCTTCTCCCTCGACTTAAAGGCCGAGCTGACCGAGATTGCTTACGTTATGAAAAGGTGGAGCGTACCTGCTTTGGAATTATAAGGGTGATCCTTATTACATACTTATTACATACGTAATATCTTAATAGTACTGCCCCCAATCTCCTCTCAGGTCAAGGTCGAACCGTTTGAATATAATACGCCTGGTTCTTATATATATATATATATATATATAAATGCCGTCATTAGAGTTCCGCTCGATAACAAGAGTTGAGATCTCTGAATCGCTGGTTCTCGTTTTAATAGGTCGACTACTGAGATTGTCTAGTAAACCGTCGGCGTAAATCCAAAGGAATTGGAATCAACACCGAAACGTGGTCTTGATGGAATATGGAATATGGAGGAAACAGTCGAGTAAGTGGAGATGAAAGTGACGGGGGAGAGAAAACGGTGGAGAGTAAAAAGATAGAAATTTATTAATCACTTAGACATGGCAATCAGTTAGTAATTATAGTAAATTTTAAATATGATTAAGTAAAAGTAAAAAAATAAACATGTAAACGGATGTTTTTATAATAGTGAGGAAGTTAGTGGTTGAAATCACAATCATTGATTTATTAGGACAACTAAGAATATTCCATCAATATTTAATCTTGTCCATACAAAACTGATTAAACATTAAAAACCTATTAAATATGCTCATTATCAATAGGTATACGCCTTTAGACGTAATAATATCCATTCAAATAAATAAGACAAATAACCCTCGGTTGGCAATAGGCGGTATTAAAATTTGGATGGTGTATTCTAGTTGGTTTAAGTGAATTGTAAAGATAGGGTGTTTTTTTATTTAGTTTAAGTGATTTACAGTTGCCATTGGCAATAGTAAGTATCAAAATTTGTACGATGCTCTATCTCCATCTCTCGAATATTATTCACATTCTTCGCTGTGTTTGTTTAGCAATCTCCATTTTTAGACAATTTGAGACACTCCCTTAAAATTTCTTTTGTAGGCACATATTACTACCACTATATGCATGGGGTTGTAATATTTTTGGTGCAAATCACCGTTGCCAATAAATATTTTAGTCCTGGTGATAAATTTAGGTGGAATATGCTATCTTCCAAAAATTAATCTTACATTTATATAACATAAATAATATGTAAATCAGATAAATTTAGGTGGAATATGCTATCTTCCAAAAATTAATCTTATATTTATATAACATAAATCATATGTAAATCATAACAAAAATGCAATAAGTGATGATATAATTTTCAAAAAAAATAATTGAATATATATTAATATGTAAATCATAATAAAAATACAATCATAGCGAAAAAAAAATATTATCATATTTAATAATTAGGTTATTTTTATAAATTCATAAAAATCATACAAATACTTTTTAATTTTTTTTTTTTAATAAAAGAGACTGTATTACATTAAAAAAACATCATGCCAACACATTGTTCAGAGTCTGCCATGTGTTCTGCCACATGCATGGAAACCATAATAAGTGGCCTGCAAAAAAATATAGACGTGGCTATTGTCAGAAACCAAGGTTTTAAGAAAAACAAAATTGACTATAATTGATTCTTATAGAACAAAATGAAAGAAAAACTAGAGGTGCGGCGAGCCCGGACATCCATCATTGTTGTAAGAGAAAAAAAATAGTTGGCTACAAGTCTGACAACACTTCTAAGTCAGTGCACCAGACAAGGAGTCAAACAGGAGGTCCATGTGGCGGTAGAGAATGCTTTGATTGTGGAGTTGGTCCTCCATGTTCCGACACATCTCAAAGATCAACTGAAGGTGGTCATCCGAAAAACGGTGTGGGTTAAGCGAAGGTTGCTCAATGCTCCCAACCATTTCCTCATGTGGTGTTGCTGCAACATCAAAATCAGTTGGTGGAGTCTCTTCCATGGCCAACCAGTGGGTTACCTTTATGGTGGTCAAGATGTTTTGTGTTGTCCAGTCTTTCAACCAGCTAGGAGGATTTTCTTCCTCAACCAGATAGTCGCATGACGCCATTGTGGGATGAGCAGAGGGGTTGGTATTGTTGAAGGGCTCTAGTAATGATGCGGTGGTTTCCATCCCGTATGGAGGAATTTCTTCCTCCATTGGGCAGCCCCCTGAATCGAGCATGGTGTAATAGAGGTGAGGAGGAGACTTCGAGACGTCAAGATGAGGTTGGGGAATCTCAAGCCAATTATGGTCGAAGCGGGAGGGGCTAGGAGAGCTCGTTAACAAATTAGAGGGCAACGAGGGGTCTGGGTGATTGCCTTGGGCTATGAAGTTGTAGTAAGCCGACCCTCGTTTGGGCTTGCCTCGCTCTCTCAGCATGGTGGAGTTACGACAGGGAGGGAGGTAGATAGGCAAAGCAAGAATCTGTTCCAGAGATAAACAGGCTATGGGCATGGTACAACTGAGGGATGGACAGAAAATGGACACCAGCAGGGGGAGGGAAGCCTCTGGACAGAGAACAGAGTTCCTGAGGCAAGGAGGATTGGAATGCCAAATGAAAATGCGGAATGAGAAAATTCATGCGAGAGCTTACCTTCATAGAAACCTTTGAGGTGAATGAGAGGAGCACCATGAAGATGGAGGTGATGCCAATGAATTGCATCGTACCTGCTCCCATGCTCCGTAGTTGGTTCATGATGAGATCCATTAAATTGCTCTTACCACACCAACGCACTAACAACATTGCAACATGAATTCTAGTCATGTTGAGCAGGTTGGATGTGAGTCTGGTGGCTGGGGGTATGAATTCCCCTATCCGCATGAGTGCCAGGTTGCCTCTACTGGATACATGTCACCCCATCCAGGGGGAAAAATCATAGAAACCTTAAAATAACTTCACCCATTGTATTATTTTTAAAATTTAGTTTAAAATTCAAAATAAATAAATTATTTAAATTAGTAATATTATTTTTCATTTAATAGATAATGTTACATGATTATTTTTTCCATAATATAAGAAAGCATATAAGCCAACAAACTATTTTTTTCAAAGTCACTCAACAAGGTATGATTACAGGCGCTCGCACAAAGGTGGTGGTTGAAAAAGTGGCGATGGGGTGCACAAGAATGTCCATGCATTCCTAATCCTTTAGCCTCAGTGCTCTTGAACTACCACACATGCTTGACAACTTATATTTTTCAAGAACTTGCGTGTATTCCTGTGCAGGAACACACACACTCTTTAGAACGCATATGCACTCGTATGAAAGAGCGTGTCTGTGTGTTCCTATTAGAACTTCAAGGATCCCAAGACCCATGTCAAATGCTCAAAAGTGCTAATGGTACCTATATACTTAGTTAGAGGGAAAGGATGAAATTGAGAGGTCATTTGTGGTGGTTCAAGGTGTAATTATTGGCACTAGAAGCTTCTTTTAGGGCCAAACTCTTAGGTTCTATCCCCTAACCATATCCAAGTTCTAGAGACTCATACTTAATGTGAAAAACCTCATAATGTTGATTATCTCCATATGTAGACCAAATATATGCTAGAAAGGTCATTTGAGGTGGTTCAACATGTCATTGTTTGGCTCAGATGACTAGAAACTTCCTTTAGGACCTAAGACCTTGGTTTTCTCTTTTGATCATGTTCAAGGACCCAAGACCCATACCTAGAGCTCAAAATCTCCTAATGATGTCCATATTCCTAGAAAACATACTTACTACTTAAAACCACCTAGTGGAACTCACATCCCCAATCACAGGCCACATATACCTTTAGGAAGCCATGTGTTGTTGTTTGAGGCATTCTCCCTGGTATTAGATGGCTAAAAGATTTCTTTAGAGCCTAAGGTTCATGTTTACTCCCTTGACCATGTCCAAGGCCTTAAGACCCATACCTAGTGCGAAAAAATTCTAATGGTACCTATATACCTAGTTAGGGGCAAAGGATTATCTTGAGAGGTCATTTGTGGTGGTTCAAAGTGTCTTTGTTGGCCCCAAAAGCCTAGAATATTCCTTTAGGACCTAACTCTTAGGTTTGTCCTACTGACCATAAATAGGGTCGAGTCTCATACTTAATGTTCAAAACCTCATGATGTCAATTATCCCCATCGAGAGACCAAGGATACCCTTCAAAGGTCCTTTTTGTTGGTTCAACATGTCGTTGTTGGCCCTAAATGCCTAGAAACTTCCTTTATGACCTAAGGCCTAGGTTTTGTCTGTCGATCATGTATAAGGACCCGTAACCCATACTTAGTAATCAAAATCTACTAATGATGCCCGTATCCCCACTTGCAGGCCAAATGTCCCCTCGAGAGGTCTTATATGGTGGTTTGAGGTGTCACTCGTGATACTTGAGCCCTAGAAGCTTCCTAAAACCTCAAAAGGTCAAGTGTCATGGTTTGACGCATTGTGTTTGTCCCTCAATGCCTAGAATCTTTGTACTTTAGCTAAGGCTTGGGTTCCCACCTTCGACCATATGAAGTCGTTAAGACCCATAGATAATACACAAAACATTTTGAGGGAACTAAATATTTTCTTAGAGGCCAAGGATACCCTCTAGAGATCATGTTTGGTTCTTCAACGCATTGTTTATAGTTGTGGATACCTCCAAAATTTGTTTAGGACCTAAGGCATGGCCTTCTTCCCTAGATTGTTTCTAGGGCCATGGGACACATATTTACTACTCAAAACCACCGAGTGGCACTGACATCCCCAATCATAATCCAAGTATACCTTCAAGAGGACATGTGCCGTTGTTCAAGGAATTATTCTTGGCATTGGATGGATACCATATTCCATTAGGGCCTAAGGTTCATGTTTCCTTCCCTAACTATGTTTAGGGCCCCAAGACCCATACCTAGTGGTAAAAAATTCTAATGATATTGTTGACGTGAGAAAAAAATTCCCCATGGGAACATGAGAGAGGATTTCCTGATCATGGGTCCCAATTAGACCTTCTCTCATTTGGTATACCAATTTCCACCAGTATGTCGGCCAAGTTGCCACTAACTAAATGGATTTCTCACCAAAGAAAGAGTTTCTCATTTAAATTTGACTAAATCCTAAATGCAGATCAATTGCAAGCATATATGATTCTACTCATGGAAACAAAAATAGTTCATATTTATCAATAAGAAACCATACTAGCATACCCATATGCCAATGTTTTTTTTCTAAGCGAAATTTGACTAGTTTGACTAAATTTGAAATTTTGGAAAGAAAATTTGGCAATTTCTTTATATTTTCATTAAAAATAAAAACTTTGTAGCCCAATTTATTATAATATTTCTCTCTATATTTATAATTTTCACCTAATAATAATTTTTTTTTATGAATATATAATTGGATTCCTTAATATTTTTCTTTCAAATCCATGATTTTGTATTATAAATTTTAGGGAATATTTTATATATCTAAATTTATAGGTACTTATTAATACTCTTGGGAATAGCATGAACTTATATTTGAAGTCATATAATTATTTTCATGAGACAACATTTTTTAATACTTGAGTTTTTTGGTTCACTTATTTCAACATGTAGATGGTATAGCCCCATGGTGTACCATGTTGTATATAGTGTTTTCATATTGGAGTTTTTTAACAAATTGAAGAATTTTTTTTTATGTATTTCTAATGATAGTTTCCAATGCCAATGTTTTTTTTGTAAGTTTTCTCTAATTTCTATGAAAGATTGATTTTTCTCTAGGTGTTCTAATATGGGATTTATTATTATTATTATTTGTTAGTGATGCACAAGTTACACTCATGTATCGGTGTTTTGCTTGATTTCCAATGTAGTAACAAAATATTAATGGGTTATTGCTTAAGATAAATGATAATTATTTTTTATAAATATGATTTGATCACCAAATAGTTTGATAAGTTATAACATTTATGATTGAGAAAAAAAACATTGTCATACTCATATACATGACAATGAATATGTCCCTACAACTGAATTCATAATCCATTCATAATTATGTCCTACATAGCCAATTGACATAAGTGACAATATGATAACATCTATAGAAAACAATCAACAATCGTGCACAATTACATAAGCATACCATGAATTAGCTTCCCCTTGTATTCTATCTTTCGAAAGAGTTCCTTTGAAATAGGTACAAGAAAAATCCAAGAGCTTTCAAAACCATTCTTAACTATGATAAAGAGTTATACAAGACTCAATTTTTGGTTATCCATCCCCCCTCTTATTCATTGGGGTGAAATTGCATTTATAATATTTTTTCAATCACTACCCCTAAAATCGTTCCTCTTCTGGACTCTTCATTTCTTCTTTGGATCATGCAGTTACAGTCAATCCCCTTTCTAGAGTCTTGATTTATTGGGGTTCATACTTTTATTTGGACTCTTCACCTCCTCATGCATTCCTCTTCTTCTCTTTAATTTTTTGGGCATTTCTATTGTCAACCTAAAAAAAATAATTCTACGAACATATTCTTCACTGCACCATATTTCCAATGAGCCATCTCACGCCTAATTTGACCACCTAGAACACGAGATATACCACTCTGAAGTTAGCGCTTAACATCCATTGATCTTATTTTGAAGTGAATCTCATTCATTGATCTATGAGCTAAGGCATTTATCCCACATGCATTGGGGAGTTTGATGATAACATGTTTATATTGTTTAATCCTACCAATGTAATTCATATGTGGATTTAGAAGAGGTATAGAGTGTTGATCCCATGTTAATATTTTGATCATACCTGCAATATAAATAAACCAAGATTATAATAACAAAATCATAAATCCGATGGTTTGGATCCCATGATCGAGAAGTTTCAAAAATAAAGTTATGGTGCAAAACAAATGGTAGAAACTCGATACGATGGTAAAACCCAATGGAGAATGTCAGATGAGTCAAACCCGAGGAGATGAGTCAAACTCGATGTCAAAAGTCTAATCAACTTCAAAATTTGATGGTCGGATAAGCATGTGTAATATACCAACCTGATTAGATGATCCCAATAGAATTCTGGCATATGGGCTTCATGAACATTAGAGAAAAGATTCATCTTGGTAGTTTGAAAGGGAAATACTGAAGAGGAAAGCCTGAGAGGATTGCGGGCTTCAGGTATTGGGAAAACTGTAGATGTGGTAAAAAATCATTCCGATGAGGAAATTTTGAAGGGACGAGTCTGATAGGATTATAGGAAGTTCTTCTCATAAGATACTATTGAAAATCTCCACATGGCATGTTGACGGGGAAATCCAAAATACGCCAACCCAATAGTATTCTGAGCTTTGGGTTTCGGTAAAAACTGTAAGCAAGGTATATTGACATCATGATGGGGAGAGTCCAAATTGGTGAATTTGATAGGCTATCAGGTTTTGGATATCAGGATAAACTATGAGCAAATGGTAAATTAAATAACTGATGGGGAGAGCCCGACAAGGTAAGTTTCATGGCTCATGCTCGGTGGTTGAATCCCTATATGGGTCAAGGTTTTGACTGTGGATCAAGGTTCTACTAAAATAATAAAATACAATAAAATTCAGATCGAGGGTAAAAATGAAATAAATAGAAAATGTACATGGTGATATAAGAAAATCTAGATGGGGTTCAAGAAAAATAAGGTTTAATTTTGAATTCTAGAGTCAATGATGATCAATATTTGATTAGATAAGAGTTTGGTCAAGAGGAACAAGTTGAAGAGATTCCCATATACATTTCAAAGTTTAAGCGATTATGTAAAGAAATATGGGTTTTCCAAAGGCACACTTGAGGTTTCCATCTCTTTTTATTAATTGGAGGCCCTTATCTTGAGTTTTCTATATTTTGTGACCAAATTCACATGATATTTTGGCCATGATATTGAGTTTCTTATCTTTTGTCACCAAATGAACATGATCTTTTGTTTTGGAATGATTATCTTGAGGACTTGAAACATCCTACGCATCTTGTAAAGGAAGTGACTACGCAACCATGTTACTACAACCGTAGAAAGAATAGACTTTTTTATACAAGGAAGAATATACTTTCTAGTACATTATACAATTTACATTCTTTCCCCTTGCCATTTTACTAAAAAATCTATGAAAACGAGCTAGGCTTGTTAAAAAATGAGGAAATGAAAAGGAGGAATTCATTTGAAACAATCATCTATGATATTGGATTCTTATGAAAAATCTACTACTATAAACAAATGTCATGAAAGATGCATGTATCAAATCTCAAACTCTTGGAAGAGATTAAATATCCTACGATTCTAGCTATCGATTTTAAACCGAGAAATATGATTAACATGTGATAGCTTGAGGATGAATATGAGGGAAACAATTACAAGATGCAAAGGAAAAATATTCCAACCATTCACTTATCCATGACATAGTGAGATGATAGTACAAGTCAATGCACAAGGAAACACCAGATCCTTAAAATTAAATTCTCTCCTAGTCATAAAATAGACAATTAAACTTTGCGTTCATATGGGATCAACAATACATTCAAATATGGTTAATGAAATGAAATTTAACCTAGTGAGAGGACAACCTGCTGATGCAGGAGCATCTACAACTCATCAAGCGAGCCAGCGCGTGGAGCAGGAAAAGACAGCTGGACAAGCCAGCAAACTTCTTTTTGAATTTCACCTTGATGTAGCTGCGCCGTTCTTTAATAAAGACACATTTAAAGAAGCGCACTTGTATTGTATTATAGATAGGAAGGCATTTAATAGTTTTAATGTTGATCGATAGGAATTAATTGTAGATTTGATAGATTGAGAATTTGAGAGGGAAAACGGAATATAGGCACCCTCCTTTGTATTATTGTATTATTCTGGATTCATACAAGCATTCAGAAGAGAAGAGCAGAGCAGAGAACCTGTGTAGAACACCCATGTACAGATTGGATTAATAGAAGAGAGTCTTTGATTCAGCTTCATGGTTTGTGTTGTTTCTCTGTGTTGATATTATGCTCATGTATGTTTGCTTTCTGTCATGTGTTTTCTTTGATATGCTGCATGTGAGATTTCATAGTTGATTTGAAGTCTGTGAGAGAGAGGAGAATGAGTTTCAATTGTTTCTCTGTCTGAGCTAGGAGATTCCTGCATAGAGTGCAGTGGAATTCATCCGCATTTGAGTGAATTGATGAGGCTCAACAATTAAAATCTCATTCTTGTTCACCCAAAAGTCGAATTGGGTTGTTCGAGTCGTGCAGGAGAAGTGCAGGTCAAACTTGAAGTTTTCAGCCGCTAGCTTGAGAAAGGAAGGCACAGACTACTATTGCAGGAAGTGCACAGAGTCTGAAAGAATTCAACACTTTGAGAGTTGTTGAGGTCGAGCGCAAGAAGTGTGCGCGAAAGGTCTCTGAAGGAGTCAGAGGGACCAAGCTCAGAATTGATAGTTCCATTGTGAACGTCATAGGAACAAACCCAGGTGAGATTCGAACTAGGAGAAGCCTTGGAGCAGGAGAACTCTCCAAGAAGGAAAATCAATGGTCAGGGTTCGTAGAAGGAGAATCGTGAAATCCCTCTGACCTTAGATCGAGGAGAAGTTGCGCAGGAGTTAGCCCGTATGCGCAGGGAGGACCAACGCCCATCGGGGTTCGACGTTCGACGTTTGGCGATGTAAGAGTTTCATACTCTTTGGAATCGTGATTGGCGATTTCCTGAATCAGTCAGAGCCGTCGATCATCATAGGGACGCGTGGGATCAGATCCCGGAGATTGAGATTCGGTGTTCGGGGTTTTCAACATCAAGAAAAACTTGTATCGTGGATTCGTGATCCGCGAAATCCCGAAGGTGACGTGGTTGCGGGGGACCCCGGGAGCGAGTGGAGTCCAGGTGGCACTGTATCGGGAAATCGATACCTCGGTACTTGGGGTTTGGACAGTCAAGTTGTTGACATCGCGAGTGGCGATATCCTGATAGGGAAAATCCCGACGAGTGGAAAGCGTTGACTGTTGACTATCGGGGTTCAAGAGTTGGAGTTGCACGAGAACGTGCATACAGGGCTCGCGATATCGAGAGACCCGAAATCCCGAGAAGTGAAAGGGGAAATTACAGGATTGTTACTGTGGGTAGTGGAAATCCCGAGAGGAGTAGAGGAGAAAGCTAGCTCTTTGGGCTGTGAAATGAAGAAGGTCCTAGTGGACATCTTTTTCTTTCTGTAGAAAAAGAGGAACAGGAGAAGATACCATGCCTCCCAGAAGAGAGAGGAAGTCACCTGATCGTGAAGACAGGGACGCCCGAAGAAGGGGTAGGCCAACAGGAAATTCGGAGATGGAACGACAGATACGAGATCTCAGGGCAAGACTCGAAGAGATGGAGACCACCCAGAGGTGCGGAGCTGGTGCAGTAGAGTTCAGTGATTCCGAGGTGGAAGAGGAAGCTGGACACGATGCAGAAGAGGTCTCAGCAGAAGATGCATCAACGGAGCGGTTGATCAGAGCTATTTCTAGAATGAGCTCAAAGACCAAGATGGACATTCCCGTTTATGAGGGGAGTCTAAATGCAGAAGAGTTGCTGGATTGGATCCGAGCACTCGACACCTACTTCGATTACGAAGACATCGAAGAGGACAAGAAGGTAAGGCATGCTGTAACCAAATTGAAAGGACATGTGGCCTTATGGTGGGATGAGTTGCAGGCTGATAGGTGCTGCAAAGGAAAACAAAAGATCAAAAGCTGGGATAGGATGATCGCTAAGATGAAAGCAAAATTCATACTGAGAGATTACCAGATTACTCTATTCAGGCGGATGCAGAACCTGAGACAGAAGCTGATGATGGTGGAGGAGTACACCGAGGAGTTTTACAGACTCAACATCAGAGAAGGTCATCGGGAGAGTGATGACGAAAAGGTGGCAAGATACCTGAATGGTCTTAGGTATGACATTCAGGATGAATTGAGTATGGTTACCATCCGAACAGTTGAGGATGTGTAACAGATGGCTCTGAAAGATGAAGAGAAGCTGAGCCAAAAGAAAGGACAGCGAGGGCGAGGTAGGAGTCAGCCTAGAGGCAAAGCAGTTGCCCAGGAAAAATTCCAGAATCCCAAGGAGGATTGGAAGAGACCTCAGGGTAAGCTGGAGAGAGGTGGATCCTCACAGCGAGGACAACAATATGCTGAGCCAAGGAGGCAGCATACATAGCAGGGTGGCGGTTATGCTGACACCAACGCTATTCCTTGTACCCAAGGTAGAGGCCGAGGTCGTGGAGGAGTTATCACATGTTTTACATGTGGAAAAGATGGACATAAAGCCGTGGATTGTCGAGACAGGAAGATGGATAGAGGGGAAGCTCACATCACTGAGGTGCAGAGGTGTGATGATGAGGATGAAGACACCGGAAGTGGGAAGTCACTGACGGTGCATAAAAATTTTTTAACACCCGAGAAAGTGGTGGAAGATATAGCTCAGAGATGCAGACTATTCTGGATGACTTGCAAGACCAAGGGATGGAAATGCAAGGTCATCGTGGACAGTAGAAGCACTGATAATATCGTTTCGACCGAGATGGTGGAAAAACTCAAGCTGGAAACGACCAATCACCTGAGTCCATACAAAGTGTCATGGCTGCAGAAACGACACCAGGTATGTGTTACGAACCAATGCTTGGTTAAATTTAAAATGGGTGAATATAAGGATGAGATTCTATGTGATGTCATTCCCATGGATGTCTGTCATGTATTATTGGGTAGACCATGGCAGTATGATAGAAATGTTGTTCATGATGGGAGGATGAACACATATACCTTGGATAAGGATGGGAGGATGCACACATTGCTTCCGAAAAAGGATGTAGAAGTGAAGTCGGAAGTGAGAAGTACCATACTTCTCATGAGTGGGAAAGAGCTTCTCACAGAGATGGAGAAAAATGAAGATCCACAATTCTTTGTTGTCAGGAAGCCGAGAATTGTACTGACAAACACAAGAGTGGATGACTTTCCAGATGAGATTCAGGAACTGTTGGGAGAGTTCGCTGACATCATCGTGGATGAACTACGTCGTTCATTTCCACCAATGCGGAGTGTGAGTCATCACATCGATCTCATACTTGGAGCAAGTTTACCAAATAAGGCAGTGTACAGATTGACACCTCAGGAGAATGAGGAAGTCAAAAGGCAGGTACAGGATTTGCTAGATAAAGGACTGGTAAGGGAGAGTCTCAGTTCATGTGTTGTTCCAACAGTACTAAGTTCGAAGAAGGATGGAGGTTGGAGAATGTGTACAGACTCCAGAGCAATTAATAAGATTACCATCAGATACATATTTCCACTGCCGAGAATGGATGACTTGATGGATTGCCTAAGCGGGGCAAATTATTTTTCGAAGATGGATCTCAAGAGCGGATATCACCAGATCCAGATGAGAGAGGGAGATGAATGGAAGATAAAATTCAAAACAAACGAGGGTTTGTACGAATGGTTGGTCATGCCGTTTTGTTTGACAAACACGTCAAGCACATTTATGAGGCTGATGAATGAAGTCCCGAGGGAATTCATTGGAAAATTTGTGGTTGTATACCTGGATGATATACTGATTTTTAGTAAGACAAAGGCTGAACACTTGAGACATTTGGCCATTGTGATGAGAAGGCTACAACAGGAGAAGCTGTTGATCAATTTGAAGAAGTTCTCATTCATGCAGACAGAACTCATTTATTTGGGTTTTGTAATTTCAGCAAATGAGTTGAAGATGGATCCTGAGAAGGTAGAAGTGATCAGGAATTGGCCATCGCCGAGAAATGTTTTCGAGGTAAGGAGTTTTCATGGATTGGCTAGTTTCTACTGAAAGTTCATTCGAAATTTCAGTGGAATTAGCGCAGCGATGATGGACACAGTGAAGAAGCAGCATAAAGTTTTTCATTGGACAGCAGAGGCCGAAGGAGCTTCAACCTATTGAAGCGAAAGATCACAGAGCAACCAGTGCTGGTGTTGCCTGATTTTCAGAAAACATTTCAAGTGAAATGTGATTCCAGCGGATATGTTGTTGGAGGGGTCTTGAGTCAAGATGACAGACCTATCGCATATTACAGTGAGAAGTTGGATGATGCAAAGCTGAAATACTCCACATATGACAAAGAGTTTTATGCCATTATACAGGCATTGAAAAAGTGGAGGCATTACTTGATACCCAAGGAATTCGTTTTGTATAGCGATAATCATGCATTACAGTTTGTAAGTCAATAGGAGAAGTTGAACCAGAAGCATGTGAAATGGGTAGAGTACATGCAAAATTTTATGTTTGTGATCAAACACATTTCAGGAACTGCTAACAAAGTGGCTGACGCTTTGAGCAGGAAATGTTTGCTGTTGCAGGAGTTCAGAGTCAAGACATTGGGTTTTGAAAATTTAAAAGATATGTATGCAGGTGATGCGGATTTCGGAGAAGCATACGAAGCAGCTGAGAATCCAGTTCTCAGGGATCGGAGTCTGTGGCTGGAATATATGATCCAGGAAGGATTGTTGTTCAAAGGAAATCATTTGTGCATTCCGAATTGCTCCATGAGGGAGAATTTGGTAAAGGAAAAACACAGTGGAGGATTAGCAGGTCACTTTGGACATGACAAAACATTCACAAAGCTAAGCGAATCATGTTATTGGCCGGGAATGTGAGTAGATGTAAAGAGGTTTTTTGACAGATGCAGGATTTGTCAACACTCGAAGGGCCAAAAGCAGAACACAGGTTTTTATCAGCCGTTGCCCATACCTGAGAGGCCATGGGAGGCAATCAGTATGGATTTTGTTCTGGGATTGTCGAGGACTCAACGAGGAGTTGATTCCATCTTCGTGGTGGTAGAAAGGTTCTCGAAGATGGCACATTTTATTCCTTGTCATAAGACCAGCGATGTGACACACATCGCAAATTTGTTTTTCAAAGAGGTTGGTAGATTGCATGGATTGCCGAGAAGCATAGTCTCGGACAGGGATACCAAATTCATAGGTCATTTTTGGAGGACGCTATGGAAGAAGCTGGGAACTAATCTGGCATTTAGTTTGGCTTATCATCTGCAGACGGACAAACAGAGGTGGTGAACAGGAGTCTAGGAGACTTACTGAGAGGCTTAGTGATGGAGCATCACAGCAGTTGGGACCAGATATTACCACAAGCAGAGTTCGCGTACAACGATTCAGTGAATTGGAGTACCGGAAGAAGTCCATTCCAGATTTTGTATGGGACATAGCCAAGGGGAGTTTCTGAACTTAGGTAGTCAGGACAGGATGAAACTAGCAACGCTCGTGCTGAAGAATTCGCTGAAGCGATGGAGGAACTTCACACGAAGGTGAAGCAGTGACTACAGAAGTCCAATCAGGAGTATAAGCGTAGAGCCAATCAGTGGAAGAGACAACTTCAATTTGAAGTTGGGGACATGGTTCTAGCGCACTTGAGGAAAGAAAGGTTCCCGAGGGGAACATATAACAAGCTCAAGATGAAGAAAATCGGGCCATGCTGTTGGTCACTATAATTGCTTAATTAATTTCAAACAACCAAGTGAAACATAAATTATCAACCCAGGGAAGTCTTTTGTTTCAAAGATAGCTGCGCACTATATATGCTCAATTCCAAAAGCACTTAGTGTTGTAGTAA
>ML784390.1:1077485-1104146 GCA_009831015.1 Picea engelmannii
TCAAAAAAAAAAAAAAATCATTCACGTGAAACATTCCACAAACACTCAACCCTATAGACTCATTGCCATGAATAAGTCCCTTACAAATTTGAAAACACCAAAATTTTCAATATCATAAATTACATGTATTATCTTTCACCAAAGTATCAAATTCTCTTTTCCATGAAAGATGATTATTAATTCCAAATATTCAAACAATTCAATATGATGAGGCAAGGAGAGGATATTACATCTATGGAGGCCATCAAAACTAATCATGATGGAATGAAACAGACTCCAAAAATGAATTCATTCAAAGACTATGTTTAACACTAAATCGGAAATCATAATCAAAATACATGAATGAGACTATATTTCTAATAAGTTGTTGAGTTGGTGAAAGTATGATTGATTATGATCCAGATTATTTTCGACATGAAATGAGAGCAGAGATATATTAAATAAATGCACAGAGATATCGCAGATATCCAATAATACAACATTAATGTATCAGAGATGAAACCATAAACACATAGATACAGTAATAAATGATTTCTATTAATGAAATAAATGTACAGAGACTATACAAATACAGAGTGAAAGACTCGCCAGAATGGTGGAAACTTATCTCTGAGAAGAGATGTGATGACTACTCACATTCGCAAGAAGATGATTACAATGAGGCTTTGAAGGCCTTTTACAATAAATAGGAATGTCAAAAACCCTAGACATCAAAAAACCTAACCCTAGGAGATGAAGCACAAAAATTCATGTGGGCCGCGTTTGGGTAAGTTAGTACATCAACTTCCCGGGGTCGTAACTTTTGTATATGATCTTTGTTTTAGGTGCACGATAGCCTGTTGGAAAGGCATAAACGAGAAGAACAATTTTAGACTAGCCCAAGTAATTTATTTGTCATACACTTGGGCCCCATATCCCCAAAAAACGTCGTTTAGGGCTTCAAAGCAGCCCCAGAAGTTTGGAACCCGAAAAACTGTCGAAAAACTGCTAAGGTGGAAAACTGTTTTTCGAGCCAGTGGAATAGGTGGGTGGACACCGATATCCACCTAGATCAGATTAGTTCCCAAAAAATTGCAAAGTAATCTGAACAGATAAATTTATATCAACAGTTCCCTAAGTTGCTCTCATATTTCAAGTCTCTAAGGTAAAAAAACAATCCTCAGTTGTTGGTTGCACCATCCATTTTTCAACTTGAACAACAAAAGAGAATCCCATGTTCAACTATTTAAAATTCTAAAAACAACTCTTCCTTAAATGACTAACTTATTAAAAAAAACAGTCTAAAAGTAAAAATAAGGACCTT
Organism: Picea engelmannii; assembly: GCA_009831015.1. Taxonomy (NCBI): domain Eukaryota; kingdom Viridiplantae; phylum Streptophyta; class Pinopsida; order Pinales; family Pinaceae; genus Picea; species Picea engelmannii. Next base: position 1,078,789 of record ML784390.1, read on the forward strand.
AATTAAAACTAATCCTAAATAAAAAAACTAAAAGTAAATTCTTCGAAGCTACTCTACACTTAAACTATACCAGCTGAACATAAACCTATGTAAAATCATAACGCCAGTGTAGTTTTTCAAGTATTCCCATTCCATTAATTTACCCAAATCTCATACCCTTCTTCTTGATAAATAAGAATTCACTCCTTTCCCACCATATTTCCTCCAACATGAGTCTCAACGTCATTGTTTGTTATAAGATTTGAATCCTTGGAAACACCCTCTTTCTCCTGAAATTGTTCATCATTAGAATAAATAAAATTAAACAAGTAGAACCATATAAATTTAATTCCATCTTATCAATCAACCCATCTTATATTCATACATGTCATCTCCAATCCTTTGTCATGCTCAAAACAATTTGAAATAGATGTATTATTATCTTCAACCTCCTAAATGGAGAGAGGAAATTACTATGGATATGGAAGAAGTTAGGACAATCTTAATATAGTACAAATAATCTCAGATAACATTCTAGATTCAATGATTCTCCCATACAAACCATAATTGAATGAGATTATTAAAAAATGATTTATAATAAGTGATGAATTGATGTGTGTCACAATGGATAAATCCCTGATAATGATATCATAAAGTTTCTAAGAGTGTTCTAAGTAGACAAGTTAACAATTTTATTTCCTTGAGCTTACATATCACATAGAATACCAAAAACAATGTCTTCGTCAATGAGTGTGCAACTTGCCTCTCTACAAGATAGGATTTCCATACAAATAAAATCCTAACCAAAACAAATAAGTATATAATATGGAAATCAAAACCATAAAAAGCATGAGTAAGAGAGATCAAATAAAAATCCTTATTCCAACTAACCCATATAGGATTTTACTTCCATGTTATGAATAAAATTGAACTATTTCTGGTGTTATTAGTTTGGATTCATTAAATTCTCAAAAGTGTAAAATCCAATATATTCATGAGTTACAACCCAAAATAATTCACATCCTTTAAACTTTTTACCATGGCTAAGGTGAAATAAGATTTTGAAAGATCAGGACCTACAATCTTAGAAATTGCATTGACACCTCCTTCCAAGGCATTCACAACCTCCAAACATTCAAATGATTTCAAAATTCCTATGTAATGAAGCAAGAGTACAATACTAAGCCATGGTAATAATCATATTAGTCAATAATGTAACCAGAATAAGTGATTCAAAATCAACAATTCTGAAGGATGGAAAGAAGGTTTCCAATAAAGTTGTAGTAAATACTACACCTAAAATCCTCATTGATCGATAGGACTAGAATAAAATATTTAGTCAATCAATGAATGTGTGAATAAATGATTGATTCCCAAAAATTTTCTCAAATATATCCTAACATAAACTCTTTTAGAGTAGTGTTGTCCTCAATTGTCCAAACATGTTTCTAGCTAATAAGAAACAATATTTTTCACTACTAGTTATAACAACCTACATATATACACGAATAAAATTGAATTAAGCAAGTTTCAAGCTTGATATGTGAACTCATCCTTAAATCACTGACTCAATAGAGAATAATATATGTATAGGAAAAATCAATGAAACTAAAATAAAGGTGATCGAAGAAAACAACGCGAAAAGAAAACTCATCTAAGTTCACTATGTTAAGTTTATACTAAAACCATGCTTATTGAAAGTAATCTAATAAAATGCTCAATGGGAAAGAAACCATATACATAACTCCAAACCTATGATAAAATAAACATTATAAGTAATTAAAATGAATTTGGGTGGGATTAATTTAAGATGGACAAAATTTTAACACTCAAACTTTCATTAACTGTGTACAAGATAACAACATAAAAACTCAAAGGTAATCTGACTAAGGAAGATTTCCAATCAAAATTCAGTTAAGATGAAGATTGGAAATATTTGAGTGCTCATTGTCATAACAAAAAGGAACTACATATTTTCTTCATTTTAAAATATTCCTTTTGTAATATGACAATTTGTTCATAAAAAAATTGTTATAGGAGAAACACGAATGCCATTAGTGATGAGAAAATTTACTCAAACACAGAGAAACGTTTTAAGGGTGTAAGAATTAAGTGTTTGCCTCTTGTCAAAAATAATTTTTTCACAAAAATCTTGTAAAGGGAAAACATCACCATGCCAGCTCCTTCATTTCTTTTTCTTTCATCCAAGAAACTCTTTTACTATTCAGCTAACAAGTCTTTTATTAAAAATACAAGGAAAAAAAAACTAGCTAGAGACCAGAAACCAAAATTAGATTAACCTAACCAACCAAAAAGAAAATAATATACAGTTGTAATATGTTAAATATCAATCATGAAGGATTTATACATTGATGACATCTCAAAGAAGAGTAATACGAAGCCTTTCCCATAAGAATATATAAAAAAAGTACAATTGAAATTACCAAAAATTGACACTATATTAAACAACTATGCAAAGAAAAAAATTATCATAATTTATCCTACTCCTATCCTACACTACAATGTTTGTGAATGAACTATGTGAAATCATAATTCCAATGTAGCCATCCATGTAACTCCAAACCTGCAATTACATGTTCATAAAAAATTAGTAGTATAAATTGGAGTAGTAAGAAACTAAAAGTAGGAAAAATTAAATCATGTAAACCTCTATACATCATGCAAGAGATGACATTGTTATCATTCATGGGAAATATAAATGTGTAATATCCCTCCAACCATACTTCAATTCTATCATAAAAGATTCCATGACTATCATAAAATTGATGGGTGGAGTTCAAAAATGAGTGGCACGCCTTATGAGAACCATACATGAAATCATCATCACTAGTATTGTATGAGAGAGTCGTAGTATTGATATTATCTTTATTTCCAGAAGAAAATTCAAAATAATGAGGACCTAACATAACCATTGGTTTAGACCGAAGTGCTTCATTATCTTGGCAAGCATCCCTAGGCTCATACTTTAAATAACCAACAACTTGAGATAAGTTAGTGGGATCTACTAATATGAATGGACTATATTCCACCTTGGTATAAGGAATTGTTGGTTATATATTTATTTCACTTCTTGGGCTGACCCAGGTTCAGATCTCAATAGGTTTCCAACAAAACCCTCTAAAACTATCGACCCTCCTGGTGAACTAGAAGGAAACACTACGCATAGAGTGCACCATGCAGTCTCACCTGCAATAACTTTATGGGTGACTGCAATACTCATGTGTTTGTAGCCTAGGAATGAGTGGGGATCTATGGGGTGGCTCTTCCTTATTGATGCATTAATATTACTAATGAATTAAATATTTCTAATATTCTTTCATCCTTTTCCTTATGCATGCATTCTAATACATCTATTTAATCATTCATAGATAAGCTAACCATTAATAGAAAATAAGCATTCAATAAACATCACATAGAACATAGGTTTTACCATGGTTCACCTCCTCCCGGGCTACGTCCACAAATGTTTAGATTATTTTCTCTTTTATTTAGTTTGTTGCAAAATATGGCACTATGCACATTACATATTCAATCATATAATCATGATGAGGTTAAGGAACCTCTGTGAGGTAGACTAGATCACACCAGGCTCCTCATACTATTACCTAACCCTCAAAGTATAGCTTACTTGACTCTTCTACCAACTTATTACAATCATACTAATTGTTATCAACTTAACAACAACAACCTTAACCTTCACCAACACTTTTCTGAACCCTTAACCTAGACCTCCTAGGTTCTTATTTATACCATTTTTCAGGCTTATAGCCATTATAATCTTTATCAAAAACCCTAACCCTATCATGGTTAGGATTTCATGCCTGTGCTCCACATTGATTTTCCTCTTGCATGTTTCTTTTCCTTCTTCTTTTTCATGATGCTTTCTTGCCATCTATTCTACGCACTACAAAATTAGGTCTTCTTTCCAAAATTAGTTCTTTCCCAAAATAGACCTTTTCTCCAAAAATAGGCGTGCACCCAAAATAGCCTTCCTCCTCAAAATAGGCATGTGCCCAATAGGCCCCCAACACTGACATGTGGCTCGTCCAGAGCCACTTAGGTGGTGTGCACTCCTTGAACTACCATGTCCAAACTGTGGAAGGTTTCTGCTAGTTCCTTTTCTTTTTCTCTCATCTGCGTAGGTTTACTTGTTAGCACCTCTACTATCTGCATTGTTATCTCCTGCTGCATTAATGTTGCGCTCTTTGTTTGTTCCTACACCCTACTTGTCTTCTCTTTCTCCAACTACACAATCAACTGTGTTGCTTGTTCTTGGAGGGGTTCCAATTCAACTTGTATTTCTTGCTTCTATGTCTGCGTTGTTTTCAACTCTGTCTACAGAGTCTTCATTTCTTGAGTGACCTTCAAGCACTCTGTGATGCTCATTTTTTTTTGTCATTTCTTTATCTCTTATATGGAAGCATTGATTCTCTCTTCTTCCTGGTCCCATTGTTCGACCTTTTTGTCTTCTTCTAGGATAGTCCACATCTATGGTGTTATGTCGAACAACTCTTCTACTTCCCTTGCTTCTTTCTCCATATTAGTGATCTACACTATAGATTGTTGTCCACTTTGTTCTCGGACCTTGGGAGGAGTCATAGGATTAAGAATTTATTTGAGCTCCTCAATTTCCTACTTATATCTGTCAATTTTTTGTGAGATCATGTTGATATTCTCCTCTGCACTCCTCTCAGGTGTGTGCGCATTATCTGGGATGAAATCATAAACTGTTTTTAATCCTTGTTCTAGTTTATCGACACATTCTCTCTTCCTCTTTCTCTGAGGTCAGTTGTTCACATGTGATTTGTATCATTTCAGTGACTCCTCTACCCACATCCAAGTTGGTTGCATTCGTGCAAGCCCTAGATTTCACCTCTTGCATTACACTGGCTCAAAGTCCTTATAGTGACTTCGTGGCTATTTGTGCCATGAAAACTTCAAATTTGTCCACGTCCCCCAAGGTTTTTTGCACAATCTCCTGATCCAATCTGATCATTTGGCACGTGACTGTAAATGTCTCCCTACCTTGGACTACAAACTGCACTATCTCCTCTCCTTCTTTCTTCGCAGGGGGTCGTCATGGCCTTTCCTGTTACTGCGTTGTGGCCCGTGGTCGTGCTTGTCTCTGTATTTTTTGTAGATTCTCGTGGACTTCTATGAGCTTGGCCATGATCTCTTCTCATTGTGCCTCTACAATGCAGACCACTTCCTCCCCCCTATATTGGACCTTGTCCATGACTAGCTCTACATTGTCCTCTGTTAGGGTGATGACTGGGTCTTTTGTGTCAAAATTTCTTTTCTTGCACACCTCTTTTTCATACACTGGATTCCTTATTGTCTGTGAGGGTTTCCCCCCACTTGTTGTACCCTAGAACCTCTCTTCTCTAGGGTATGAAGTATCCCCCTTTCCTGTTTGTGGTTGTCTGCCTATCCTTGTTGCTATTGTTATTCTCCTTGTTTGTTTTGGTATTGCACTACTTCCAGTTGGTTGATTCTGTGTTGTAGTTGTTCTAGTATTATTGGTCAGGTTGTTTATTCTCACTGAAGAACCCTCTTCATCCTTGTCCTTAAGCCTGAAGTATTGCACTGTGACTTTCCTTCTTGTTGGTTTTGTTACTGGAAGTTGCCACTACGTAGGCCAGTCTTTAACTATCCAGTCCACTTCTTCTTTGGTGACGCAATACTACATTTTTGGTCATGCCTTCTTTGGATATCTTGTGGCTTGGATGCACATATCATGCCTAGATGTCTTGAATTTGGTTATCTCATCTGTCTCATAGACTACCTCCATAGGTATGTGTCACACATTAGTTCTGTGTTGTTGTATTTCTTCCAGCAACATTGCAAAAAAAGTGTTGTTTGCTTGTTGATTTATGTTATCCTTGGCCTTCCAAAGGGACTCATATCTGTCTGCATAACATTTCCCCTTTCTATCTAGGAACGATGAGAATTTTGGCTCCTTCCATCCTACCAATGATATAAGAGTTATCAGAGAGGAGTAATGGAACTCCAGTACATTATCCTGCACGTCTCAATAGTTTACCAAAAAATGGTTCAGCGGGTATGGTGCCCAGCTGAGCATTACTCCTTTCATGCACTACGCGGCTACTACAATAAATCTTACCGACTCTTCTTCTTTTCAGAATTTACTCAATAGTTTGCAAGCCATAATCTTGCTGGCGAACCTTATCGCATTATCACTGATATCATTTATCACAATTCCCCTATTACCACGACTGGTGCCAAAATGTTATTTAACTAGATCTGCAATTTTTTTTCATGTTCCTTGTTATCACAGTATTCCTCTTGTTGCATGTCAAATGTAGGTAGTCATGTGATTTTTGGAATTAGTGGCACATCTATCTGTACTGGCCTGTCCATCCACAAGATGCCTCCGTGTACGTGGGTGAATAGTTGTTTAACGCAGATCCCGACGTTTTTACCATTCCTGAAATGCAGTATATCCAACAGTTTCATGATGTCATAATTGTACAGCCTCGTTATCCAGTGCATGGGATCCATTATGGGTTTACCCAGGGGTCCAATTTCCCCTATTCTTGATAAATACGACTATGCAGCCAAATCTAGGAATTTATTCGCATCGCACACATCATGGTCAGAGTATATAAGTTTGGGTACCTTTCCCATCATATCATCCATAGTGATCATTGCATCTAGGAGATATGGGGGTGTAATATTTATCGTGTTCTGTGCCTTTCTTTTCTATCCCATAACAGATAGGCATGCCTCTGCTATGTTTGTGTCCTCTTCTTCTCTTTTGGACTCTATTTGGTCGGTGATATCCTCAACCAACACTTCCTCACCTTCATGGGTCTATCGCGGTCCCATTGTTTCATATGTATTCACAGGCATCTCAGGGTTAGGGTTCAAAATACCATTCTAGGTGATGGAGCTTTGACCTATTTCTACTTGTTGTGCTTTCGATGTTTCCTCTTCAACTTGTGTTGGGTTGATTGATTATATGTCAGAGGTGGTGTCATCTTCCATCTCGACCACATTCTCAATATGTGTCATTCTTTACTTACACCTTTGGCCCTGTCGAGTGACCCAGACATACTGGCTTAGCATGCCAAACTTTGGTGGGGTCATCTTCTCTCGAATTCACACACTTGCTTGCTTCTTCATAAAATTATAACTAGGGAAATCTCTTTGTATCTCTCTCTGTGCTAAAAAATTGCTAAGTGTTGAATAAACATGTGCTTTCCATCCTTTATAGACTCGATCGTATCTATTTTTCACTTTTCACGTGCATTCACGCCGAGTGTAATTTTTCTTGCGTGTTGTCTTTTGATGTTTTTCATGGTAATTACTGTGCATGACTTTTTTCGCACATTCTTATGGTTCAGTCAAATTTTTTGTCTTTTTGTGTTTTTCTTCCTTTTTCTATTTTTCTATTTCTTTTTTCTTCTTTTTCTCCTTTTTATTTCTTTTTATCATTTTTATTTCCTAATCTCTACTATAGTACACTATATACATGCCTTTCTCATTAAGATGTAACTTTTAAGGGTTAGTAGGTCGACTGTCCCTCTATAGTTTAAGTCGACTACCATTGATCATGCCTTTCAATTATGTTCCTCCCAAGTCCTTTAGTTGTACATATTCCCCATCAATGACATTTTGTACTTCATATGGCCCTAGCCAATGCATTTTAAACTTACGAGGGTGTTGGAAAAAATAACTGTTATAGAGTAGAACAAAGTCTCCCTTCTTAAAACTCTTCTTCTTAATATGTATGTCATGACAGGATTTGTCTCTTTCTTTATGTAAATCCAGGTGAAATCCTTCCAGAATCCCTTCCTCTTCCATTTCCATTAATTTGCTTAACCTCTCATGAACTGCGCCTCTTTTTGTCATGTTGGTAATTGCTACTACGTGTAGATTGGGTACCATAAATTCTAATGGCACCACTGCTTCCTACCCATACACCAATTTGAATGTGTTTGTCATGTCAACTTCTTACATGCGGTCCTATATTCCTACAATACTGTTGATATCTTCAAGTCCCAATCATCCATGTTGACATTGTAGATTTTAGTCAGAGCATTTTCCAAGATCTTATTGAAAGCTTCTACTATTCCATTTTCCTGAGGATGATATGGTGTACTCTTCTGGTGATAGACTTCAAAATCATCATTCATAGCCCTGATGGTATTGTTGATAAAATGAGCTCCTTGGTCACTCATAAAAATCCTTGGACATCCAAATCTGGTGATCAGTTTCTCAAACAAGAAAAGTGTTGTTGTCTCTGGGCTTTAGTCTTTGACTAGTGCTACTTCCACCCATCTTGTTAAGTATTCAATTACATAAATGATATATCTAGATCTTGACCTTTTGTTGGTGGATTAATAGGTCCCACAAAGTCTATTTCCCATTTTTCAAATACCTGCAGAGTCACTTGTGGTCTTAGAGGCATGTCATCCCTTATGTTGGGTTTGCGAATCCTCTGACAAACATCACATTTTTGGAAATATTCCTTGGTGTCTTTATGGACTGTTGGCCACCATAATCCTGGATGCAATTCCTTATATGTGGTATATTTACCTGCATAGTTTCCTCCAACTATACCTTCATGAGCTTCTGCAAAAATTCTGGGCCTTTCATGTTCCAATACACACCTTCTCAAAATGCTATCTGTGCCCATTTTTTTATAAATGTCTTGTAATAAGTTGATAGTTTGTAGCTCTGACTACCATATTTTTCTTCTTCGTAGTGCTAAAATCTTGTGGTTCAACCCTTGTACTTAAGTATTCAATAATATCAGCGAAGTATTCATCAGCTACCTGTACTGAAAATTATTGTGCATCGGGGAAGTTGTCTTCCAAGTTAGTAGGTTCTTATCCATTAGTTACCCTTGACAAGTGATTAGGTTCTGCATTCAGCTTCCTTGGTTTGACTATCACTTCAAAATCAACTTCTAGGAATAACAATATCCATATACATATCTTCCCCCCAAACACTGGCTTGTTGACTAGATATTTGAGGGCAGAATGGTCTGTGAACATTTTAAAGTGTTAACCCAGTAAGTTGTTTCTGAATTTTTGAATTGTATATACCATGGCTAGGCCTTCTCTTTCTGTGATCGTTTATTTTTTCTCTGATTCTGACAACTTTATGGTTGCAAAGGCTATAAGATGGTCTACGTCCCCTGCTCCTTGTTGTGCCAAAATTTCTCCAAGTGATATGGTTGATGCATATGTAAATGTGTTGAACCTGCACAGAATAGATCTAGCTAGAAAATACTACACACATTTGCAGATAGAAATTGAGAAAGAAGAAGCAAGAGGGAGAATGGAATAATTCTCATTAACCGTTATTCCACACTCAAAGAGTGAATAATTTACAATAGATATAGGATAAATAAGTAACTAATGAGCCATAGTGGTGTTCTAGAATGATTTGGACACACACCAACAATTATGGGAGTGAACTTCCACCTAGTCTAGTCTCTTAGGTAGTTACGGGAGTGAACTGCCACCTAACTGAGTTAACTAGTCAACTAGTCTTCAGCTAACTGACTGAACAAAGAGTATTGAGTTGGTGATGATCCCAATGTTGCATGGTGACAAAACCAATGCAACATCTAAACTCAACTCAGCTAGTCAAACTGAAGTGTCAACTGAAAGAGAATATTCTCCAGGTGGAATATTCTCCCCTAAAATATAGGAGACTAGATAATGACTAATTATGACTAATAAACAAGGAAAAACCTTAAGAAAAATAAATCCTAGGTGTGTGTGAAGTAACTCCAACACCCCCCCTGAACATCACTATGGTGAAAATAAAGAATGGGTCCTGGCTACGAGGCCATGTTAGGTACCCAAATACAAAAGATACACTGAAGAAAATGAGGAAAGAGGGAAAACCTCATGGAACCAAAACCCCCCCTCAAATTACAATTCATAAAATAAAAAATGAGAAGGAACAAAAAAACAGTTGCTAAGCAACCATGTCCTTCACTCCAAGAAGACCTCGCAATTGTGCAAGTTTGTGCTCTTTAAAGATTTTGTTGAAGATGTAGATGTTTGCATGGATCTGATGAAGTATATGCATCATTGATATTTCCACACATATCCACTTTATCTTTTTGTAATGGATAATATTTGGATGAAATTTTGAAAACCGTGCGGCCATTTCCAGAAAAATGTTGAAATTTTGTTGATTTTAAAACGATCATAACTTCACTTTCTGGACTTCGTTTCGGATGATTTTGTTTTTGAAATTGGACATTTTCCCTAGAGGAATTCAAATATCCAATTTGTTTCTGAACATAATTCTCAGAAGATATCATAATTGAGTCTGATGTGGGCGTATCCCTTTTTTGTCTCCTGATATGCATGCATGGTGCATGCAAAAGTGTCTGCATGTGACTCCTCAGATGCATGCCATATATCTTCCACATGAATTTCAAAAAACAAATCTGAAATGGAGTATACATCATCTTCAATTAATGGAATACAAATTTCTACAAAAACATTTGTAGAAGACTCTTCATAATAATAAACTTGATATTTAGATGGCTTCTCTTCTGGCTCTATCTATTCAACCTCTTGCATGAAATTTTCAAGATCTTTTTTATTCCCAAATAGAACCTCCAATCTGGTCCATAATTAATTTGGATTTAATCCTTGTGATTCTTCATATACTTGATGGAAAAGTTCAGGAGAAACAGACATGCCAATACTTCCTATGGCCATATATTGTCTATTGAGAAAATCATTTTTCTCATCGATAGAATCAGGCTCTACCTCCATTGCCATGGTTATTTGGTACAAGCCTCTGCATCTAACATGAAGCAGAATTTTTGGCTTCCATTCCAAATAGTTATGAGGCATGAGAAGTATTTCCGGCGAATAATCCATCTTTTGTTGTCTTCAATCTTTTGTACCTGCAAAAAATGATTCGGTGTATCTTTTTATTAGCATTCCGTCGAATCTGATACAATGTAAATGTTTTGAACCTACACATAATATATCTAGCTATAAAATACTACACACATTTGTAGAGAGAAATTGAGAAAGAAGAAGCAAGAGAGAAAGAATGGAAGAATTCTCATTAACCGTTATTCCACACCCAAAGAGTGAATAATTTACAATAGATATAGGACAAATAAGTAACTAATGAGCCATAGTTGTGTTCTAGAGTGATCTGGACACACAACAACAGTTGCGGGAGTGAACTACCACCTATTCTAATCTCTCAAGCAGTTACGGGAGTGAACTGCCACCTAGCTGAGTTAACTAGTCAACTAGTCTTCAGTTAAATGAATGAACAAAGATTAGTGAGTTGGTGATGATCCCAATGTTGCATGGTGACAAAACCAATGCAACATCTAAGCTCAACTCAACTAGTCAAACTGAAGTGTCAACTAAAAGAGAATATTCTTCAGGTGGAATATTCTCCCCTAAAATATAGGAGATTGGATAATGACTAATTATGACTAATAAACAAGGAAAAACCTTAGGAAAAATAAATCCTAGGTGTGTGTGAAGTAACTCTAACATCATCTACATGCACATGAAATGTATTTTCCAAGTCTTAGAATACTAGTATAGGTGTTGTTACCATATTTTATTTTAAAGTGTTCAATCCTTGCTAGAATTCCTCATTCAACTGAAATATCGTGTCCTTATTTAATAATTTTTCCATTGGTGTAGTAATCTACACATACCCCTTTATAAATTTCTTGTAATAGCCTATATGTCCCAGTGTTTCTCTTAACTAGTGCATTGACTTTGGTGGTGGTAAATTCACAATGACTGCAATCCTAGCAAGGACCACTAGTAAACCTTGTTTGCACACTATATGTCCCAACAATAATCCAAAAAGTGTACCTAAAATGAATTTCTTGATGTTTTATGATATCTAACATTTCCTGCATCTTTTTGACATTAATATTAACACTTATACATGGTCCTTTAACATAATATATATTTTCCAGTCATCTAGTACTTCTAGAAACTAATGTATGAATTCCTTAAAAGTAGCTATGAACACTCTTGAAAATATGGTTGGTTAATTCTTCATCCCATATGGCATGAATGTATATTAGTAGGATCCCCATTCTGTAGCAAAAGTAGTCGTATACATGTCTTATGAAGATTTTTTGATTTGATGGTAACTTGAGAATCCATCTGTGAATGAATATGTTTACTGGCCTCCCACATTCTCTAAGACCTCATCTGTAAAAGGGGTAGAGAAAGGGTCATGTAAGAAAGAATCATTAAGTTTTCTTGGATCTACACAAATCCTTATCCCCCCTTGTTTATTTTCTTGGACTACCATAGGACTTATCCATTCAGATTCCTTTTTTGGTTCTATGATACCATCTTTCAACATTTTGTCAATTCATTCTTTCACTTTCTTCTTATACACTAGATTTAGTCTGTAAGGTCTTTGCCTGATAGGTCTTGCCTTAGGTTTGAGAGGTATTTTCATTTCTCCAAGCTCCCCTACTATGCCTTTCATCTCTGTAAAGTTCGTTGGAAACAGGTCATTGTATTCGTGCAGTAACTTTGTTATTCTTTCTACTGTTTGTTCATCCCAATAGTCTCCAATACTTGCCATTTTAGGATTGTCAGTTTGTTGAGCAATCAACACACTCTAAAAAGCCTATGTCAAATTTTAATTTTTGGGTACCACTTGATCTTTTGCACTGTCTAATTCGACTTCATTGTAAAAAATGTTGCCTCTTCTTATCATTTTGATTCTCATTTAAGTCTCTCAAAGTTTTCTTGAACATGTGAAAACCCATAACTTAAAAGACTAATATTTAAATAAATAATCGACAACCAAAAACATTTTCCCAACGCGCTCAAAGATTCGACATCGGAAAGTATTAAAGATGAAGGAAAATCATTCGAAGAAACTGCAGTCATCGATCATCGATCTTCACCAGCATTGGCAGAAGGAAGTTTTCTTTCACGACAAGCATCATACAAAGATATCATCGATGATCAATCCCCTTTGGCATTGGTAAAAGGAGAGGAGAGTAAATATTAATGAAGGAGGAAATTATATCGTCAATAGTTGATACTCGACGCGCTTAGAAAAATTGGAGAACACCAAATCATGATGAACATTTGGACCATGCTAAAAGTTTTCCTCTGATCATTTACTTCCGAAAGATTTCGGCATTAGGATTTTTGAGGAAGATAATACAAAGAAATTACACAATAGGTTTATCCCTGATATATTTTCAGCATTGGCGATCCCATGCTTAGCTTAGAATGCACAACTTGAACAAAATCCTGAGTCGGACCAATACTCGTTAGTTAAGTCACCGATCTTCAATGTCACGTATCCCAAGCCAGTTGTGCCTCATAACCACCGTACGGAGAATTCTATCGGTGTCAGGGTTTTTTCGCAGAAAAATATCAACGAAAAAACTCACAACACCTTGCCGATCCACGATCCACCCACTAGGAAAGTGATGCGATGAGACGTTTTAGCGCCAGATATGTTGCAATCTGGAGCATTTAAGGGACTAATTAATTCCAAATCTCTCATTAGTTTCTAATTCATGTGTGAATCAAAAGGACCGTTTGAATTTACCAATGCAACACATTACCCTCCATGCATATGCCATCAACCCAAAATGAATTAAATTACAAGGATTCGACAGTAAATTCATTTGAATTTCACTCATCACCCGAATTAATTGACTGACACGACCGATAAGTTCTTTCTCATTAAATCTTCTTAAGCCAGTTTAAACAAGATCATTTTGCATGAAAAGTATTTTCAGAGCATCGAGATGAGCGAGAAGAGAAATTCAGAATCTCCCAATCCCCCTGTGAGTATCAAACTACAAAGTTTAGCAAGCATTACAGGTATGTACCAGTTTGGATTTTCTATGTTTTCACTTCAGATATAGATTAATATCCAGTTACACTCTGTACGTCGGCCCTAAATGATTGTTTCATTTGCAGGAACAATGCCTTCAATAAAGCCAAACACTAGGTGATCACCGAGAGATTCCAAGATCAAGGAACTAAAGGATGGAGAAGGTTCATCCCCAGGGCCAACAAAACAATTAGAATTTTCTCCAAGGCCGAAACCAGTTATCAGAACATCCACCAAGAATATTTTCACTCAACCTCCAACCTTTGGAGACATAGAGACAAACATAGGGGGAAAGGCGGTACTCCAGTACTGGGGAGAAATTTTCAAGAAGATCAGCCGGGAATAATTCTTGGAATATACCCCACACAACGACCCCGACATCAGAAAGCTCGATGATGAAGTTTTTCCAAATATATGACTGTCATACCTGCACATGGTAGCGAGAAACACCCCGGTGTTCCCTTGTATAGAACTACTACAATGTCTCATCGACGACATGGACACACATAAGTTCCCGATTAACAATGAAAATGGCAAGTGTGTTGGCGTTTTCCTTCCAATACAGGTGCAAAATTATTACAAGCTAAGAGACTCGGAAGAGCAACTGAACACCGATTTCGTCGTCAACTTTTATGAGCACCATGACACTGGCTGGGTGATGGATTCATGGTGGTAAGAGGATAAAAATTACACCAATCAAACCTCCTATTGGTACCAAACAACCAACTTAAGGGAGTCGTATATCTATCTAATGGCTCTCATCTGTCGGTTGTATGGGGAGAAAGATTGCTCTAGTTTTTCAAAGGCCTGGATGCCTCTATCTTATACTGTAGCCATTTCTAGGAGAGGTTTCAACTAGGGTGCCATCATTTCCAAGTAGCTGAGCATTTGCATACAACAGGCTCAGACGTCGAAAGAAGGAGAGACTCCATCTTTCTACATGGCCTCTTATTTATTGGACATCATCTGTGACAGAAATGTTTTTGTTGGGATGAACTTGAGTTGGCACGTTTTGGAACTTCTGGTCCATGTGTATTTCAGTCTCTTATGGGAGAATGGGTATAAAAAATCCTACTCTCTCATCTACGATGAATTCATCTCTTGCATTCATTCCATTATTTTCAAGAAAGAGTGTCCAAGACTATCGACTGCGGCAAAAAATATCATATAGAAGGTTGGTCACTAGTATCTAGATGAGAACGATACCTATATTAGGGTATTCGAGGCCACCTGGGCACCACACCTTTTACCCATGCATGTTCTTGACCGACTAGTAGTAGGGGAGATATGCTACCAAACTATCCTGCAAGGCTACAACGCTTCCCTGGTGAAAGACAAGAAATGAGCATTTATACCTTATGGATTCCATATAGGTTTCTATTTGGTAAAATACACCGCCCAAGATAAGCAGGGAGGACTGAGTCAACTAGATTTTTGATTCTAGACCGGTCATTTTCACAAACATGACCCAAAAGGTCTAGTCCTAAAACATGCATTTTTCAGTGTCGTCTTGTTGTCCATATGCCCACGACAAGTTTGAAGATGAGGTCTTCACAGAAAATGCTCAATATTTCAACGAAGTGGTGGTAAGGATGGAATACCCTAATATGACCAAGTTCAAAGCCATGATCCTGGATGAACAGGAAACAATACTAGAACAATTGGCTCAAGGGGCCCTCAGGGCTAGAGAAGAAATTATAGCAACCGAAGAAGCAAAATCCCCCTAGGTAGCGGTCTAAATAGTAGAGATTTCCCCGGTAACCCCAGTGAAAGATTGAAGTCCCCTCAAGGCTCAAGAAGTGAGGGAGAGAGGATTACTCATGTATGAATAGGCCCAACGGATAATGGATAAGATGCGAGATAATCCAGACCTCATCAGGATGCTAGTGCTCCCTACCGACAACCCAGATGAAATCTAGATAGGCCCAAGCATCCCTGAACTGTTAGATGTTGAAGAAATCATTGGATTAGATGACCCTGAATTCACAATGCCACTAGCCAGATCATCGACAAGTGTTTCAGCTCAGCTAGAGACAACCAATGTATCAGTGTTAACAAGTGCATCAGACCCCCTCTTCGAGTTAATAAAAATCTATGATGATGATGAGAGACCAGAGGTATATCTTGGGACTCATGTGCATATCAAAGAAGAAAAGGTACCTGAGAAGACATCTTCTCCGGTTCCCAAGGTCCAAACCTAGGAGGTCCCGTAGAAAGAAAAGAAAGTTGAGAGTGTCTTAGACACTAAAATACCCGATGCACTAGAGACACAAGCAGACAATCCAAAGGACAAGCCGGGGTCAGTCGATATAGAGGAAGGATCCCTGCAGCAAGAAATCAGTGTTTTAATCATCGATGAACAAGTAAGTATCTATTCTATCCCCGACGCATGTATTGCAATCGGTACTCAAACCCCCGATGAGTGACAAATAGAAGTTGGGCCTCCAGAGAATAACAAGAAAGCTAAAGAACCCAATCTTGAACAAGTGTACACCATCAGAAGTCTAGGGAATACACTCACATGGGGGGATCAACAGATTCTTGAACCTGTGGACAAAGTAGCTGACATACATTCTATCACCTATGATCAGAAGAGGAAGGCTATTTTCTGGAGAACCACTAAGAATAGGAGGATCACTTTGGATCGCTCCATCCTCATCACTATAGAGGAAAATTTGATAAAAATAGAACATGACGTAACATCCAAACTTATCAGCGTAGGGATGGAGATTTCAGATGCCACCCTAGACAAAGCTAAAAGAGATGAAAAGGAGTTAGACGTCGCCCTGAAAGAACTAGAAAATTTGTGCCACTTGGCTAAGTACTATCAGGACACCACATAGGCCGTGGTGTACCTAAGGAGAAAATTCAAGGAGGCCTATAGCAAGTTCACATATGAGAGACACTTATTCATTGCAAGAATATTTGAGCTTTAGGAGGACACCCTCATGGCACTTGCGACATGCAAAGAAATGAGCTAGGTGTGAGAGACGCTTGGTGAAAATCAACAAGGCAATGAAGGATATCAGACTCCCAGAGTTCGGCATGCCCAACGAATTCGTCGACTTGCGCGACATAATCAAATCGCACACTAAGAAATATTCATCATGGGATTAAGAAATAGCAAAAGTGATAGACACAGGAGATCCGAGTCAGGTGCGATGGTTTATGGAACACCTGATCAAAGCTCAGGCTATGCTACAACAGTTAAGTGTCAATCTAGTCAGGTATCGGGCACATGCGGTAGAGATAAGAGATATTTACGCGACCCAAATGGAACAACACAAATTTCCATACGCCCACACTTGTGAGGATATTTTCATCAATTGGTCGGAGTACTAGAAGAATCACCCATTTAAAGTGATATCTTGAGATGACTCCTAGGAAAAATGATAGGAGAGAACTCCACGTGGTGAATTTTGTTTTACTTATCTACACTTTAGCTATTATTTTGAGTTAATTTTGTGTTATAAATAAAAGCATTGACTAATTAATTAAAGGTCGATGGTTGTTGCAAGAAACTCTCATTTCTAGTTTTGTTAATAATTATTTTGGAGCTGCCTTTAATTGAGAAGTCCTTCTGGACCAGAGACAAGTTTATGTTTTCGTCAAATGCGTGTATGATTGGATGTGGAGAAGAACTATTTCTTATTCTGTCTCATGAATGGATGCATTAACGAGTAAGAGCTATTAAATTTATTGATAATTTATCTGATGCAATGTTTTACAGTTCTTTCTTTAATGATGAAAATGAATCTTTGTGTTATTATGTGATTGATGATTAGAGTTGAGTGAATTTTTTTCTTACAATTGTTTATCACATGCATGTTTTCATCTGATAATTCATATCTTAGTCAGTAATTGGAATATTCACATGGTTAATGTATTATTACTAGGCCTATGGTATATGATCATTATCTGCATGCTAGGGTGTAAGGGTTATCCCAAACCCAACCTCTTCTCCAGTAGTTTAAGTTTGTTCCTATTTGTTTCCTAGTTGGTTTATACTGACTTTCCATATTATACCATTCACACCAAAAATAAAATACAAAAAGAGAATGTATGAACCAAAGGAGAGGCCTTCACAAGAAAACATAAATCCCATCGATTGATTGGTCGGATCACAAGATCTGGAGAGCCATTTGACTATTAAACATTGCAGAGACTAATTGGGCATCGGTGGCAGGTTTGGTTCCTACTATTGAACTAAATGGATTTAGGACCCATCAACAAAACTGATGCTAGAAGGAGGGCCTGAGAATGAATGGTTGAATACGTATTTCATATAATATTTCAAATAGCCTGTAGATTCAAAGAAGCCTACATGCATGGCTAGTCATTCCCAAGACATCCCACACACATTGAGTACTCCTGAAATGAGTGACTCACCCCAACCCGAGGAAGAATGTTTGTTCCCTTATATACCTTATGCTCTTCCTCATGAGGAATTAAATCAATTTAGAAGAATCACAAGAGCATACGCCTGACAGATCGGTGCATTGTCCTTAGCTCCAATACTTACTTGAAGACAAAAAATAAGTAGACTAGTGGTCGACACCCACGAATAGGTTTTTGTGCACACAGTAGAAGACCTAATAGATTTCACAATCACTAAAATCGAACACCCTCTAAATCTAATCCCTGAAACGTCAATCGACGACGTCTCTGAGCTGGACGATTTTTCGGAAGAGGAGGAGTTTAAGTGAGGATCCGAAGATATGGAGGACAACAATGACCATGATGGAGAAAGGACAAACCCACCTCGAAACAACCAACCTTGGTTGGCCAGAAATGCTTTTTCCATACCAGGATGAGTACATAATCTTCCCCAACATCCGGAGAAGCTACTCCCTAAGTTCGACCCCAAGACCTTAGGATTGCCAGAAGATCACATCAAGAAATTCATACTAATGATCAGACTTATGAATGTCCAACATGAAGATGTAGTATGTAGGCTATTCCCCTATACGATTGAGAATTCATCTTCCACGTGGTATTTTAATCTTCCTGTAGGATCTATAACTAGCTGGATGAAGTTCCAAAAGGATTTTTTAGATAAATTTGCAGAGGAGACTACTACAGGAGATCTGATGGCTGAGTTGTTTTCCACCACGAGTTCCAAAGAAAGTGTAAAAGACTTTAATAAAAGATTCACCACCATCTTAAACAAATTCCATCCTGAAGCTAAACCTACTTAGGAGTTGCAAATCGAAGTATATGCTAATGCCCTCCCAGCTTCTATTTCCATGTTTGTGAAGAGCGTTGTCAAACCAACCCTAGCTGAGTATTTTGAAGAATCTAAAATGATTGAATTCCAGATGAAAGGATGCAAAGAGAGCCAAGTCTCCTTAGTCAAGAAAGAAGCTCAACCCCCTCCCTAGACAGGGCTATTTCTCACTAGACCCCCAGGGAAACAAGAAGAAAAAGCTCCCGAAAAGGGTAATGGAGACATAAAATACCTACAACGCATGGTTAATAAATTATCAAACAAAATCATGGACATGAAAAGAAATGCAGGGGAGGGAAACCAAGGCCAAAGGCCCTACAAGCCTTTCTTTAAAAGGAACCCATCATTCAAAGCAATTGAATCTCCCCCAGCTAACTTAAATATCGATTTGGGAAATTTAGCATTTGATTCTTCCTGTACTTATCACCAAGAAAATCACTCTGAATGAGACTTCCCTCAATGGATGGATGCCATGAATTTGATGGCCAATTGGTTTCTAGACGAAGTCTCCCTGACTGAACAACCAAGAGAGTCAGTTATGAATGTTGATGATCAAGAAGAGATTGATGCACCAGAAGATACAACCATGCTGATATGGGATCCTGACCTAATCATGCCTTCTGATGACTTATTTGAGTCTCAAGAACCATCCCCAGAGGTCTCGGTGGTGAAAACATGAAGTAATAGTCAACCTGTCTCAAACGACCTTACTGATACCCAAAATTCGGGAGGAAGATCAACTCCCGATCACTCTAAAGTACCTTTTTCTCCCCATAAGAACCCTATAAGCATCCATGATTGAGAATCACCCAAACTGGATTACATCATAGTTGAAGATTTGAATAAGTTGAAGGCTAATATATCAGTTATGGACATATGTAGAATCCCTCAACAAAAATACTTTCTACTACAAGCTTTGAAATCAATAGAAAACCCTACAACAAGTAATGATCAGGAAATAAATATAACTCCCATAGATCTAGTACATAAACCAACTGTAAACGCCTGCTCAAAAGATAAGAAGGAAAAACCTTGTGTCCCACCGTTCCTTTTAAATTTTTAAGTTTTCAATAGGAACCTCCACAATTGTTTGGTCAATTTAGTAGCATCGCCTAATGTTATGCCCTTGTCTATTTGAAAAAAATTAAATGTTGTTCCTCTCAAAAGAGACAAGCATGCAATACAACTAGAGAAAACCCAGGTGAAAGTCATGGGAGAACTCAAATATGTAATGATCAGGATAGCGACACATCCTAAATTTGTGCAAGTGATTGACATCATTGTAGTAGATATTCCAGAAGCTTATGGGTTATTATTGAGCTGAGACTAGTCTGAAAATTTAAACAAATACTTTAGTATAGATTGGGCTCACCTTTGGTTTCCATTAAAGGGGCACAAAAATATTATCATAATTGATAGGGAAAGATATCATAAACATATTGTCACTGATCTAGAAACCCTAAACGAACCTTCATCGACAGATTTCCCTATGTTAGGCAATTATTCCTGTGATTCCTACTTCGGGAACTTCTCCCCTCTCTCATGTGATGTCCCTCTCACTCAAAACTCCGAAATTATTTTTCAAGAGGAGTTTCCAATGACGGTGGAAGAAACCCTCTTCTGCCAAGAACCTGCGTTAGAAACCACATAACTAGTAGGAGGAAAGGAGGAAAGTAATAGGGAATGGGAAGCTGATACATGTTTCCCACAAGTTTGGACCCTATATTTTGATGTATCTAAATCGCAAGAAGGGTCAGGGGAAGGGTGTATTATCATTAATCCTAAAGGTAAACGACATTTCCTGTCTTGTAGACTAGAATTCGAATGCACAAATAACACTACCGAGTATGAATCTTTAGTACAAGGGATAAACAAATCCATAGACTTAAACATCCTAAGATGAAATGTTTTCAAGGACTCTGAAATCATTGTCAGACATATAAGGAATACTATACATTGAAATTCTCCACACCTAAAGAATTACCAAAGGGAAGTGCATAGGCTAATAGAGCATTTTGAAGCTTTCAACATTACAACAATTCCCATAGCGAAGAACATTCTTGTTGATTATCTGGCCACCACTGCCTCAAGGATATCACCTCTAGAGGATTATGAATCTTCTTAGTTCGCTGTAGAATTGTTATATAAACCCTCGGTGCCCAACAATATTTCTAATTGGAAGGTTTTTGATGGAGATGAATAGATTATAAACTTTCTGACCAACCATGACAATTTTAAAGATTTGGCCATTGATGATGAAGCATTCCAAGAATAGACAACAGAAACTGACCTTCAAGTAAATCAGTTGATTGATAAGTCTATACCGAAGGGGATAGCCAACTTAGAAAACCTTTTTGATCTAAAGGAACAATTTAAGGGGCCCAAAAATGCTAAGATTGGTATTTTCTGTCCCATGCATTAAACTATAAATATCAGAACCCTGGAAAACCCAAAAAATGCAAACCTCACAAAAACCCTATCTAAAGAGGAATGGAAGGCCTATATCAAAACTCTTCAGACAATATCAAGATGTCTTTGCATGGTCCTACTGAGATCTGAAAACTTATGATACCTGTATCATTCAACACACTATCCCGTTAAAACACAAAGTGAAACCCTTCCAATAGAAGCTCTAAAAGTATCACCCTTCCCTAGAACCTCTCATGTGTCAAGAGTTGAAAAAACTGTTAGATGCCAAACTTATCTTCTAGTTTAGACATTCTACATGGGTAGCTAATTTGGTTCCTGAAATGAAAAAGTCAAGGGAGATCCGCCTATGTGTAGATTTTAGAAAATACAGCTTCAGAAAAAGACAACAACCCAGTCCCACCAATGGAACAACTCTTACAGACCCTGTTTGGCTCTGAAATTTTCTCTTTTCTAGACGGTTTATCTGGTTACAACTAGGTTCTAGTTTTAGAAGAAGACTGTTTAAAAACTACCTTCTAAACCAAGTGGGGAAATTTCTCTTACAAATGCATGCCCTCTGGTTAAATCAATGCAGGAGCAACCTTCCAGAGGGACATGGATGTATCATTTCAGGGAATAATCAACAAGTGTGTAGTAGTTTTCTTGGACGACGTGACTCTGTATTCAAAGAACAGAGAAGATCACATCCAACACTTAACCTAGATTTTTGAAAGGTGTAGGAAATATGGTATATCCTTAAACCCTCAGAAAACTATTTTCGATGTCGAGGAAGGTAAGATTATAGGCCACATTATATCTCAAGCAGGCATTTGCATAGACCCAGAAAGGATTAAGGCTATAGCTCAACTTCCATTGCCTAACAACAAGAAATCTATGTAGTCGTTCTTCAGGAAAATCAATTTTGTGAGAAATTTCACTCCCGAATTCGAGGAAACTATCAAACCCTCACAAAAGATTATCTGTAAGTATGTTGAATTTAAGTGGGATGATGAATGAAACAAGGCCTTCGACAATATTAAGACCACTATATCCCAAGCCCTCGTGTTGTAAAGTCCCGATTTCAACAAATATTTCTTCCTCTATACTTTTTCCTCCGATCAATCATTAGCTACAATTTTGACTCAAAAGGGTGATGACAATAATGAGGCTCCAGTGTCGTTCATGAGCACTAACCTCCAAGGATTGGAACTAAATTATCCTATTATAGATAAACAATATTATGCAGCTTATAAAGCAGTAAAACATTTCAGATCTTACATCCTAAATAACCATACCAAATTAATCGTGCCTTGCCCTGTAGTCTAATCCCTATTTACTCAACATGAGATGGAGAAAGAAGAGGGAACTGGATGACAATAGTCCAAGAGTTTTATCTAGACAAAAAACTTGATAAACTAGTTAAAGGACAAGGATTATGAAAACTAACGGCTGAGGTTCAAAAACAAGTAAATGAAGACTCCATATGGGAGAATGTAATGGCATTATGGCATGGTGAAGCTTCATACATTTCCCCAGGGAAAGAGTCTTGGTATGAGAAATTGAATTATCTTCTGCATCATGGGACTTGCCTAGAAGACCTAAACCTCAGGGAAAGGAGAGATCTGAGGTTAAAATTTGCACAATATCGCCTCATAAATTTGGTACTCTTCCGGGTTAATTATGATGGGGTACTTTTAAGATGCCTTGAACATGAAGATGCAGACAAAGTTATGAAGGAGCTCCATGATGGCCCTGCCAATGGACATTTTGCAGGAGACACCACCGCTCATAAGATACTAACAACTGGCTATTATTGGCCCACTTTGTTCAAGGATGCTCACACCTACGATAGAAAATGTAAAACTTTTCAAATAAGCGTTGGGAGAGAGAAGAGAGAAACAATGCCAATCCAACCGGTAACCGTTTCTAGGCCTTTTGAGAAATGGGGGCTAGACATCATAGGATAAATTACACCAAGATCTACAAAAAAACACAAGTACATACTTACTGCCACCGATTACTTCACGAAATGGGCAGAGGCCATCCCTCTTACTAATGTAAATGAGAAGTTGGTAATCCAATTCATATAACAATAGCTAATCACAAGGTTCAGTGTCCCTTATGTTCTTATATTTGATAATGCAACTTACTTTTCTTCCACCTTATTAACAAAGTTTGCCCTAGATAAAGGAATAATAATTATATACTCTGCAAATTATTATCCATAGGGAAACAGAGTGGTAGAATCAACTAATAAGAATCTAGTGAGGATATTGAAGAAAATGGTTGCAGATAACCAGAGGAATTGGCATAATCTACTCCACAATGCTTTATCATAAGATAGAGTTACACCCAAGGAAGCTATAGGAAATTCCACATACATTCTAGTATATGGACAGGAAGCTATTCTCCAAAACGGACTATATCTCCCATCTCTTCAATTTTCTCAGGAGTCCAGGGGGAATCCCTCATCAACCTTACAACAAAGAATTGACACCCTTCTCATGTTATAAGAAGAAAGGGAGAAAGCTAAATAAAAATTCATAGCACACCAACAGATCGTTAAAAGATGGTTTGACAAGCATAAGGCCAAAGAGAAGAATTTTGAAGAAGGAAAATTAGTCTTGAAATGGGATAGAGAAAACGAACCTAAAGGAAAACATTCTAAGTTTCAGAAACTATGGCTTGGACCTTTTCAGGTGGACGAGAATATTGGGGCAATCACTTATCGGTTATAGAATCTAAGGGTGTTTCAGGATTAATCCGTAAGTGCGGACACAAACCGATCTCCCTAGATCCACCTGGATCTAGAACAAAACAGGACAGAATAGGACACTTTCCTTAAGTTTTAAATATTGAATTTGCTAAGAGGCAAGAATCATGGACATACCTTATGATCGCTTCCTATAGTCTTTATTGCTCCCGCTTCACTCCAGTGCTCTTGTGCCGTCAAGATCAAAACAACACAAACCAACCACAGTGATAGCGATAGCATAAACTCAATATAAACCTATGTATGTGATCAAGGAATCATACAATAAAACACAACAAGATTTATAGGAAAGAATCATATTACTGTATCATATTAAATGTGAAAGAGAGATTACAACCGTTGCCTTGATGTCGTAAGGTTCCTTCCAACTATCCTTCATTCCCCACATACTTCTTGCTCCAAGGATTTTGAGACCATAGATCTGATAGCTACTCACAATCTGTCTCGACAAAGCAAATCTCAAAGCCACTCCAACCAAGCTAATAATTCCAAGCCAACCAAAAGCTAACTTTCTCCATGAGAATTCCTTTCCTTTTATAAGTTGAAGAAGATAAGGTGAGGAGGTTAGGATGATCCCACTAAATCATGAAAGCGAGTAAGATCAAAACCATTCGGATGTCACCTCACCATAGAAGCTTCTCCTTCTAGAAGATTTGAGAAAACGCTCGTTTTTCCCACGTGCTGGCATTCTCGCACCCTAGCTATAGTGAAACCTACGAATTGTTTGCACCCTGGCTATAGTGCAACCTGCGAGAATTGGTCATTCTCACACCCTGCCTATATAGCAACCTGTGAACATCCTTTTTTATAAGGTTTTTACATAGGAAAATGCAACTTCTTTTCTCAGGAAAAGTTCTTCTCCCTTCTCTCTTTAGGAAATCAGGCCACTGACCCCTATGAAGGCAACAGATAGGTTTACATCATTAACGATCATAGGGATGACGAAAATAATGTGTAACAGAGAGCCCCCCAAAGTATGAAGTTAGAACAGAGTGATAGCTGAAATACTTTGTCAAGTGTGTGTAGAGAACAAGGAACAGTCGGTCGGAAACCTGCCAACAAACAAGGAAATACAGTACAATAATA
>ML784390.1:1104196-1114767 GCA_009831015.1 Picea engelmannii
TGAGGTAGGCATTCCCATACTCAGAATACAAATGACTCAAAGCATAAATGCCGACATGCGAAGATCCATGTCAAGTAAGACAGGTCATGGACACCAAACATACACTGTGGATCCATGCCAATATGACTCAAATCTGAACATAGACACCAAAAATACATTGTGGATCTATGTGTTAAAGACTCAAATTTGAACATAGCCACCAGACATACAATGTGGATCTATACAACAGTACATTGAATATACTCCAATGCAACCTGGATCTGTCAGAAAAGATCTAGGGTCTTCATCTCCACCACTCTATAGTACGAATCTAACCATGTGAATACATGTGTTGAAGTCGAACATGGTAGAAACCACTTGATTACCGGTCATTAGTATATACCGTTAACAAGTGCGAGGGAAATCACCATTAATGTCAATGAATCCCAAGGCACACTAGTACAATCCAACGATTGTGAATTAATGAGATGAAGTCGAACACTCGACGGAATCTTCCGATCAGGGGTCAATAATGAAAACCCACTGTTGAAAGCGAGGAAACCTGCCCTTGAGGCATGCAAGTTCCAAGGTACCAATTAGTTTCTAAGTCTAATTCCTGGATAATGAGTTGAAGTCAACAAGAAAAGAACTCGTCACAGGAGGGCCTTAATGTATCCCACATCGGTGACATGAAACAAGTAACAAGATTCTGATGTAGATCAGAGTAACAAGTGATTCAGGACTAACTCGGGGATGGCTGACGCAATAGAAGGCTTTAAGACTGCAGAAATGGCCAACGCAATAGAAGGATTTTCGGGTTGAACAACTTTTTGAACATATTGACGACACAACAAATGTCTTGGAAACACTAACTCAACAACAAGGATCACAG
The DNA here is from genome assembly GCA_009831015.1 of Picea engelmannii. Classification (NCBI taxonomy): domain Eukaryota; kingdom Viridiplantae; phylum Streptophyta; class Pinopsida; order Pinales; family Pinaceae; genus Picea; species Picea engelmannii. The sequence continues at coordinate 1,105,068 of ML784390.1, forward strand.
ACCAATTTGTAATCTTATAGGAGTATGATTAGGAGACAAGTGGATTTTCCAAGCTAGACATAAAGCGAGTGAAAGGGTGTCATGTTCAAAAGTGACTCTTCCACAGAATACAGGTTTAGATACATTTCTTTCCCAATTCCCCCCCCACCATTTCTGGCAAGTACCTCTTTATTTTTATGCAATCTTGAGGAGGATAACATATGCTTGTCAATTTAAGCTCATCCTTCGGACGAGTCCCTCAGAGTATGTTTAACGAACCCTAGGAAGGAGTGGTTCGGTCCCATTACAGGTCTATCAATGTTTGTTTAATGAGTCTAGGGATAGAAAACACGGGGGTTTTTCATGTTTTGAGAGTCTGAAAAACACTTAAAGAGAACTCATGTCCCATATGGGCCTTTCAATGTTTGTTTTATGAGTCCAAAGAAAGAAAACTCAAAGGTTTTTCAAGATTATAGAGTTTGGAAAAACACTTAAAAGAGAACTCAGTTCCTTTTTCATACAGTAGTCCAACGAGACCGAAAAAGGGTTAAACTATCGCTCGAAAGACGCATACTTCAAATACTTTATCGAGCGTGAAAATAGCAAGATCGCTCGGCAATCTTTTCATGTTTAGAGAGTTTGAAAATAGCTTAAAGAGGACTCCAAGGGGGTTCCTTTTTCGTATAAACTTTACAAGTCCGAAAAAGTGATAAAAGTATACTCGGTTACATTCTCATTTATTTACGAGCATGAGAAAGAACAAAAACTAAGCTCGGTAACTTATTCTCATGTATTTACGAGCATGAGAAATAACAAATACTAAGCTCGAGATTGTTTTCATTTTTATGCAAGCTTTAAAACAAAACAAAACTATGCTTGGGATAGATTTTAATTTTTACACAAGCTTAAAAACTAAACAAAACTATGCTTGGACCTGGTTTCATTTTTACACAAGCTTGAACCAGAGGAAACTATGCTTGATGTAAGTGGTTTCATTTTTACACAAGATTGAACCATAGAAAACTATGCTTGCGACTTCCCAACGCATAAGAAACTAGCGGCTTTACTTCAGCATGAAGTCCAGAGGCTGAGACAAATGCCCCCCAAGCTTCGTTTCATCCAACAACAAAGGAGAATGAAATGAAGCTTCAAATACTAGACGAAGGACTTGACTCAAATAGAGAGGGGGAAAACTATTTCATTTTTTAATGAGCTTGACATAGAAACAAGAACTATGCTCATAACCTCTATTTCATTTTTAAACGAGGTTGCTACAGAGACGAAAAAACTATCCTCGAAATCTCTATTTCATTTTTTAACGAGGTTTCCGCAGAGACGCAAAAACTATCCTCGGAAAGTCTCTCTTCTTGATCATGGATTCCAAGAGGACAATGCTCCGGAATGACACTATGTCAAGGGACAAAACTCAGTCATGGCTTCCAAGAGGTCTTCACTAGAAGGAAGAAACACACTCTGGAAGGATACCATGTCAAGGGTCGCTACAGGAGTAAAGAGATCAGGCTCTAACAACCCTATCGAAGAGATCACCATGTCAACTACTGGATCTAAGTCATCAAAAGTTGAAACCATGGGCGACAATGCCACATAATTGACCTGGGGCGGGGGCGATACTGTCTGTATACAAGAACCATTCAAGGAGGAAATCCAGGAGGGGTCAATGAATGAAAGTTGATCAACAGTCACAACTCATCCATTGTGAGGGAAAGATATCACATGAAAAAGAGTGGAGACAATAGCTTTCATTGCATAGACATAATCTCGCCCAAGGAGTAAAGAGAAATCCAAGGAATCTTGGACTACCATGGCGTCAATAAAGACAGTTTTCCCTCCCAAAGTTATAGGAAACTGAGGAAGGGTCCCTAAAGGTTGACTAGTTATTCTGTTAAACGTTAACAAATTCTGCGTAACTGGTGCAAGTGAAGGACAACCCAATGCTTGCCAAGCAATAGAGGACAAAATACTAACAGACGAACCTTCATCTATCAACGTTTTGGTAACGTCCTGACCACAAACCTGTACTGTAATCTAGAAAGGAATGTAAGAGGGAAGACGAGGTCCAATTAGTACATCCCAATCAAAATGAATGGCCTCATTACTTGGAGGGGGTCCTACGGGAGAAAGAGGAATACCCCTCGACACGGTAGAGTTTGTATCAATGAGAAAAACATGGGCAGTATCGGATTTACTCTCTAGCGGGAGAGTAGGATCGACCGATGGAGAGATCAGATCGACCACTTGAGTTTCATTCTCTAAGGGGAGAATGGGGTCAACAAGTGGAAACGAATCGATTGCTTGGGTTTCACTCTCTAACGGGAGAGTAGGGTTGACTGAGGATGGTATCGACTCAACCACTTTCTCAACTGGTTCAACTAAGGACGTGACCAGATTGACGACATGATCAACCGAATTGACCGGTGAAGGGACTGGAGTGATCATTCCATCAACTACAGGTGGGTTGAGAGAAATCTTGTGATAAGTAGTTGGAAGTTGAGGCTGTGAAATAGTCATGTCTTCCAGTAATTTAGAGGCTTCGTCCATACGAGGGCAAAGGTGTGTTAGATGACTCCTTTTGCATAACATACACGAGAACTTGACTCTACTTTTCTTCTTCCCAACTATATCATGACTAGTCGACGGGAAGTCATCAACATGTTGTTCAGAGGCTAACGACGTGGGTTGGCGAGGATGTGTAGACCATGCTTCTATAACCCTGGATAAACCTAGGCAATCCTTAAGAAGATGGCTACCCTTACAAAGCCTGCAAGGGTACTTGGGCTTACGGGTTGTTTGGGTGATCTTGATATCATCAACACTCCCAGCACGATTATACGTAACTGGTTGTTTTCCAACATGTTTGACAGTGATTGGAGGTTTTGATCCTTGCTTAGGTTTCTTCTTCTTCTTATTTCGTTTCTTCTTCTTCTTATTCACCGATTTACTAGGCTCAGAACTTTCACTCGACAAAGAAGATGAAATGGAAGGCGACCTTGCAAGTGAAGAAGGCGAAGAAGACCTTACTGGTGAGGAAGGTGAAGGATCAACATGAGGTTGATGCCCTTGGGGCGAAGTGCTTACGACCGAAGCACTTGCTTCATTCGGGATTACCTGAGTCGAAAACAACCACACCGGAAGTCCAATTATGAGAATTGGAAGGCTCAAAGTAGTGATGTGAGGAGGACCAATGTTTTCGTAAGAAGGAAAAACAAAATGTTCCCCTAGAGCAGAGGTTCCTTCATTGGTCATTTCGGGAACTGATGCCATGAAAAACAAAAATCCAATCTAAAGTCCACTAGGGAAAACAAACAGCACATGCTAAAAATCTAGGAAGCAAGCAAACAAACAAAACCTTCTCACAATGAACGCACTAGTTGGTGATGAAATCCAACGTCGTGGGAACAAAGTAAGAAAGGGCTAAGATAGAGCGGGTGGAAAAGTTACGTTGACAACCTGCTTAACGGACTTACACCCTGGTGCAAGATCCCACACATAATCGTGGGTATACCCTCCAAGGAGCCCGAGTGAGTTTGATCAACGTCAATTCCAGGTACCGTGAAGACTTTCCCCTCCACAATCACCTTGGGTAAGAACCTAGAGAGATAGGCCACTAAGGTCACCACCAACAACAATAAAGCCTGGGGGAACAGTCGTCAGTCCGATCCACATGCAAGGGCAAGGTATCTAGCCCGAAATCGACTCAAAGGATTCCACTCATAATTGTGGGTATACCTCGGAGTGATCCTCGTAATACGTGCAATCTCTACATCGATGTCAACAAAGCAGGGTTAGTAACTCTGCCAACACCAATGCGACCTAGTCCTTGACCCTTGTGTTAGAAGGGCGTCCTAGGATAATATGTTGCCAATGGAATTTATCACTCCCTAACTCAAGATGTTATGTTTGTTTGCAGCTTTGGAAAGTTATCTTTCACACCTATTCCAAAGCCCTACAACTAATCTAATGTAGGTGTGCTACCAGAAAATATAAAAATGTATAATCAATTTTTATAAGCGATTTATTTTATGGTTGTTGTTACTCAAAAGGAAGATGGTGTGGACAATATGGTGTTTTGACCGACGCGAAAATTATGCAAAGATATGAAGATGCAATCTTTTAATTTCGATGAAAGATATGCTACGAGAAGGAGAAAACCTTTATCATTCCCATATGCACAATGTCCCAAAATATATTAAACTCATCAATATCAAGATTCTCAACGATACAATTTCACTACTTCAAATGAAAGGATGCCCCCAATCTAATATAAAGCAAGAAATTAAACCTTTTTGTTTCAAAAATGTCACTAAAATCAATAATGAACTTTCTTAAAACAAAGAAACCCAAACTAAAAGTTTTCTTTTAAAGCGACCTATTCAGAAGAAATCTGATCTTTCCCTAAACAATTCTAAAGAAAACACATGCTTTGTAATTGAAAGACACTCAAAGCAAGAGACTAATCCTTCAAAACCAATCAAAGAAAAAGTGGCTAAAAGAAACTCAAAGAATGTCAAGAAGACTGTAAACAAATCAATATAGGCTCCAAAAGTTCAATCTAGCTGTTCAAATAAAAACTGGGCATCAAAAAATGACCAGACCCAATCCAAAAATTTTCACAAACAAGTTCGCAGGCTGACAGTATATTACAATGCGAGAATTAGGTATTCTCGCAGGCTAGACACGGGTTGACTGCGAGGTGTTCGCACTGGACTGAACACCAGGGTGCGAACCCAAGTGATTCTCGCAGGCCACTAAAGGGTACAGTGCGAGAATGCCTGTAAACAAGAAAAATTTGAAAAAGGGAAAAATTTCTGAGAGAACTCTCAGATCCAGAGAGTCTTGATGGATCTCCCATAGACTCAGAGACCATAAATCAAGCAATCAGAGGAAGGGAAACTAGACTAACAAATAAACAATCCTTTTCAGGTGGCCGAGAATATTGGGGCAAGCACTTATCGATTATAGAATCTAAGGGTGTTTCAGGATTAATCCGTAAGTGCGGACACAAACCGATCTCCCTAGATCCACCTGGATCTAGAACAAAATAGGACAGAATAGGACGCTTTCCTTAAGTTTTAGATATTGAATTTGCTAAGAGGCAAGAATCATGGACATACCTTATGATCGCTTCCTATAGTCTTTGTTGCTCCCGCTTCGCTCCAGTGCTCTTGTGCCGTCAAGATCAAAACAACACAAACCAACCACAGTGATAACGATAGCATAAACTCAATATAAACCTATGTATGTGATCAAGGAATCATACAATAAAACACAACAAGATTTATAGGAAAGAATCATATTATTGTATCATATTAAATGTGAAAGAGATATTACAACCGTTGCCTTGATGTCATAAGGTCCCTTCCAACTGTCCTTCGTTCCCCACACACTTCTTGCTCCAAGGATTCTGAGACCATATATCTGATAGCTACTCACAATATGTCTTGACAAAGCAAATCTCAAAGCCACTCTAACCAAGCTAATAATTCCAAGCCAACCAAAAGCTAACTTTCTCCATGAGAATTCCTCTCCTTTTATAAGTTGAAGAAGATAAGGTGAGGAGGTTAGGATGATCCCACTAAATCATAAAAGCGAGTAAGATCCAAGCCATTTGGATGCCACCTCACCATAGAAGCTTCTCCTTCTATAAGATTTGAGAAAACGCTCGTTTTTCCCACGTGCTGGCATTCTCACACCCTAGCTATAGTGCAACCTACAAACTGTTCGCACCCTGGCTATAGTGCAACCTACGAGAATTGGTCATTCTCGCACCCTGCCTATATAGCAACCTACGAACATCCTTTTTTATAAGGTTTTTACATAGGAAAATGCAACTTCTTTTCTCAGGAAAAGTTCTTCTCCCTTCTCCCTTTAGGAACTTAGGCCACTGACCCCTCTGAAGGCAACATATAGGTTTACATCATTAACGATCATAGGGATGACGAAAAAAATGTGTAACAAAGGGGGGAACCTAATGCCCTCCCAGTGAATGTCCAAGCCCTAAAACAATACTTTCATATATATATATATATATATATATATATATATATATATATATAATAAATTATGTTTTGCACACGTATTTTCATGATTTTGTGTCTAGCTAGGTCGATTGTGAAATGCATTTTTTATTTTCTTTCACTATTTGGACTTATGCACTTTTGAAGATTGTGTTTAGCAAGACAATGGTTGACCTCAAATCATGCGACATAGTTAAATCTCTTCCTAAATAATCACTCACATCTTACCTGCACAGATGAAAAACTTTGGAGAAATGTCAGAAGTGTCTGCTTAGTGGTTTGGTAAGACCTTAAGGGAAAGAAAGAAAGTTGGAAAGGACTAAATGCACCTCAAATATAGAGCTAGTAAGTTTCACCTTAACCATATCACCTTGAAAAATAACAGACGTCATCCTCTCCCACTCACTCAGGGAATTCTGCCGAAATAAAAGTTAACTATATCAAATGAGCGCACAGTAGGGGAGGGTATGTAGATATCTCCGTCGGGGCTATGGACACTCGATGGTAGCGGAGAAAAGTCTGTGACTTCAGGGTGACTCCACCGGGGATATGGATGCTCACTGGCAGTGGTGAAACACTATAGCAAACTAATGAAGATAACAAAGGGCCTAGTGCCTATGAATGCTTTTCTAGACTCTTGTCAAAAAAGGGCATGAGTTAGGGTCATAGGAAAAGAAGGTGGAATTAAGGTTGAAAAACCCACAGGTAGACCCAGAGGCATCAACCAGATAACTTCAAATACAAGGGTAAAAGAGGCTCTGATGTAAAACCAATTAAGCTCTCCACCAGATTTTGCATCAGCCAAGACCGAAGGAGGAACATAGATTCTTCTTTTTCCCAGTAAGTCGCCATTTTTTGACCACTCAACACACCCTAAAAATCCTATGTAAAATTTTACATTTTAGATACCACTTGATCTTTTTCACTGTCTAATTCGACTTCATTGTAAAAAATGTTGCTTTTTCTTATCATTTTGATTCTCATTTAAGTCTCTCAAAGTTTACTTGAACATGTGAAAACCCATAACTTAAAAGACTAACATTTAAATAAAGAATCGACAACCAAAAACATTTTCTTGACATGCTCAAAGATTTGGCATCAGAAATAATTAAAGATGAAGGAAAATCATTCGAAAAAACCACAGTCGTCGAGCGCTAATATTCACCAGCATCGACAGAAGTATTTTTTCTTTCGCGATGAGCATCATATAAAGATATCACCGATGATCGATCCCCTTCAACATTAGTAAAATGTGAGAGTAAATATTAATGAAGGAGGCAATGATATCGTCGATAGCAGATACCCGACGCGCTTAGAAAAATCAGAGAATACCAAACCACAACGAACATTCAGACCACGCTAAAAGTTTTCCTCTGATCACTGACTTCCAAAACATTTAGGGATCGGGATTTTTGAGGACGTTAATCCAAAGAAATTACATAATAGGTTTATCTAGATCCCTGATCCCCGATACATTTTCGACGTCGGTGATCCCAAGCTTAGCTTAGAATGCACAACTTGAATAAAATCCCAAGTCCAACCAATACTCGTTAGTGAAGTCACCGGTCTTCAATGTCACATACCCTGAGCCATTTGTACCTCGTCACCACTGTACGATGAAGTCGATCGGCGTCGGAGGTTTTTCACAGAAAAATATCAACGAAAACACTCCTAACACCTTGCCAATCTGCGATCCACCCACTAGGAAAGTGACACAACAGGACACTTTAGCGCCAGATACATTGTAATCCAAATCAGTTAAGGGACAAATTAATTCCAAATCTTGCATTAGTTTCTAATTCATGCGTGAATCAAAAGGACCATTTGAATTTACCAATGCAACACATCACCCTCCATGCCTCCACCATCAACCCACAATGAATTAAATTATAGGGATTTGGCGGTAGATTCGTTTGAATTTCAATCATCACCCGAATTAATTGACTGAGACGATTGGTAAGTTCTTTCTCATTAAATATTCTTGAGACAGTTTAAACAAGATCATTCTGTGTGAAAATTATTTTCAGAGCATCCAGAGGAGCAAGAAGAGAAATTCAAAATCTCTGAAGCCCCCTTTGAGTATCAAACTACAAATTTTAGCAAGCATTACAGGTATGTACCAGTCTGGATTTTTTGTGTTTTCACTTCAAATATACCTTAATATCCAATTTCACCTTGTACGTTGGCCCTAAAGGATTGTTTCATTTTCAAGAACAATGCCTCCAAGAAATCCAAACATTAGGAAATCGTCGAGAGTGTCCAATCTCAAGGATCTAGAGATTGGTGAAGGTTCAAGCCCAGGGCCAACAAAACAATTAGAGTTTTCTCCAAAGACCGGAACCAATTATCAGAGCATCCACCAAGAATATTTTCACTCAACCTCCAGCCTTTGGAGACACAGAGGAGAATACATAGGGCAAGGCGGTACTCCCACACTAGGGAGAATTCTTCAAGAAGATCAACCGGGAAGAATTCCTAGAATATACCCCGCACATCGACCCCGACATTAGAAAGCTTGATGATGAAGTTTTTCCAAATATCCAACTGTCATACCTGCACATCGTAGTGAGAAAGACCCCAGTGTTCCCCTATATAGAACTACTTAAATGGCTAGTCAACCACATAGACACACATAAGTGCCTGATTAATGATGACAATGGCGAGTGTGTCAGGGTTTTCCTTCTAGTAGAGGTATAGAATTATTACAAGCTCAGAGACCCGGAAGAGAAACTGAATACTGATTTCACCCTCAACTTTTATGAGCACCATCACACTGGTTGGGTGATGGCTTCATGGTGGAAAGAGGATAAAAAGTACACCAATCGAACCTCTGGCTCGTACCAAATGGACAACTTAAGGGAGTTTTATATCTATCTAATGGCCCTCATCTACCGGTTGTATGGGAAGAAAGATTTCTCTAGGTTTTCAGAGGCCTGGATGCCTCTAGCATATACTGTAGCCATTTATAAGAGAGGTTTCAACTGGGGTGCCATCATTTCCAAGCAGCTAAGCATTTTCATACAACATGCTCAGATATCGAAATAAGGAGAGACTCCATCCTTCTACATGGCCTCTTATTTATTGGACATCATCTGTGCCATAAATGTTTTTTCTAGGATGAAATTTAGTTGGCACGTCTCAGAACTTTTGGTCCATGTATATTTCAAAGTATTATGGGAGAACAGGTACAAAAAATCCTACTCCCTCATCTGCAATGACGTTATCCCCCACGTTCATTCCATTCTTTTCAAGAACGAGTGTCCAAGACTATCAATTGCGGCCAAAAAGATGATATCGAAGGTTGGTCACTGGTATCTGGATGGGTGCTATACCTATTGTTGAGCTCCAGATCTACCTAAGTAAATTAGAGTGCATTTATTATCAATCCGGTGTTTGTAAGACTTAGAGGCATGTCCAAAGTATATGGATTTTAGAGATAGTTTTATCTTTTATGGAGATAATCCAAAGACTTATTTTAAGGCTGAATGTGAAAGAGATGCTAAGCTCCTATTCAGAAGTCATCTTCATAGCTCTCATGACAATGATCAGCACTTGTTTTCAAATGGTAAAAACCTATTCTAAGGCTGATTGTGCAAGAGGTACTAAGCTTCTATTCAGAAGTCGTCTTCATAGTCCTCATAACAGTAATCAACATTTGTTTTTCTAAAGAGTGAAAACAACAAGCA